>CM034238.1:2258198-2858198 GCA_019916065.1 Vitellaria paradoxa | reverse complement strand
GGGGGGGGGGTCTATTCTATATTGATTGCTTTAGGGGAAAATAGATCTGAACATGCGATCTTTTCATTCTTTATAGAGCATATGGATTACAACATGGATTGCACACCACAAAACACATGTTAAGTGAATTCTGCCAATCATTTTGCAAACAATTTCTTCACATTTCAAAAACACAATAAAAGGGAAATGCAGTATTATTTCTATGCACAAAGAAACTAGGAAAAAGAATCACATCTTGTAATAAGCAGAGTCGACAAGTTCTATTTTTCCAATTATTTTATTTTTCTAATGATATACACACCCTTCAAGCAGCCTTACACAAAGATGAAGATTGCATATAGGCCTTCATGAGTTTGAATACAAGAATGTCAAGCGGGACCCTTATGTCATTATAATTCCAAATCCAGGGATGACCTGCAAACAAAATATTAAGGGCAGTGCAAGAAGAGAATAGTAGAATCCTAGCGTTTTGATGGAAAGAAAACACTTACTTAAAGCCCTAGCAGCACTCATCCTCTTCCGTGGATCTTTATTTAATAGGCGCTTAACAAAATCCTTTGCCTCCGAAGATAAAGAAGGCCAAGGAGCTTCATCAAAACTAGGATCAGCCTTCAGGACTGCCCGAAAAATTCCAGACTCGGCTCAAGCCCAAAATGGACGACTGCCACAAAGAAGAATATATGCTATAACTCCTATGCTCCACATGACAGCCTTTGTACTGTAAGATCTATGTAAAACTTCAGGTGCCACATAGTATGCACTTCCAACAATATCATTAAGCCTTTCATCTGCAGAACGATGAGCAATAAAGCTTATATCCAAACTCCAAACACAAGGAGGAAGATATTGATAGACCCATATGATCAAGCTAAGAGAGGACGAACCTGGTCTGACAAAATCTGATAAGCCAAAGTCTATAGCCTTTAACTGGGATTTCTCATCCTTGGAGGTAAACAAAAAAATTCTGATCAAGCAAATAACTAAGTGATCACAATAAAGAACTCACAAATTATACCGCCAGAACTAGTTATTGAAATACCACAAAAAAGATTAGATACACAGTGCTGATAAAAATAATACAACTTCAGAGTCTTCTCACTCCTTTCTTTCTTTTTGTTTGGAAGAAGTAAATATTTATTAGACAAAGCAGGAGGGGATCTACACACATACAAAAGAAACAGCCCCAACAAAAGCCAATAATTAAACTTCCCTATGCTCTACCAAAGACAAAAACCTAATACCGATACAGATCTGGTTCCCAACCCCTTGAAAACGACCCATGCAAAACAGATAAAAGCCACCCATGCAAAATATTTGAATGACAGAAGGGGGCATAGTACAACCCAGTAAATCAAGTTGTAGACTTCAACATAATGCCATTTTCAAATGATTAAACATGTAATCTGTACATGCTCATGATGAAATTAAGATCCGCTATTTGCGATCAGTGCACAGTTATCTAAATGGCTACAATACTGCCACATGTGAATTGTCTTTCCCGTGCACGTGCGTGTGTGTGTGAGAGAGAGGTGCCTTTACCACACTTCTAATGCCTAATTTAATTTAAAAAGATAAATATAAGAATACTTGTCACCTCTGGCTTTAGATCTCAGTGGACCACACCTTGGAGATGACAAAATGCAACAATGTTTAGAATCTGCATCATGATAGCCCTTGAATCATCCTCTGAGTATTTACCACCCCTACAATGGAGGAGAATATTGATATTACTCACAAAATAAACATTCAAATTAATAACAGAAAGAATGATTAAATTCAGCTGAGAAGCCATATAACTGTATATTACAAAAGCCATAAAGAACAAAAGTAAAATTTCAACATACTACAGAATAAACACCTTGAAAATATTCTATCCAAAAGCTCTCCCCCTTCACGTAACCTGAAATATGCACAATAACAAATTAATATTTAATACTAAATGTGGATGACTAGAACTCCAGCATCAGCTTCCCCCCCCCCCCTTTGTTTCTTAAAATAAATAAGTCTAACAGACAACATATAACATAGGAATTTAGAATAAATAAACAAAGCTCAAACAGCAACCAATTTCCCCAAGCTTCCTCCATTACTATGTAGACATTATCGTGGTCTTCAAATGCATCATAGAATTGCACGAGATTTGTATGTCCTCTCAATGCTCGTAATATTTTCACCTCCCTTCTCACATCCTCAATTGCAATAGCTGTTGTCATCTAATATGAGGATAAGCATAGAACATCATCAGAATACAAGATAAGAGGATTAGCAATCACACTATCAGTTGAGAATTATCAAATCAAGACCACACGGTACAACAAATAACTAAGAAAAGAGGCCTATGGAATGCAACACCTCTAATTAGTAACAAATAACAACATGCTGCATCAAACAACTAAATTATCAAAGAACCTTCAAAACACTAGCACAAAAGGTGAAATACTCGAGCAAAGCAGAGAACTTAAAATGGGGAAAACCTTGAACCCCATTCTCTGTTCACAAATCCTTTGCTGGAGGAAAATCACTACGCAAGATAAAAGGAAAACTTTTACAGACCCATAAGGGAATTTTTAAGAATATTGTAGCAAGATAAGCCATAGTCAACCAATACTAATCTATAATCATCTGCCTCATAATGTGTTTGACTGATTATTTTGTGAACTTTTATCTACTTATGATGCAGAAGAATTTGTCCTAGTATGTTTCTTATTTAGGGTGTTAAAAAAAAAATTCCAACATGCAGAGAACCCTTCCAGCATAATAAAAATTCAACATTTGGGTCAATCTAACATCTTCTTTCTTATTCCTTCTAATGAGAATGGGTAATCTGCTTCAATTTCATGCTTTTGATAACATCAAATCCTTTTCTGTTAGAAAACTAAACCTTGAAGAAATCATCACTCACATTATTTGGCAAAATCGCTAATGAATATTTCCTGTTCGATTTGAATATCCATAAATCATCAGTGCATCCATCCGTCGAAGGTAGTGTCAGAGAATCAAACCTTTACCTTTTCCACAATTAGACCACAGTAATAGGGGGAATTAGTTCAAAAAAGGAATGGAACCCAAGCCAGTGATGAGCTTCAGCTACACCAAATGTTGTGGACAGCAGACCAACGAATGCTCTAAAATTTTGGGTGGTCAGCTATTGATTCAATAGCAGACATGAATGAAGATCCCCCCATTTTCCCATGGTTGATTTGGACAATCAATTGCGTGCAGAGTTAGGCTATTGTTGGCTGCTTTTGTTTATGTTTTATTATATGTTCTAATAGTAGCAAATGCTACTTTAGTAATCTCGGATTTGTCGGACATGGATTAGCATGGAAGTCCATGATCCTACTTTGGGTCGATGAGTGTCAATGGATCGTTATATGTATTTTTGTAGGTCTGTGATAGTATTATCAGTCAAAGTATTGAAATATCATACTTTACTTCCAAGTTTTGGTTGGCAAAGAAGTGATCCTAAAATTTATCAATGTTTAAGAAACATCCTTACCAGTAAAATTAGTTTTGACTTCCAAGATGTGAAATTTTGCTACCTGTTTCATAGCTGAAACTCTTAAAATAAAATACAACTCAACTCAACAAAATCTTAGTCCCAAAAGGGTTGGCACCAAAGGTAGAATTCTAAATTGCAAGCCTTTTGTTCATTTAGCTATACATGTATATCCACTGAAAAAACCCATATTATAGCCTTAAAATTATAGTCAGCCAAGCCTATAAATACAGAAGGCTTTGCTGGTCCTTCATTTTTTGATTGCACTATTGTATAATTAGACAGTTATTGTGCTTTTAAAATTTTGAACTAAAAGATTTTCCCGATCAAAAAAATCTTATAAACAAATAAGCCATTCACTTGCTGTGTTTCACGCCAAAATTCCACTGCAGATTTGCAGGGCATTGTGATTGGGTTTCAATATCTGAAAGTTTAACTGTTTAAATCCTGTGGAGCCACATGATGGGTGCAAGCATAAATTAAAGGAAAAAAAAGACAAAAGTAAAAAATTTTGGATGAAAGCCAAGAGACGTTGAAGTTGCAGATTAGGAAGAGATCCCAGCCAAATAGAAGGGTAAGGCATGAAAAATGGAAAAGTGAAGATTGCATATTTAATTGATTGAAAAATAATTTGTTAAAGAGTCAAAAAATCAGATTGGAAAATAATTTGTTAGTCAAAAAATCATTTGAGTATTAGTGAAATTTTTAAAGGGCCCCAAAACTTAGTAACATAGAATTGAATTGTCCTGTGTTAACATTAATAACAAAATATATTAAAAAAAAAAAAGACAATAAAAATCAAAGTGCATGATATATTGGGTTCTATAACAATAATGACAGAGAGGGTGCTGAAGAATTGCCTCATAAGAGGCTAATATCCAACAAGAAGCATTAGTTAACCATATCCATATATATATATATATATATATATATATATAATATTGTAGTGTGACAGAGAATGTCCCTTTTTTTTTTTTTTTGTAATTACGACAGAGAATGTCTATATATACATATATATAATATTGTACTGTGACAGAGAATGTCCAACCTTGTCTTTGGGTATGAATTTGACAGCAACGTGTTGACCCTTCAGGTCACCCTTTTTTGAAGTAGCCCAACAAGTGTACCCTAAATGCCCTCTGCCCACCTCCTGCCCAACTTCATACCTGCTCGTGAACTTCTTCGAGAACCCAAAACTCTTATCGAGCCCCGCCACATCCCCTCCCTCGCTCTCCTTCCCCTCCGGCTCCGGCATCGCCGCCGCATTGTTCTTCTTAACCGTCCCCTCCCGCCTCGCCAACACCGCCTTTATATGCTTCGCCGGCGACGGCGGGGCGAACGGCCGCTTGAACAGCCTCCGTGGGGTCGAGTTCGCACTCGCAGTCGCCGAAGACGGCGCCAGAGACTTCTTAGCGAAGAAGTAGCGCGCCGGGCTCGGACTATAGAAGGGGAAGAACGGAGACTTCTTCACAGCCTCGGCGGCATCCTCCTTCCGACCGTGATTGCCGGCGTCCCGGCTGGGTCCGTTCGCTGGAGTTTCTTTAGGTTTGTGGGTTTCTATGGTCTGCCTGTCTTCTCTGCTGGCATAAACGTTGGGTTTGGGGGCTTGGAGGTGCAGGTTCCCATGGTACCCCTCCAGTCAGAATCAAGTGGCTAAGAGTTCCAGTGGCGTTTCCCGTAAATTCATTGGATCTGTTGGGTGTTTACTAAGCGCGTGCCACTCTTCCTTCTCCTTCTCCTTCTCCTTCTCCTTCTATTGAGTGCTGGGTTTGGAATAGAGAGAGAAAGAGTCCGAGTTTGTAGTGAGAGAAAGAGAGTAATTGAAAGCGAAGACAACTTTTTACTTATAGAAGAAGATGACGACGACGATGATTTTTTTTTGGGTAATTGACGACGACGACGATTTACACAATCTCAATACTCAGCTTCTGTCCTCGTGATTTTTGACTCTGCATTTAGGATGGGTTTGAGTTGTAAAAATTCTTAAAAGTTAATTTTTTGTATTTTATGTAATAAATAAATATTTTTAATTTTAAAATCATGTAACTTATATTTGTTACCCCAATAGCATGTTCAGAATAGGTAAATAAATATTTTATATATTTTTATTAGTAAATATAAGAAAAATTATCTACACTAAATTTTTCAAAGTCATAGTTATTTTTGCTCTTGTTATAGTAAATCTTTATTTCTGTCGAACTACTGTTTACCAGTTAAACAATTGTTTATTATTTATTGAAGAAGACAATAACCTTTATATTGAAGAAGACAATGGACTCTAATTTTAAAAAATTAATTTTTTAATAGACAATTGATAAAATACATAGTATTAATGTGACTTGAAAAAAAAAATTACTAACTAAACCCAAAATATATACCATTCACTAAATAATTTGATTATTTATCGATACAATTGCTCTAATAGAAAAATATCGAGGTGCGTCAACTCGCTACAGATGCAATAGGGGTGAGCAAAAAAATACTAATAAATTAACAAATCGACTCTAATCGAATAAATCGAATAAAAAATTATCGTTAATTATCTGATGGTGTTGATTTTGGTTTTCTTTTTTCAAATTTTGATTTTTACTTTAATTTCAATTTTTAATATAAATTAACTATCGATTTAATTAATCAACCGAATTTTATTATTCATATAAATTATATAATATATATTTATTATGTATTAATATATTATATAATTTCTTAATAGATAAAATATATATATATATATTATTTTTTATTATTATCAAATTATGTTTGACTTTTAATTATTTTATGTTCTTGAATGTATAATTAATTAATTACAGGTTGATAATTATTTAAAAAATAAATAAAAATAAATAATCGACTGATTTGAACAATTAATCATTCATAATAATTCGGTTTTGATTCAAAAGAAAATACAAAAATGACCCTATCATATTGATTTTTTTTTTGGTGGCTCATAGTTCAATTGAGCACCCCTACTATGTCGTTGGTACACATTTATATGAAACTTAGTTTAAGTTTGGAAATAAGAAAAGTTAGCCTTTTTTTATTTTTAATTAACTACTAGTTAACTGCTTAGAAAATTAGTTTTTTTTTTTTGACACATGAGAAGAGAAAAAAAATTAACTTTTTAACTTCTTATTAATTTAATATTTTTATCCTTCAAGATTTAAAAGAAATTTAAGATTTAAAAGAAATTTAAAATGTAATAAGGTAAAGTTGTTAAACAGACACTTATTTTTCATCCGGTAAGACTAGAGTTTTGAATCTTTGTCTAATATTTTTAATTTCTTTTTCATTATATTTAGAACAAATGCAAATGTGATTTTTATTGACTTTAATTGGAACATTTTTCTTCCTTGCAAACCCGTTTTGTATCATTGTTAAGTCCCAATTTCAAAAAGTAACTTATTTAAATAATAATTTGACCCTTTAAATAAAAATTTAATTTTAACATATTTAATTTTTTAATTTGTCCCTTTAAATTAAAATATGGATTTTAATTAAAGATTTAATTTTTTTTTCAAAATTCAAGTTTTAATGTGTATAAAATATGAAAAAAATAGTTACTTAGCGTAATCAATGATTACGCTTTAATTTGATTTTAAAATAAAAATCGCAAAATGTTAACTTTTCTTTATCACCTCTAAACTCCAATTTTCTCACAAGTCAACTAAATAAAACAATTATTTTTTGTCCTTCACTTCTAATATGTTTAGATCATATGCTTTTATACAAAAATTATCATAATGTATTTAGGGTAAAGTACAAAAAATACTCCTACAGTTTATCCTCAGTATTTAGGGTAAATATTTTATTGATTAAAAATAATTTAATAAGATATATTTCAAATTAAAATATGTTATATAATTTAATAAAATATATTTTAGAGTATATTATTTATTAAAAATAATTTAATAAAACATATTTCTAATATATGTCGAAAGTGTAGGGATTCAATTGTTATAAGTAAAAATATGAGGGACTAAAGTGACACTGAAAGTAAACTATAAATAAAATTACCATTTTATCCTCAGTATAACGATTGTTTCTAACAGTCAACTAACGGAAGGACCGAATTGATACTTGACCGAAAGTGTAAAAATTTGACTGTTACAATTGAAATGCATGGGACTAAAGTGATACTAAGGGTAAACTGTAGAAGTATTTTTTGTGCTTTACCCATGTATTTATAATTGATTAAATAATATTACGTTTATTTGATAAATAGTATATAAGAATAAAATTAATTTTTTAATAAAAATTGGTAATAATTAATTAATAATTTTATAATTTATTAAAAATTCTCAAAATTTTCATAGAGGATTAAAATAATTTTACAATTTACACTAATAACAATTACAGGTAATATAATATTTTTAACTATATTAAAAATAACAGATGTAAAATTGAACATGAAATAATTAAATTGAGCTTCAAAAAAGATTGCAATTCATCTATATAATTTAATTATATTTGATTTAAGAATAAAAATTAACCTATATAGAACATTCGGTAATAAAAATATTTGAATAAAATAAGACATTTTAATAAGCAATTATTGTTTATTAAGCATAATTTTAACTTAAATAAATTATTATTCTAATAGTAATTAATTTGAATAAGATAAGTCATTTTAATAATAAATTAGTATTTATTAAAAATTCTTATTTTACAATATTTATTATAACTATTTTTTTTAGAGGGGAAAAGAAAGTGTTAAGAGCAATAGAAGTATAAATTTTCTTTATTATACTCCCATTACTCTACCCTAATAATTCCCCTCATTTTAAAACTAAATGTTTAACATTTACCTACAATTTTAAACTTGCAAAAAGAGATGAACAGTTAAAAAGTAATTAAATAATACCATATCTATGGAAATTTTGTAAAAAAATAATATGATACCTACTGCTTCAACATGAGAACTACACAAAGACACCCTTCAATTGCCAAAATACCATTGTAATTTCATTCTGGACTTGGTGCAAAATATTTTGAAGAAAAAAAAAACATTTTCCTAATTAAAAAGAAAAAGAAAACAATGTTCTAGAGCGAACTCGATGAGAATGGAGACCAAACTACAGGTCCCTCCAACTTGCACAACTCAAGTTCTGTACAAGGTTTAACTGCAATATTCATGTCAATGTTGATGCCAGTTCAAAATGCAACCGTGCTACCATTAAGTATCATATCTGAAGAAACTTAAAAAGCTTGACCTTTTTTTACAAAAACAAAAAGTTGTAAATTTTGTAAAAGCTAGCTTCTAACCATTTGGCAAAATTACAAAAGTAAATTTAAGGTAGTTACCAATCGGCAATATGCAGTAGCAGTGCGGAAATCTGTTCATTGTTCATCATCTAGGCCAAGTCTCTGGCAAGCCCAACAAAACCGGATTAAGCAATTAATTAGATAAGTCCACCATAAAACTGAAGTCATGCAAGCATTAATCCTCATCTGCAATGTGATCAACACACCAACATCATCAATCTCGATGTAATCTGAGCAACAACATGTTGACATGTTTCCTCAATTTATCATGCAAGACAGACATTTGGATCTTCTTCATCAGAATCAAACTCAACCTGCAAGCAAGCAAATGGTACGCACGTAGAAATTAAAATAAATTAGTTTTATATGTTATTTAAATCAATCGTTATGTCAAAATCGAAGTAATTGGCTTCAATTAGTTGATTTACTACTTTTAACATAAAACAAACTTCAAACAAGAAGAAGGGGTAATCTTCAATTCAGCCGCGTTAATTTACTTCTACGTCCCAGGAAATGTGTAGTCACTACATAACCAGTATCGGGAAATTGGTTAGCGTTGTTCAAATGTTAACAGCGCACCCAAGAAAGAAACTCACATTTTCATCTTTATACCATTTCCCATGGCAGTCACGCTTCCAGCCTGCTGCTGTAAACTTGAGTTCTCTCTCTCGATGCTCTTGTAAATCCAATTGCTGTTGTTCAAAGAACTTACCAGCTGCTCCTATTTCAAGAAAACAGGCCCTATTATTTGACTCAGATGGCCCATCTTTAGGTTGGACATCATTGTTTCCCTTTGTTTCATTCTGCCAATGAGTTCTGTAGCAGAGTATCTCAGAAGCTGCCGTCCGTGTTTTTTCAATCAAAGGTTTTGTCGCTAATGCACGATGTTGGCTGACTTCGGTTGATTTACTACTCTCTCCCGTACCAACAGAACATTCTGACAAGGCTATTCTCTTCTTTATCTCATCTTGAATCACTAATTGCCTTTCCTTAAGCCTAGACTCCGCAGCACGATGGCGTGATCCCTTGATATGCATCTGCAAAAATAACTTTTCGATGATTGGGAACTCATTCAAGTGGAGAAAATATTTGCATCATAAAGCCTAAATTAACACAACATATAATGTAAAGCAGAACAATTGGCAACATCTGATACTTGAACAAGGTATTGTCATTGTTTTCTGTTTTATGATCATGGGAGCGCGTTTGGACTGACAAAAAGTGATAAAAGTTGATAAAAGTTGTGGGTTTGTAACTTGTATAATAAGATAAAAAGTGAATAACTTTTAGAGATCTTCAATATTTTTCGGCTATTTTCAGGACTGCAAACGGAGTCATGGAACTTCAACCTTGACACCTCAAGTGGTCAAACCCATTAAGCTCTCCATTCTACATTCATTCAAAAAGACCAACATCAAATATTTTGCAAGATACAACTTCTGGATCAATCTAAATGTCAAATAAAAACAATTAATCTTACCAATATCCAATTATTTTCAAAATACCTCCTAAAAAAAAAAAAAAAACACAACCACACATTAGAGTGAAATCCATATTAGACATACAAGAAAAGTGCCTCAGATAAACTTGGAATTCGAGAAATACGATTCTGAACTAAAATCTGCACAAATTAATGAAAGTGCTACCCTTTACAAAAGCACATTTTGTATTCGCATAACAACACGAACATTAGCAAATTCAAATCTGCCAATAAAAGAGAAGAAAACAAAAACAAACCAAGCTAATGGGACTTCTACAGTTTTCAGCGATCATGTCCTACAAAATGACAACTGAATTTCAAAATTTCTTTTCTTTAGCGATTGATTTTCCCAGCAACCAAACGCACAAAAACCCTAATAAGAGTGCTGGAAAAAAAAAAAACTACTGCACCGAATTTGCGGATGATGGGAGATGGGAAATTAGGGTTGTTGGGAACGTACGGAGAGCATGAGAGGGGTGTCGAGGACTGGATTGTGAGGGCAAACTAGGCAGGCGTATTTTCCGCCGGAGAGCTTCCTATAGGAAGAGCGATCGAGCCCTTCCACCACCGCATCCTCCACCCTCCTCTTCCTGTACTGTGCTTCTCTCGCCCAACTATCTCCTCCGAACACGCTCATCTCTCTTTCTTATATAATCGCTGATCCCTCAAAAATTCAAGGCCTGTTCACTATCGCGGGTGCTGGATTTGATTCGACCATGCCTTAAAAAGGAACAAGTACAGAGCCTACAGACATTTTTTTTTTCAAACGATTAAGAAATTAAGATAATTTTTAGTGGACAAAATGAGTAAAAACCAATAAAATAATGTATTTTTTTTATATATTAATGGTGTGTTTAAAGTGATAAAAAGGGACAAGAATGAGAAAAATAAGATAATTTATATGTTCATAATTTGTACAGTGAGTTAAAAATAAATAATTTTTATAAATTTTCAAAAATATTTAAAATTCTTAACAAATTAAATGCAACCTAAACTACTTCTTCTTCTTCGTTTTTTTACACGGAGGGTATGTTTACCTGTATAAATATTTTTTTATATTTTACTGTGATAATATTCAAAATTTTTAAAAATTATGTTATTAGTGCTAAATTTTCAAATATTCATACCGATATCATATTTAAATATACCTGCATATCACCCACATCAATTTATAACATTTTTAACAAATAAATTATATGAATAATTATGAACATAATTAAATTTCATCTATATAAAAAGACCAAATATGTTTATTTCACTTGTAAACAAATCTAATACTAATTATTCACCTTTTTTGGGTTCACTTTTAGCTGTCTTTATTCTGCGGCCCCCACTAAAATTCACCAACTTTCTCACCCAAGGTGAAAAATGTCGACAACCAAAGGGTTTTGTCTTAATTTTGACCAGCAATAATTCGTGATTAATGTATTTTTAATAAAATTAGTATTAAATTTCTTATCTAATTGAAACTTTAAACAAAAAATTCAAATCAAAAAATTAAGATAATTTATGATTTTTAATTTTTTTCCAAATTTTAAATTTTAACAATTATTACATGTATTTTAGCCATTGCCCTCTCCCTCTCTCTCTCTAATTAGTTTTTGATAAGTATCACAAAAAAAAATACAAATTATTAGGGATGGGCATTAGGCCAATAGGAGATGGGTATGCTTATCCCCGTACCTGATCTTCAAACCCAAATTAATCCCTATATCTTACTCGATCCTCACAGGAGATTTATTTTTGCTTCTATTCCCGTCCAAAATGAGAAATAACAATCTTCGTGAGGATAGGAGATGGGTATGCTTATCCCCGTACCTGATCTCTAAACCCAAATTAATCCCTATATCTTACTCGATCCTCACAGGAGATTTATTTTTGCTTCTATTCCTGTCCCAAATGAGAAATAGCAACTTCGTGAGGATAGGAGATGGATATGCTTATCCCCGTACCTGATTTCCAAACCCAAATTAATCCTTATATCTTACTCGATTCTCACAGGAGATTTATTTTTGCTTCTATTCCCGTCCCAAATAGGGAATAGCGATCTTCGCGAGGAATTGGTACCCGAAATAGAAAAAAAATACAAAAATTTTAAAATTCATATTACAAATTGAAGTATTAAGTCTAAATTTCAAAATTTTCAAATTTTTATAAGTTTAACTACCTGAGTATGAAGTCCAAATTTTAGATTTAAGTGTAACTACATAAGTATCAACTTAAGTTCCAACCTCTAGATTCAAGTCTAAAACTATTAACACAAGTCAGATTGAAGGATTTAGGGATTTTCTAGGGATTAGATAAGGTATAAGTCGAGGATAGACTATACTTGTACTCTATCCAATCCCTAAAATTTTTTAAAAAATGTCCTAATACCCTATCTGATCTCCAAAAAATCCTTAAATTCCCTACCCTCTAGAGTGGGGATCAAGTAGGATATGGACGGATCGGCTGAGATGACCATTTTTCTAAATTTTAGCGCTTTTAATTTGGAAGATGCAACTTCCTAGAAATCATAGTTGAGTAGAATTTAAATTAATAGTTTTGATTTGCATATGATCTTTACTCTTGAAATATGATGAAATTAAAAATATGCAAACCGTTTTGTAAGATAAATAGTAGTGGAGTTTATTAAAATAAAAATTAAGTAAAAAATTAAAAATATAAAAATGATCTCAATCATTAAATAAAAGAAAAATATAATTTTTAATCGTTAGATCTGAACTTATGAGATAAACATTTTTAAAAACTATTCTATTTTAATTAGATATTAAATTTAATTCGCACCCCGTAAACAACCTTGAAAGTTGGAAATAACTTACATTAGGAAATATTAAAGACAAAAGTCATAATGTGAGCCAAATGTGATAATTAGTTACTTAATTATGTAAACTTTAAGCTACCAAAAGTAATTACCCAAAAAAAAAAAACCTACCAAAAGAATTTATGAATTGAAATGTCGATTAGTTCCCTATGAAATTTGGACATAATAATAATAATAATAATAATGACAATATAACATGCAAAATAACCATGACACAAAACTAGAAGTGATATTCATTGGTTAAAATCTTCAAAACAAAACTTTAAAATGCTATTACAGCGCATGAATAAAAACTAAGAGAATACAATTTATTCATCCCTCCCACAATTTTATTTAAGTTCGTACGTAATACATTTTATTAAAGAAAATGAAATTCACCAAAGAGAAAAAAAGGGAAAAAATACAAAATTAACATAGAATGCGTCATTATGTCGTCAACTCAATCGATCAAGGATACCAGATTGGGCGGAAGAGAGGCATGACGAAGAACTTCATGCCACCAGCGTTGCAATGAAAGCCGTTGCCAGCACCGCAAGCAAAGTAGTGAGGCTGCCACCTCTTCAATCGGAACTCGAATCCCTCGCCGAGGCCTTGTGCCCCGCCCGCCAATTGCTTCCCTCTGCTCACATCGCACTTCAGGAAACTCCAAAAGTCCGGCAGCAAGTACACACTGTGTGGATGCGTCGCGTTGTCGGCCGGAAGATCATACTTGAACACTGCAATATTAACCAACAACGCAGAAAAAAATAATTCGACTCGTGTAGCTAGGTAATGTTACTTGGACGGTTCACCTGTTGTATCAAAATTCATGTTTACTTATGTTTAACATGTTAAATGATTATGGTAGTGGCATAATTATATATAATAAAAATATTAATATTTTATCAAAATTTATTATCAAATTCATCGCATGCGATTGTTTATGGACCTGTATTTTTTAAAACAATAACTCGGCCCTTAAAACGTGCTATATTATACAATTATCGTTACCACATTATTTTAGGAGATGTTTGAAATAGTAAAAATTAGTATAAATTTGTAGAAAAGGAGGAGGTTGTCATAATATTTCTATATTATTCTTATGACATTGAATGTGTTACACTATTTTAATTCAAGAAAAATATAAATGTATCTGAACAGTTAAATTTTAAATTAATGATCCAAATTACAAGTTACGAGATTGATATAATAATTCGTCAGCCTCCTAAAATCTCAATTTATAAAAATTATAATTTCTTAATACATACTGTTAATAAAAAAATTTGAATTTTATAAAAATTTATATAAATTTGTAAAGTTTTAAATCAACCTTAGTAAATTTTTTTTTTTTTTTTTTTTTTTTACAACAGTGCCTTAAGTTGAATGGTTTCTTTCAACACAATTTAATTAGTAGTACATGGTACTAGAAACGTTTTCAGTAGTACGCGGGTACTAGAAAATTTTTTAGTAATATACAATGTATGTCAATTTACTACTTACCCAGGGTGTCATTGAGATAGAATGGGCCATTTTTGAGAGCCCAGTCAGTGTAATTGACACCGAACTGCCACTTGGCAGAGCCGCCGACGATGATCCTCTTGGGACCTCCGTCGGTACGATTCCGGGGGTAATTATGGCGGTGCTTGTGAAACCAATCGGTGTAGTTGAACCCAAAGTTCCATCGCCGGGTGGCAGTGATTTTCTTGTCGGCGGCCATGCCTACTGCTAGCATGGAAGCTGCAGTTAGCAGCAGGATGAGTGCCGCACGTGCTTGCTTCAAACCCATCTCCATTTCTTTTAATCAATTCGATCCTTTGTTTGGAAGTACTTTAGAGAAATCGGAATTGAAATCACTCCGTAATTGTTTGGTGGAGATGAATGAATTCATGAGCTCGATTGGTTCTTATATAGGAACCTTAGTTCCAAACGATGGTTGAAAATGTCAGCTGGGCAGCCCGATATGGCAAAAATTTTCCTAAGTTGGAGTTGGTAAGGGATGGAAAACATGGCGAGACACTTTTTTATTAATTGGATTCATTTCATTCCAACTTGCAAGTAAGTCTTCCCACTTTCGACTTCTATGTGTTTGGTTTATTGCACGATGTGTAATAGAATATAACATTTAAAAAAAACAGTTTAATTTCAGTAAGTTCGTCAAATTTTTAAGAATTTTACATAAGCAATGTGGAGGGCCAAGTAATATCGGCTCTGGTCGAAGAATTATTTTGGTAGTTGAGTTGGGTTGATTGCTCCCACACATTTAAAAAAAAAATTAATTATATATATTTTTTGATATTGTATTTACTAGAATTTTTTTGACCTCATTATCCTAATTCATCTCTAAAATATTAAAAGTTAAATTTTTTTTTTTGACAAAATCCTCCATTTTCTTCAATTATCTCTCTTCCTTCTCAGCAGAAATCTCTTTGTTTTTTTCAAAGTCTTATTGTATTATGTTGGTGTAGTTCACATCTTTTGATTGGTCACATTAAATTAAAATACTTATACTCTCTCGTTCTGAGCTGCATTGTTACCTAACAGAACGATGTAGTATGATATTTTTATATTATTATTATTATTATTATTATTATTATTATTATTATTGTTATTGTTATTATAAAATTTTTTCCTCAATAGTACAGTTTTTATAGACACAATCCACCCATTTTCTATGAAACGTAAAATATAGAGATTTAGGAGCTAAATAGCTAGCACATCCACAAGAATTACAAATGGGTTGTTAACGGTTGATTCAAAGTCTATCATTCATGGCTTTGGCTGAGAATCCGCCACCCTCCACGAGGAGACGTCATCGTCAACCAACCTCATGTAATTTCAAAGAGCTACTGAATTAAAAGTTGGTCTCAATAGAACAGCGATGCATCATTGCATGAATAGGGAAAATTAGAAAAAGGTTAAGTCTGTTTTGCGGTTTGAACCGAAAAAGGGTTGACACTGGACAGATGTTGGGTAAGAAACACTTATTCAATACTTAATCAATTACCAGATGATGTTTTGATGACTGATTTATATCATCATATATGCATACATATACACATATACATAGTATCTTAATTATGTAGAGACAACTGGGAATTGAATCAAATTTCACTGATACTGATATTGGCATCGAATTAAGATCAACTTTAAAAGTAAGGATTGGTTTCATGTTTTTGTTTTTGCTTTTGTTTTGTTTTTTTTTTTTTTTTGGAGTTAACCAAAAAAACGAAAAATGATGTGAATTGCAATTGAATTCCAATTCGTGTAAATCATGGCGAACCAAACATGGAAATAAGGTGGTTTTGTGTTCCTCTTTTGGGCTTGGGTTTTGTATCGGTCTATCATGTTGGAGCCCATTTACGAACTGCCGGGGCAGCCCATTGGCATCCCAATTCGGAGCTCCGATCGTTTTTTTTTTTTTTTAATTTGAAATCCCCAAAAACAGAAACAGAAATAAAAATAGATCTCCAGCAGTGTTTTGAATCTTCATCACTCCTCACTCCAGTCTTGGCAGTGTTAGTATTGCCGTCGGATCAGGGGACGACCGCTCCGCCGCCGACGGTAGATATGGGCCCACGGAAAGCAGTTCGTACAATTTCGCAGCAAGCGTTCGACGAAATGGTGAAAGAGAACATCGATGACCTTGGAATGGATCCCGCCGAAGCCCTCCACGACGCCGTCGAAACCCTTACTGTCCAAGGCGTCGATCTCTCTGGTTCGTGAAGCCCAAACCCCGCCCACCCTAAAATTTTACTTCCCACTTTCCAGCAATGCCCTCCGCGACTCGCATTAATCTCACTGTACTAAGCTCCATTTTTTTTTTATTCTCCCCTTGCATAGGTATCGTCACGTGCGTTCCCGGCGAGGGAACCGTCAAGGAAAATCCAGTGATCCAGTCCTTGGATGGGTTGAAACAGTTGAATTCTAATTGGTCGGATCGAACTGGCGACCAGAAAGATATCGATGAGATGATTGCATTGCTTGACAAGTTGACTGATTTGTGCACAATCGAAGGATCTGGGAATGCTGCCATAGCGACAAGGAACGGAGGGGTCGAATTGGTTTGTTTTGTTTGTTCGAAGCTTCGCGGTGGGTGCGATCAGGGTCTGGTTTCGGTTTTGCAGACAATGGCATCACTTCTTCATGGTATGTCAAGAAGTAAAGATGTATTTTTTTCCCTTCTATCTTTTCTGTTTACGGTCTCCACCCCCTTATCTTTGGATTGATTGACTTAATGCTCTGTTTGGAAAATGGTAGATTTGAAATGAATGGATTTGAGTTTAAACTTCACGAAAATATAGGAAACGCGTCTACCATTAGGAAATTCATAACTATTTTATTATGACTTGAACCTTTTACAAGAATATTTCCGCTAATATACGTTATATCCACATTTTTAGTCAAGTTGAATTCCATACCACATCTATATATTTGGGTTTTTCTCCATTGATAATTAAAGTTAAATCCTTTCATTTCAAATTCCTAAATACGAATGCAGGCTAAGAGTCCTGATTTGAGAAGTGGTAACTTTTCTGTTGTATTCATTATCTGATGTGTGCAATTATTTCATATGTAGATGTTCAAAGTAGTGACACATTTCAAAAGAATGATGGAGCAAGCACTGTGGTGGCTATCCTAAATGACAGCTGTCAAAATGTAAACATCTTGGATGGAGGTTTTTCAGTTGTTGCTGCTGCTTCAGCTGGTAATGAGATTGTCAAGGAATCGTTCATGAACTTGAAAATCGATGAGCTTATAGTTCAAATCTTGAGGACACATGGTAAAGGGAGTATCCACAGTTTGTATGATGCTATACGAGTCTTGTTAACGCCTGATGATAATCGTGTAGTAGCATCCCAAGTAAGTAATAATCAATGGATTATGCAAAATGCATGTCCAACTCTTGTGCACTGACTTTGCTTAAAATTAGAGTCATTCAGATTTGTAACTTATTTTTTAATTAAAATTGATGTAATTTTTAAAACTTGAAACTGAAAAATTAGAACTCCTATAATATAATCAATTTTGAGACTTTATTTTCTCTTTTTACCAGCAAAATCATCCACAGAATTGCTCCTACCGTTTCCTATCTCATTCATCAAAAAATAGAGAGCATGCCCTCTCTTCTTTATTTATTTATTTATTTTTTAAAGTTTTTTCTTTTGCTCTTCTATAGCATAAAATGAACTTCTTTTTATTTTATAGCACTAGTGTTTGGACATATCTCATAGAATTCAATGGTCAAAAACGAAATACTCAAGGAACAAAATTCCTTGGTTGGGGTTTTCTGTAAATAGTAGCTTGGATTTAAAGCATTTCATGATTTTGAGACTGAAGAATCAAACCAGTGAGCCAGCATCCTCATTTAATATCAACTACAGAACTTGCTTCTGAATATAGTTGTTTGATGTGCAAAATCTGTAGGTGTATGGTTACGCCCGCAGGTTTGCCAAAATTGGAATTGCTGAAGCTCTTGTGGACTCACTCAAGGAAGGGCTTAGTTCACCAAGTCTTGTATCAGCATCCATCGCATTGAAGGCTGTTGCTGTGAATGTAATTTTGTTCCTACCTAATGCGATGCTTAAGCTTGAGCAAATTTATTGCATCAATCTCTGTTTCATATGATTTGAAGAATTCTTCATTGTAGTTTTTTTTTTTTTTTTTTTTCCCTCTCCATGTTGAAGCTTTTTTCCTTAAAAATCAGGGTGACATCGTTATCATTACTTCTTTGTCGTGTGATTCTTAGTTGTGTTTGCTTTAACATCAAATTTGGTTTTCCATTGGCACAACCAATTAGAGATGTTATGTTATAGTTCCAGAGGTGTTTATAAACAAATATAAGGACAACTGAAGAAAACTGTTGGGGTGGTATCTGCTGATTTATTTTAATGTTCAGAATTTCTCATCTTGTAATTTACTTCCCCTGATAAGTTTCAGAATTCAGATATCTAGAACTTATGGTGTCAGAAATAGGAGAAAGGCATTCTTAAATTTTCTTGTAGCTGATTTATATGGTTTTTCTTACTT
Organism: Vitellaria paradoxa; assembly: GCA_019916065.1. Classification (NCBI taxonomy): domain Eukaryota; kingdom Viridiplantae; phylum Streptophyta; class Magnoliopsida; order Ericales; family Sapotaceae; genus Vitellaria; species Vitellaria paradoxa. The sequence continues at coordinate 2,839,127 of CM034238.1, read as the reverse complement.
ATTTATTATGGGATGGTTCTTGTTGCAGGATGAAATATGTAGATCTATTGCCGAAAGTGGTGGTTTAGATGCAATTCTCCTATGTATTGATGACAGTGGTAAACAGGGCAATCAAACTGTGGCTAGAGCTTGTTGTTCTTTGCTGTCTAAGGTTCTAAACCAATTCTCATCTTATTTAAAAAATTCAAACACATGCATATGCACTTGCTGACAAGCCCTCTCTTTTCCATTTAAGTTTTTACAATAGAATTTTCCACATTAGCAACATACAGGACAGTGTGCTCTGACAGCATGAAAAATATGGCATTGATGTTGGTGTTTTGTAGAAGATAAACATGAGAAGATTTTAGGACACTGATTATTGTTTTTTGATGTTCTATTTGATTACTGAAAGCATTGTCACTATCAGAGACAAGAAAGTTTGTTAAGAAAGGGCCAAGATATATATATATATATATATATATATTTTTTGTGGAGGACCAAGATAAAACTTTTTGAATTTTGGAGGGATAAAGACACCATTTCTATATATATCTAAAGGTTATAAAATATAAATAGGAATTTTGCTTTTGGGGGCGGTCACCTCTTGTGTCCACCAACGACTAAGAAAGTAGAGGCTGAGAGGAGAAAAATTGTAATCTCATGCAATCTTAATTTGAACAACTCGAAGGTTTTTATTTACACTATGTTCCGAACTTATTGTAATGCAAATCCAAGCTGTAATGAAACCTCTCTAATGTGTATGAATCTGTTAATGTGTTGGAATTTGGGGTTAATCTTTTATGCTTCTGTGCTGAGAATCAATCGGCAAATAGGAGTTTGTGTCAAGAGATGTAGGAGTGACTGAATACTAGTTAACAGCTGCCATTTATAAGGGCATATTAATCCCCCCCCCCCTTTTTTTTTGGTTTTTCTGAATACAACATTTCTCACTTTTTGGAGTGTGGTGCCTTTTTGGAGTGTGGTGCTTGGCTCAGGTGGTTGAGCTTCCTTGTTACCCACTCACGGCCCGGGTTCAAACCCGGGCTCCCCCCTTGCCCCTCTTAACTATCCAAAAAAAAAAAACATTTCTCACTTTTTGAAAAACTTACCTACCTCCAACTATACTAATTATTAAAATTTAAACATGACCTGCTAATGACTTAGAATCTGTAAACCACTTGGATTCGGCACATTTCTTATTTAGTTCCCAGCATTACTGCTGCTTGTAACATTATCACTAATGCACCTGAAATGTAGTAATTCCCCCCCCCCTTCTCTTTTTAGCTGTGCCCTGAAATATCGTACTTGATTAGTTGGCAGGAAGTGATACAAATAAGAGTGCTATTGTTGAAAAGGGAGGAATGGATAGGCTAATCAAGCTATCAGCCAGATTTTCTGATGATCCATCTGTTCTGCAAGAGGTAGGAATACCTTTTATACAAATGATCCTGCTTTCACCATCTACTGGTCATACCATTGATTTGTGTTTGAAGTACACTTGATATTTAGAAATCCTATAGTTTGGTCAATTGGTATATCATAAGAGACATGATGATCGAATTCTAATGATCACTATTAAAATCATTGCAATTTTAAGATGATGGTTGGTGCTTTTCAGTGGACAAGGAATTCGCAGAACCTTGTGAAATGTGTCGGAATGGATTCACTTGTTTCTTAAAATAATTTTAGTAACTTATATGATGAGGATCATTTAGTTTAAACTATTTGATTCTCTGGCCTAGCTTGCTACAGGGGGTGGTTGTACATGACAGATTAATTATGTATTTAGCAAGAGGCACATCTTGTGTTAACTGCTGCTGCTGTGATGTAGGTTATGTCCATCATATGTGCACTCTCCTTGAGGTCCCCGGACAATGCTGCTCGTGCCATTGAAGCCGGAGCAGGAGATCTTGCTATCCATGCCATGCAGAGGTTTCCAGAAGCACATCAAATGCAGAGGAATGCCTGTATGATGATCCGGAATCTTGTGGTTAGAAATCCAGAAAACAGGCAAGACTTTTTCTATTTTATGATCCATCCCCACTCCCGTTTGTTAAGTTATGCTCATTTTTGCATCTTTTGTGTCTCGCATATCCTATTTAGATCCAACTATTTGATGAATCGTCTACCAACACCATAATGGCTATGAATCCTTTTCTTTTGTTTTTCTTGCCCCACAAAATTGTACAGAACTCTTTTGATTAACAATGGTATTGAGAAGATCATAAGGAAGGCTAAGGAAAACCACGGTAGTTGCAAGGATGCTGCTAGTGATGCACTCAGAGATCTGGGGCTTGCTGACTACAACTTATAGCTCAAACTTCCGCCATCAGCAGCTGCTGCTTCTTTCACAATCCCCCCCCCCCTTTTTTTTTCCCCACAAGTAAAAAAGACTATTGGGGTTTTCCAGTGTATGTTGAGCAAGTAGCTTCCGTGGTATAGAATGCAGAAAATTGGAAGGGCTAACGAAGGCCTACTGGACCTGCCCTTGCAACCAAATCTATATAATAGTACAATTTAATGATTTGACATATATCCTAAATCAAAGGGTTAAGATTTTGATTTATAACCATTATGGATGAGATTTATTGGAGAGAGAATTTTGTTGGACAAGAATTTGATTCAAATTTCAAACTCTTCCACCACTGTCTGTGACCAAATGGTGACAGTTTAATATTTAACTTCTGTATAGATTTTACTTTTAACTTTTTTTAAAAATTATTTTATTTTTTTTTTTGAGCCTTTTGTAAGTTAAATTATGTTTTTTTTTGCCTTTAGGCATGATTAATTTCTAATTTGAGATAATATTATTCTTTTTTTTTTTTTATCAAATGAAACAAAAAATAGAGAAGTTGAATCACAAAACAGCAACGCTACGTGATTGGTGCATAATCTGTTGATCAGAATAATGAGATATCACAGCTGCTGTCCATATCATTTTTTGCTACAAAAAGAATAACAACGTGAGAAAGCCCATTTCTCAAAACGAGAAACCCCCCCCCCCCCGGGGGGGGGGCCCTCACGTGGCCATCAGTATCTTTATTTGGGGAAAAAATTACCAATATAAACCAAATATTACGCAAAACAGAAGTAAACAATTAGAGAAGTTTCACCAAACTTGATGTCCACTCCATCCAACTAATCACCGACTGGTCTAAAAAGGCAGTTAGCCATTTTAGTCGATCCACCACCTACCAATCAAGCATCGCAAAGACAAACTGGCAGCCTGCATTCCAGGACCAAATGCTATGGGAACATTTTTCGGTATGTTTGTTTCTCCTGTTCGCGTCTATCCTCCATCTGTACCAATTCCAACGATCAAACCTTAGTTGAGAATGAACATAAATTTTAAAAATTAACAACTCAATGTACAAAACTCTCGTATTGCAGGGTCTGAAAAGATGCAAGAAACTAATCATAACAACCTTCTTCCGTGCAGCGTTAAGCTCCTTTCTTACTCCAGCTGAGAGACGCGAGAAACAAAAGTCAGCTATCAAAGTATCTCTCGCAAATATATTAACGTTGACGGAAGGATAAAAAAGAAAGATAGTTTAACAAAAGTTGAGATTTAGGGTGAGAAACTGTAATCAACCATCATTTGGCTCCAACTTCAGTGCCTTCTTGAAACTTTCGAAAGCAGCATCTACATCATTAAGTCCCATGTATGCCTGATAGATCAATACGGTGACACTCAATAGGACGATAAAGAATGAATACAACACTGTGCAATCCAAGATGCAATGCAAAAGCAGATGGAAAGCTGGCCATTTAACAATCTGTGATGAAATCAAGGATGGCACAAATTTGTCCAAAAGGGCCAAACCTCCAAGCACTTAAATTATAATATCATCAGATGATGCTAACCTGGCCTTGGCGAAATAGAGCTTTTGCATTGTTTTCTCCGTAATGTATCGCGGAGTCTGAGTCCCATAGTGCACCATTAAAATCTCCTAATTTCAACTTAGAAGCCTACAGAAACATGGTAAACATTAATTTCTTAGACATTTGGAAACATCATTGTGAATTTCTTAGACATCATAATCGAAATTGACTTTTTAAAGCAACAAGATTGCAATATTAAAAATTACCAAAAATGGAAAAAAAGACTTAGTTAAGCCCCTAAACAGCAGAATTCAGATTCCAGTATCATCCGCCACTACCGTAGAAAACGGATGTGTTACGTATATATTTGTGTTATTTAGATAATTTTTATTTGTGGATTTAAATAAGGTTTATTTGTAATATTTAGATAATTTTATTTATGGATTTAGTGGTTGAGAGATTCTAGGTTAGGAGTAATAGTGGACGGATAATGGTGACTGAGATATTTTAAGCGTAGTTGAGTCTTTTGCTATTTTAGTGGTGAGTGGTAGTTAGTTAATGATGATAGTTGGTGGTTAGTTTTTTGTAGAATTCCTGTATTTATATCTGTTAATATTATCAATGAGAAGACGATATAAATTTAATTTTAAAATTGATCTTATGATCGAGAGGTTTCGATTCACTAATCAACAAAGAGTTTCCACACCTTGAAGTGGATTTCTTTCAATTTTTTTTGCTCTTATCCCAATCCAAATTCTATTTTTTTCATTTTCTTTTTATCCGAAAATTGTGCACGTAACAGGATGCTACACGAAAAATAAGCAGAATGCATATAATATATATATATAGGCTCAAATCGGACTCCTGTGCGCAAGTTGCCAAAATTGCTCCTATTTCCCTTTCAACTTGCTAGTTGGATATTTCTGGTCCATAAATGCTATCGCAGCTTCTTGTACTGCATCACATGCCCAACCTCAGATCATCTTATATGCCAACAAGCAACTACGTGTTTTACTTAGCTAATCAATGTAACCACTGAAATTTCGTAGTTAGCAAAGCAGTTAAAATAAAATATACCATTACAGCAGACCGATGCAGGGGTTACTCATTCCTAGGCCTACAAAATTTTATTTTTGAAGCTGGAACTTCCAAAGCATTAAAGATTTAGTCAGCCAAAGTTAAGCTGAATGGGCAAAAAACCTGGTTTAATCCCGCCCATCAAGCTGCGATAGAAGTAAGGAGTCGACTTTTTCTATTTTTCTTCAAGCTGACTTGCCCCAGTTGCACCCACCTGAGGTTAATTAAGCATTGTATCAAAATAACTCAACCCATAAGGATAAGAAAGCCAACAATGGATCGTCCAAACAAAAGGCGCCGCCTATTTCATCCTCCATTACATCTAAAATGATGCAAAGGTAATACCTTCTGACATGTCAAAATATAAAGTCACAAGATAAAACAAGAAATTCAGGCGTTAATTCATCAAATTCGCGGAAGTTTCAAAATCATGGAGATGTTACACCATGAAGAAAACACCAGTCAACATCAATTTATAATATTTTACACAAAAAAGCCAAGTCCAACTTAAAGATAACGGATACAGACCATGAGATGAGAGATTATCCAGAGCTAGGCAGGAGTAAAACGAATATATACAGCCTAGACACTGCATAAGAATGACCATTAACCTGTACATCTTCAGAGATGAAGTTGGAACCCACATTAAAGGAGCGACACTAATTGTAAAGATGCCATTAGCAGTTAAAGAGATCAATTTCTAACTATCAGCAGAGAAGTAAAGAACTTACAGAACTGTTAGTAAATATGCATGCTTTTGTCTTTCTTAAACATGAACTAGTCTCTGCAGAAGTGAAAGATAATAAGAACGAGAAATAGTGAGCTCAGATAGTACTGGCCAAGTTGTTCTTGCTATAAAATATTGACTAATAAGAACTTTGGGAATAATATAGTTTACCTTCATTGATCCCTTCCTTCTCCCAGCAGACATCCAAATAACGTAAAGCCTTCCTATACTTCCTAAGAGCCATCTTATAATCTTGCTTCTGCAAACAGGCGTGAAAAAAGCCCATTGATAATGTACAAGAAATAGCAGTGAACACAGGCTCTAGAAGCAAATAACTGAGAATTTTCCCCTAACTTTGAAAATAGATCTCTTGGTCATAGAATTTGAAACTGCAAAATGAATTACAACTATGCATGGTCCGAGAGGGGAAAAATGAATTGCAAATGTGACAAAAAAATTTCAATATGCTTCTTGCCTTGAAGTGTTCATTTCCAAAAGCCTTCACAGAACAAACAGCATTCATCCACCAAGACAGCTCACTGGGGCTGTTATCAAGGTCCATGGGACAGTCGGGATACATATCACCATCTCTGAAAAAGTTAGCGATTCCATCATCTGTCCCATCAGAAATTTCTCCACAATCTGCTATTATAACATCAACAGAGGGGCAATCGCTCCCACCAGTAGCAACATGCTCAATAGAACGAACAACTCCCATGCCTTTAACCACCTTCCCAAATACAACATGCTTTCCATCCAAACAAGAAGCGCGGTTTGTTGTGATGAAGAACTGAGATCCATTTGTGTTAGGACCAGTATTTGCCATTGATAACATCCCTTTTCGACCATGTTTCAGTTCAAAATTTTCATCCTCAAATTTTAACCCATAGATGGATTCTCCTCCTGTACCATTGCCATTAGAAATGTCTCCACCTTGTATCATATAACTTTTAATAACTTGATGGAAAGGGATTCCCTGAAATGTTTAAGACGATATTAAAAGACTGATTTAAAAATGACCTCAACAGTGCTCCCCAAAAACAATAAAAGTTTGTCAGACAGAAACATAAGCAAAGCAAGAATGTAAAATTTTCTTCTTCATAAGCAATTAAGCATGAATTTCCTGCAACAGTAAAAGAAAGCGTATAGACCATGTAGTTCACCAAGTGATAGAAAACAAGGTAAAGTGAAAATAAACATGTCATGGCAAGAATTATAGAGAAGAAAAATAAATATTCACTAATTCATGTTACCTGTGGAGAAGATCATAATGTATAAATAGTGAAGCAGGGAAGAAATGCTTATTGAGTATCATCGAATAATCACTAGAGATTGAACATCTTAAAAAAGTTCATTCATCATATCTAGTGAAAAATATATCTAGAACCAATAAGAACATGTTCTTCAGCTGCTTCGACTTCAACTTGTGCAGTTAGACTGCAAATGGAGCAATGATTTTGTTAGGAACATCAAAGACTGAACTGATTTACTTGGATTCAAAATTTATAATTTAAAGTATCATGTTTCATGAATTCTCAAATGAAATCTGCATGGAGTGAAGTCTTGCACAAATGTCGGTTCGGATTCTCTGTTCCCATACAATTGCTCCTAAGATCCAACTACATACTTCAATTTCTATGAATTTAATTAAATGCTATGCAATTGCAGCAATGAAGCGTCTACATCAAACGCAAATTCTATATTGCATTCCATGAATTACAAGCTCAAATTTTCAGCTGAATGGGGTTAAAAAAAAAAAAAAAAAATTAAACCTCCACAATAAAAATATGGAAAGTAAAATGTTGATACTCCGAATTATTAGAATAAAAACAATTTTATGCGTGCACTTATTAGTATATGAAGTAAACACCGCAGGAAAACAACATATACAACATGCCCAACAAATTGCCTAGACTTGGATTAGATATACTCAAATTTGCTATATCATTCACAAATTAATGCCCAAATTCCTATGACATTATCAGTTAAAATAAAAGAAGGAAAAGACAGAAAATCAACCCATAATTGAGAACACAGGTCAGAATTCTTATCATGAGAAGCATAGAATGGCAATTCCGAAAATTTGACAGTTCAAACCCATGATTATAACATGGTCCCCCAGTTAAAGACTACAATGCCCTCAAAACCAACAAAAGAACCACGCAAACACAATATCAAAATAAGCAGGGAAGGGCATCGGTCTTTTTGATGATCATCTTAGAGAAACTGTCTGTCATCAACCTGTTACTAGGTAAGACAGATTGTGTTTTACACATACATGCATATATATATATATATATATAGAGACAAACATGTACATACATACATATAGACAGAGAGAGACAGAGAGAGTACCTTGTAGTGGAGAGAGGCACCAGTGTGGAGACCAATGCCCTTTTCGCCGGTACAGAGCGCCCTAAAGTTTTCGGCCGTTTTGGGGACGACGTCGTTGTAGAGCTCCACCACTATCCTCCCTTCAAGCTCTCCTCCGATGCTTATATCCAGAAAGCACCTGGGTCTCCCCATCTCTCTCGCCTTCTCTCCCTCTCTCCATCTCTCTGTATTTATAATCTTCTCTCTCTATAATGGCAGATAGAGAGAGAGAGAGATGTGAAAGGGACAACAATGGATGACGAACGGATGAAGAGAGAGAGAGAGAGAGAAACGTTGAAGACAAAAGAAGAAACACCGAAACCTGAGATCGTTTTATAGTTTGTCCCGCTAAAGTCTCTGGGACTGCCCTCCGGATCTTTGTCCTATTTCCTTATCTGCCCCTGCCTTTTGTCGTTTTGCCTTTTTAGTTTTTTGTCCCTTTCTTATTTTTATTTTTTTCAGTGCAGCTATAAATGGTAAGCCATAAGCTTAATAAATTAAAAATGACGACAAATAATTTAGATTTGACATTATATATTATATTATGGTTCCGTTTAAAATGATAAAAAATTTTTAAAAATAGTAAAAAATACTAAAAAAACTTAAAAAATTATTCACTTTTTATCTCACTGTATAATTGTGTATCTATAACTTATTTCATTTTATCTTATTTTGTCTCACTTTTTGTTATTTCAAACACACCTTATATATGCATGCTAGTAATTGTCTATACGTGAAGGTACAAAAATAAAATTTGACGTGTAAATAAATCAAATTTAAATTCATAAAACAAACTTATATAAAAAAAAGAACCTATAAATATAAAAATTATTAATCAAAAGATATTAAGGTATACAATTTTATTATTTATTACAAATATTATCACATTTTTTTAAATATTAATTTAAAATCTTTTATATAAAAAGTATTCACAAAAATATGGGAATAGTGAGAGAAAAAATAATCCTTATAATTTTACAAATTCAACAGTTAAAAATATTTCAAATTTAAAGTTTTAGACTTCTTTATTATATAAATGATGTAGAGCGTAAAAGTGTATGTTACATTTTTTAAAATATTAATTTAAAATCTTTTACATAAAAAGTATTAAAAATATGGAAAGAATGAGAGAAAAAAATAATCCTGGCCATTTAGAAAATTTAACAATTGAAAATATCTCAAATTCAAAATTTTAAATTTTCTTATTATATAAATGTCACATAATATAAAAGTGTATGTATTTAAAATTTAAGTTTTAAGCACATTAAAATTGAAATTTTAATTTAAATATTTATATTTTAATAATATATTTTTAAATAAAAATTTAATTAATTTTGTCAGTATCCATACATTATTTAATAATAATAGATAATACAAGTAAAATATAATTTGTATAATTTTACAAAATATAATATATATAATATATGTATGTATAATTTTATAATATATAATATATATTTATTTAAATTTTAAATTTTAAATTCAAATGATGTGTTTTATTATATAAATATATAATAAATGATAACGTGGTGAAACTTAAATAATTACTGGGATAAATGTCCAATTATATAGATATTTTCAGTACAAAACTCCAATGATAATGACGGAAGCTATTGTGATGATTTTGTAAGGGAGTGTTTGATTAAAAAAAGTTTAACTAAAAAGTATAATAAAAATATAAAAATTTGATGTGAAAGTAATATGTTGTAAAATTTGATTAAAAAAATATAAAAAATTAGTAAAAATTAATAAATTTTGATTAATTTTGACCAATTAAATATTTTTAAGTATTATAATAAAAATATATTTAAAAAAAAAGTTTGACAGCAACTCGTAACTTTTAATGTTTAATAAAATAGTATCTGGAAATTTTGGGCTCGTATTGTCTCTGGTATTGGTCCTTGTTATTGATGGCATTTTTGTTTGTTTGAGGTGGGTGGGTGTTCTCACCCATTTATAACTTAGGAGTGTTTAATTAGTAAAAATTTAAACTAAAAAGTATAGTAAAAATACAAGAATTTAATATAAAAGTGACATGTGATATAATTTAATTGATAGAAAATATAAAAAATTAATAAAACTAAATAAATTTTGATTAATTTTGACCAACTAAACACCCCACAACACACAAATGAATGATATATAAATTGTATTTGTATAATTGCAGCTACAATTGGACATATTTTTTTTTTTTATTATTATTATTGACATTGCACAAAAGTCTGCTAAAAGACACGTAAACAAACTTTTAGACCATGTCAATGCGGATTCTTATTACTTAATTTGTCCGCACAACCTAGTAGCTTTTCAATGTACTTAGGAGCGTTTGGTATCACAATGTTTAACATTTTTTAATAATTTTTAGTTAAAAATTATTAGTTGTAATTTTTGATTTGTTTGATAAAATAAATTACAATTTTTAGCAATTTTTTGTAACGTTTGGCCATTTGATAAAATTTTTGGTAATATTTAATAATTTTTAACAACTTTTGTGTGTTTAATAAAACTTTTAGTAACTTTTGAGTGAAATAAATTACTATAGTAAAGTAAAAATTGAGGTTTTTAGTAATTTTTGAGTGGAACAAATTACTATAATAGAATAAAAAAAAGTAAAAGTTGAGATTTTACCAAACGCTTATTTTACAACTTTTGGTAAGTTTTTACATATTTTTGTACTGCCAGACGGGAGCAACTCCATGAATAAGAGCATGACATTTATGTGCAATTTTCAAATTTGTATAATAGAAATTGGTATTATTAAGAAAAACGTACAATATATATATATATATATATATATAAATTAACATTTCATGGGGTGGCACCATTTGTCTAATTTTGCCCTTATGAAATGTAATGGGTTACATAGGAGCACGGACGCTATGCACGGACGCAATTAGAATTTTTGGTTTGGGAGCTAATTTTTTTTTTTAAATTGAATTTAGGTCTAGATTTAACTCATGTTAGTTCTTGATTTATTTATTGAAGAATAACAGACTTAATTTGTTCTATTTAATTCGCTAAAAATTAGTAAATCTAATTTCTTTTACTTTGCTTTATATTAATCTCGATCAACTTGTCTAAGTCTAATAAGTCAAGTTTACTCTCCTTCATTCACTTAATTTTGTTCAATATCAAAATAAGTAATAAAATATAGCATTTTAACCATGCACACGCAATCGTTTGAATTATTATATTAAACGGTTATATAGAAACAAATCTTGTATCGAGCAAGAGAACTTTCTTTGCGATAATAATAATCAAAATATATATATCATAATATGTGTGTTGGTTCTTGTAAGAGTGTGTGACACAAATTCAATTTTGATCTGATTCGAAAAATGCGCCGTGCGACTTTAAAATGATAATTTTTTGAGGCTCTGTGATGATAGCAGATAGATCGGACCGATTGACCTGGTTATGACCCGAATCTGGACCGTTTATAATCTTGTATGCAGAATTAGAGTTTTTGTATATCTCTATTTTCTCCGCCGCACAGTCTTATATCCATCACCTTCTGTACCAATCTTTTGACATAATAAATTTCTTCTTCTTTACCCGTAATTTTTTCTGTCTTAAATTTCCACGTAAAATCTCGTGTGCAATATATATATATATATATATTTTGTTGCTTAATTGCGTGAATTTCTAACAATTTTGTTAAGTTTCATTTAACATTTTAATTCACTTATTGGATAATTATTTTTTAACAAGCCTTCTAAGATTTTTTTTAAGTAAGATTACAAAGAGATAAAAAGTATAATTATTTCCAATAAAAGGAAAAAAAAAAAGAGCGCGCTGTGTGATTTAGTTCAGAACATGTTAAAAAAATGAAATTTTTGAAAACCATGGTTACCTAGCATGTACTAATCTTTTGGATTTTCACCTAGTCGTGGGATTCTACTTTAACACCTGCATTAATACGAAAGGATTAAAATGATTAGCTCGACCCTCCTCTCCCTCAATAATAATTTAACATGTATATATATACATATATAACTTTTAGGCTCTTTTTTTTTTAATTTATTTTCATTTTATAAGTAACCTATTATTTTTGATCAAGTTAACTTTGGTATTATATTTAGTTTATAGTATTATAATTTCAGATTAGATTTTATATCTCTAAAATGAGAAATAAATAATACTATGAAAAATATAGTATTACTTATATTCCATATCTGAATTTATTTCCCATCAAAATCTAAAGAATCAAAATTATTTTGTCACTTTTCATGTCAAATCATATCTTTTTATCTTTATATCTTACCAACTAAATATAAAAAAAAATAATTCCAGTCAAAAAAATAAATTCCATATTATATCTAATTTTATATATTATTGATAGTATTACTTATACCCATCATCTAATCTCTCAAAATAAACATAGCCTATATGTCTTTGTTACATTTTAATTATTGAATGCATGTGAAAGCCATTTGATGGTTGAAATGTGTATTTATATTTTTAAACTTAAAATGTATTTAGCATGAAGAAAAATAATAAAAAATATAATTTAAGAATTTTTTTTACTAATTATCATTAATCAATTATTTATTTAAATAATTCTAACACCATAATGACCAACAAATGGAGTATAATGTTATGCAAAGAATATATATACATGGATGTAAAACAAAATGATATGATCATTCGATTATAACATAACATTCTTTTAAATCTCACTAACAAAAGCTAGACATATAAGGCCCCCAATTAATTAACAGAAACAGACATGCTATCAACTTAAATTACCAAATAACCAATCTCACATGCAAATTGAGCGTATTTTCAAGCCTCGGCAGCATTCCGGTGCGGGTTTTGTTGGGTAGTTTGTTCCTCCGCTTCGCAAGGCGCCTCCGCCGGAACTGCCCCCGGCACGGCGTCTCCGCCGCTGGCTCTGCCACTACTGGCGGTACTCTCTGCACTCTCCCGTTCCGCCGGCGGTGGAGGGTGGTCGACCCGGCCGTCGATACAGGACGCGCATTTGGTCTCCACCCAACCTTCGAAGTCGTACCGCCGGTGACCCATGATTCGTCTACCCGAACACAGCCGGCCGATCACGACGGCAATGGCACCCAAGATTGTGATCACTGCGAGAACTCCGATGAAAGGTCCGACTGATCCGTGACCCGAATGAGCCGTGTAAGCTTCTTGGATCGCTTCCAGAGGCGGAGGCGGCGGTGGCGGTTGTTGCTGCTCTATTGATGTAGACATATGAGTGGTTCCCAAAAACAAGCTCTGTCTATAGATACAAAAACTGCAAGTCTTTCTTCTGATTGCAAACAATAAATAAACAAGTTAAAGTGGGTAAAATCGGGTGACTGAATCGGGGTTCGTTCTGAAGTTAATTGATTTCTGTAAAGTTAAGATCTTGAAAATTTATTTTGAGGCTTCCGTAGGTTTACAAAGATAGGGTTAGGAGTTCATGGAGAGAGGAATGTGAAAAGATTTGTTTGTATTTGGGATTCGTGGGACTTGGAAAAAAATTAAAAAAAAAAAAAGATAAGAACAACCAAGACAAATGATTGAGCTATTTTGTATTTGCAATAAAAGGAGCTGGTGGAATGGTAATCTTTGGGGGGAATTGGGGATAGAGAAAAGAAAAAGTGGAGGGAAAGAAGAGAGGGAAAGGTAGGAGGGAGAAGAGATTAGTGGAAAGGAGAGCTTTTTAAAGGTACATTTGGGTGGGCAAAATCAAAGGAGGAAGAGAGAGAGAGAGAGAGAGAGAGAGAGCACTTTTTTCAAATAGTCATGGGGGGAGCTTTCTATGGACCTTTTATGGTACCGCAAGTAACTGAGAGAAATTGTTGTGACAACTATTAGAGAGGGCCCTAATGGGGATGCTCTGTCTCCTAACCAGCCCTTTTTTGCCAATCGATTGTGATCTCTGCAACTCTGTTCTCTCTCTTACTCTCTCAGAGAGCATCTCTGTGTGTATGAGTTACCATCTTTTATGTCACGTGGATCTGCCAAATTTATTATTAAGAATGAACCATCATAATCATTTACCCCAAGACCACGGCCCATATTCTTTTCTTACCCCACTGAGATTCTCTCCCCAATGCATACTGTTTTTATTTATTTGTAGGGTGAAGTATAAAAAAATATCTTTACAGTTTATTTTTGGTATTACTTTGATCCTATATGTTTCAATTGTAATAGTTAAATTCTTACACTTTTAGTTAAGTATCAATTTGGTCCTTCTGTTAGTTGACCGTTAGAAATAACCGTTAAACTGAGGATAAAATGGTAATTTCATTTATAGTTTACTCTCAATGTTATTTTTAATCTAACGGTTGTTTTTAACCGTCAACTAACGGAAGGACTGAATTGATACTTGACCGAAAGTGTAAGAATTTAACTGTTACAATTGAAACGTGTAAAATTAAAATAATACTAAAGATAAACTGTAATTGTACTTTACCCTTAAATTTACAGTACTTTTGTTTTCTTCTGGTCAGTGCACAATTTAAACTGTGGTTTGAGTTTTACGGTTCTACTTTTTATCTTCCTCATTTGTTCTCTTGTTTGATAATTTCTTTTTTTTAAAGATTATCACTTTGGGGCTTTTTTTTTTTTTTTTTTTTGGGTGGGTTGTCCACTAAGGTCTTGTGGATCTCATATGAATTCCAAGTACACAGCATGTTTAATAATTTCATGAAGTCATGTGCAGGAATCACACCGTAAAAGAAGATACCACCATGATTCCCATCTTAAAGCTCGATAGATGCAAACACATGACAGGTTTCAGCAGTCATTCACTCTATGGTATGAAGTTTCCTAACTCTGAATTTACGTGCATGCACCAATAATTTATTGTTAGACAAGATCCTCATGGCTGGATCACTCTGAATTTACTTTCAGCAAATAGAATCTACTGATAAAGGGGTGTAGCATGTCTTCTTCAAATTACAGCATGGCCAACACAAATAATTTTTTTGATGGCCATATTGTGATGACAAGACAACTGTATGTTAAAATATGATAAGACTTATTAAGATCACATAAGTATATATAATTTTTTCAAATCATGCAAAAACTGTCCCAACAATAGAGTCATCCTAACTTTTTTAGTTTTACTGAAGATTATGTTATTTGGAGTTGAGAACAATACTGCTGTTGTTGTAGTGTAGTGTAGTGTAGTGCGCGGTTGGATGAAATAAATTAGAGAAAAAAAGAGATAAAAGGTTTTCATGGCAGTGATTTTAGGCAATGTTTGTCAATCACCCTTATAAGATACTGATCAAGTTTTTTTCAATAGGATTTTGGGTGTACGAGAGAGAAGTAGGAGGCCTTGTCTTGTTTTGTTTGATGTATCTGAAATCCTATATTTTTATTTCATTCCATTCCGTCAAATAAAGTAGCATTTTGAATAAGTGCGAAACAAAGTAATAGAATAAAAGTGTGAGAATGGTTTTTCTATTCCATTCTGTTTTCTTTTACTAAACAGAGCCTAAGGGCATAGAGGTTAAGAGTATATAATTGCTAATTCTTGGGGGTTGGAACGTCCAACTTTTGACTTCTTAGTATTTGATCTGATTCTCATATTTACCGTCTAAAACAAAGTTACTGCCTCTAATTGTGATAAGCTTTACTTCCATTTAAATTCACTTCTGAAGGAGTGCAATTATTTTAGAGGAATATATATATATATATATATATGTATGTATGTATGTATGTATAAAGCTAGAAAGTAGAATTAGAAAAAAGAGAGAAGAATGAGCTCGCTTAAGTATGAACACAGTGTCAAACTTTTTGTCCTTTATTAAAGCAAACTTTATCACTTGAGATTGATTCTAAAAGTAAATAAATATTTAGTAATCATCCTTCATGGCTTGGTGCCCAAGTATGGAATGCATTTCATTTAAAAAAAAAAAAGGGGAAATGTAAAAAGCAGCAAGAAAAACAAAACGACAACACTTCATACATGTTCTTATACTTTTCTTTTGTCAACAAATACACAGAGGACTTAATTCCATCCAACTTCTAGAAAATATTAGTACTGGCTAATTACTCAACTAGAAATGTTCCTTTATCTGGTATAATCACAAATATGCACCTAACCTGACTTATGAAGTAGATTTTCACATAAAACATCTGTTCTAAAATCTAAACTCTTAGGCCGTGTTTGGTTTTTGCATTCAATAACAAAGAAGGAGAAGAAAAAGGAAAAGAGTGAAGAAATTATGATAACAACAAATGAAATCTAAACTTAGTTTCTTTTACTACAAAAACAAAAATTGAGAAAAAAAAAAAAAAGAAAAGAAAGAAAATGAAATCTAAGTTCCTTATCTCGTTTCTTTCTAAGTTCCAAATAAAGTGTTAAAACCATAATTGAGTGAATGCCTTCCGCATTTAGTTTTTATCTTGCGCTCCTTGAACCAGTTACAGAAATCTTCTGTCCCTGCTTAGATTTCTGGTGTCTCATTAGTACTATTACCACTGACCTGAATTTTGAAATTGAGATAATTTTAGGAAAATGGCAGTAACTTGTGAGGTTTGAGCAATTTATGTCAATTAAAAATACTTGGTACTTATTATAATTGGACCAGCTTGCATTTTATTTTTTCCCCTAGCTTAGAACACACAAATCCTACGAGTTGGGTTTGGATTATGAATCTAACAAGCAGAGACGAGGCTGAGACAATGCTTGTGGAACCTTAAACATGGGACTAGGAAATATATTAAGGCATCAGCAAAAGCAATGCTACGCCAATTCCTAAATAGCAAACATTTCTCTATGGTCCCAACACTCCTATTCTAGTACCATGTCCTGGGATGTGAACAAAAGAGGAGAATGAACTGTCTTAAGGTTTTGGGTTTTGAGACAGATAAGAGACATAGAACTAACTAGGCTTTCCTTTGTTGGATTCTTTTCGAATCTGTATGACTTGAAGTCTATTCTTTCGAAAACCCAAAGAATGTGTAGATCAAAATCGGTTAGCTCACTCTGACTGATTTTTTAGAAAGCAGCAAATGAATCTTTTGGTGATAGTTTGTTAGATGACCACCTGGCCTGTGGTTGTTTTGTGCTAGCGCTTACGTTAGGACTTTGAATGGGGATGTTGTGTATAAAATAGCTATAAACCCAAAGATCAATTCATTGGCAGATCTCTTGGTTTATCTCCCATAGTTATTAAAATTAGCTGTGGAAGGCTTAAAAAATTGGGCCTAAATTTTGAATCCCAAACCCGTTCATTTAATCCTATTTAGTTTTTAAATATCTTTTTAATTGTATTTTTAGCTAAAAAATAATTTTAAAAAATATTAAAATAAACAATTTATTACTAAAACAAATATTTGTTTGATGCAACAGCGAGGCGAGACTTTTGACAAAATATCACTCTTGAATATAACGAGGTACTCTCGAATACACAAGAATGCGACCTTTAATCTACAAGAATATAAAAATTGTTAACTAATCAGAAATACATTGAATTTGAGCTACTCTCCTTCTGCATTTCAAATTTCTGAACACAGCAAGAATGAATTGATCTCTAATTCATGGTAAGCTTGATGCTCTCTCATATTTTCTCAACACTTTCATCTTGTGTTTAGCTTCAAGAGAAGAATAGTTACGTTTACAAAGCAATCGTGGAAGTGTAACCAAATGAGGAAAGCAGCCATTCTGGAGTCGCTCCTCAGAGCTGCGCGGACGCCAAATTTGACAATCATGGCAAGTGAGGGCACGACTGTTCATAAAATAATAAATCAATTGAGGTGGTCTTTAATTACAATATTATATCACTGTCATCATTTTGATTGAACTTTTTAAAGAATTTTTTTGGGGGATAGAATAGTATTTTTTTTTATATAAGAAATATAAATAATGAATAATTACACTTTATCTTATTAATTAGAGTTTAGGTAAAAAAAATTTATAATCACCTTCTAATTTAAAAGTCAATACAATTTACATGTGATTTAGATTAAAGTACAAAATTAATGAATTTTAACTAAATTTGTATTTCACTAGTCAAATTATTGGTTAGAATAAGGAGATTTATTAATAAAAACTTCATTTTTAAAGATTCTCAATACAAAAAGCATATACAAATTTAGGTAAATTAAATAGATTCTATTAATTTTACATTTTAATTTAAATTACAAGAGAGTTATATATTAATTTTTAAACTAAAGAGAATCATGTTTTTGAGACAAATTCCAAAAGACTCGTTTGGAGCTCTAAATTTTATCAAAAAACATTAATAATCTCTAACTTTTTGGTAGCTTTTGGAGTTATGAAAAAGTTCAAAAAAAAAAAAGAAAAAAAAAAAACAGAAGTTGGTGTTAAAGTAATATATAAATGGCATGTGATAAAATTTAATTAGAAAAAATTAAGAACTTTTAAATTTTTTTTTTCTTTAAAATTTAAACTCCAAATGAAACCTTTGTCTTACTATATGAATTTTTTATTAATTTTTACTAACTTCTTCCCACTACAAATGCACTTTAAATATAATAATCCTTGTAAATATATAGTAAACAAAATTCAAGCACGCGCCGAAAGTTTTGTAAATTTAAGAAGTGGTTGCAATTGCCAATGAGCATGCTTAATTGTGGTGGAAAAGCGAAGGCCCCGTTTTACATATTTTACCGATCCTTCTAGCGGGTTGAGGTGCGGCTGTTCTCGGAGGCTCAACCTTCATCGCCCCTAACTTGCCAAAAAGAAAAAGAGCTTTCATCGCATGTACTATGGTGATTCGGTCACCGTTGGCTCACTAACTAAAATTAAAAAAAAAATAAATTAATTTTTTACTAATTTTCTATAACTTTTTATAAACTTTTTCATCAAACGTAAAATTAATTTTTACAAATTTTTTCTAATTTATTTTTTAACTTTTATCAGCTTTATTTATCTTCTTTTAATTTTCTCTAATTTTTCTTAACTTTTATAAATTTTTACCAAACACTTAACTACTCGTTAAAGTGTGGTGTTCAAGAAATGTGCAAAGTTACGCACCATCCCCCCCCCCCCTTTTGTTGCGCCTCAATAACCCCTGTATAAAGGATGATTGTGCTTAATTGAATAGCTTAATATGGGGGGGGGGGGGGAATTTACAAGATTGGATTTGGGTGTCAAATCAATTTTAAGTTGTGTTTTTATTCATAAATTTAAAATAAAAAAAATTATATTAATTATTTAAGAATAACTACCGCTGATATAATTTTATAAATTTTATTATGAATTTGAGTAATTTAAAATAATTAATTATGATGTTTTTGAAATCATCATAAAATAGTAATTATTTGAAATTCTTTATAATAGTGCTCCACTATTTTAATAAGTAGTGGCACTATTATTTTAATAATAATTGTTAATTTTTAATTTATATTTTTAATATAATTTAATCTCAAATTTATTAATTTAAAAATTTTAAGGGGACGTTTGGAGGCACAATTTTTAGCAGTTTTTGCATTTTTACCAAAAGTAACTAGTTGTAATTTTTAGTGTATTTTGTGAAACAAGTAGCAATTTTTAGTAATTTTCAGTAACTTTTTGCAAATTTTGGATATTTGGTAAAATTTTGATAACTTTTGATAATTTTTGGTAACTTTTGAGTTGAGAAATTACTGTAATAGAGTAGGAAGTGGTAAAATTTGTTGGTTTGCCAAACGTTTAAAAATAAAAAATTGGTAATATTTTTGCTAAAAATTATGTTACCAAACGCCCCCTAAATATCCAAATGGAGTTTTAGAGTTTTTTGCCTTTGGAGTATGCTTTCTTCATTCTCATGGTTGGATAGTGAAGTTGGAAACTAAAGCTCTATTTGGTTTGTTGTAATACTCTAAAAATATCTAAAAATGTGTAAAAGTTATTTACTTTTTATTTTACTAAACGAATTACCAACTCACAACTTATCGCACTTTTTATCATTTCAAATACACTCTAAGTATAGCGATGAATATCTCCATAAATGCTTATTAGAAAGTTACTAACTAGTTTGCGAATTGCGTAGTGAGCTCAAAACCTACTTAGTTTAAGAAAATAGAGAAAAATATTTGAATTTAAATAATTTATTATTATTATTATTATTATTGTTATTATAATGGCTACAAAATTGCTATATAACATTTCGTTTTTAGCTATGATTACGGCGGGTGCACATAAGCACTATAAAATACCAGTATGTAAAGGCAGAGGTGGTTGGGGTGGGATGGCGATATTAGGTGCAAAGGTAGAGTTGAGAGAAAAGAAATGAGAGGAAAAAGATGACATATATATATATATATATATATATATATATATATATATATATAAACGAATGGTATTTTAAGTTTTTGTTTTAAAAAAATGAATAAAAAAATTCCATAAGTTTAATTTTTAATTTAGAAACTCATTTATATATATTTTTTTAAAAATTTTAGAAATTCATTATTTCAAATTTTTTAAATATTGGATCATTTTATTTGTAATTCGAAAAAGTAATTTTAGTAAAAATGTAAAAACTCAAAAATCTGGCCCATGCAGGTCTCGAACCTGCGACCTTCGCGTTATTAGCACGACGCTCTAACCAGCTGAGCTAATAGGCCAGGTGACAGTGCAGAACTCATGGCATAAACTTGAACAAGCGCCCCGCTCGGGTATGAGTTCCTAATCTCGATTTGACTTTATTTAAAAAAATATAATTTATATTTTTATATATAATATTTTAATTTTATACTTAGGGTATGTTTCGCAGAATGAAAAATTCTAAAAATTTTTAAAAATTATTCATTTTTTTATCTTACTGTACAAATTACGAACCTGTAAATTATCTTAAATTATCTCACTTTTTACCACTATAAATGCCCCTTTAATAAGTTATAAACATTATCTTTTATAAATTTATTGTGGGCTTATGATTGGACTTGAGATTTATGTGCTGTTTGGATTGTCAACTTTCAAGAAAAGAAAAATAAAATGTATATAAATTTTAAATTATTAGATGTTTGATATGTTTCTTGAAAAGTGTAAAAAAATAATAAAAGTTAAAAAATTAAAAAAAATTAGAGAAAATTGGCAAAAGTTAGTAAATTGTTTGGTGGAGAAAGTTAAAAGAAATTAATAAAGATTTGTATTTTTTGATTAAACCAAATAGTCTCTTATTTTTTCTTTTAGGTTAGATTTGAAAATTTCTGAAGGCTTGAAGTATTGAGTCTAGACATAAACATCTATTTTTTTATTCAACCTTATCCAAGTTTAAATTTAATCACCTCTAATTAAAATGTGAAAATAGACATTCCATCCCGTAACATCTCATCCAATATGACCGTTCTTTGGCAAAGATGTAAATGATGAGCTTGGTTTCTGATCCTTCGGGGTGGCCGAGTGGAGTTCAGGAACGGCTAATGGACTCGTTCCTTAAGGTTCCGAGTTTGAATCTCCCTTCAATGGGACAGCCTTCCGTTTATTGTGGCGGGCTTCTAACAGCTCACTCGGTCGAGCCGGTCAGCCAGGGCTTGCCTAAACTAGTTTACCCTTCGTGGCCCCTTGCCGGCTAAGGTCACGGAGCGTGTCTCGCCCTGAGTGCACCCCTTACGGGGAAGCGGCTGCGAACTCCCACGTACCAGGAGAATCTTGGTTTCTGCAAGTGGAGAAAAATTGCTCTTTTCCGTTTCTATTGACTTGGGTAAATTGTCTAAGTAAATTAAATCAACCTCTTAAACAAACAATGGTCCATCAAATGTTACAAAGTTGATTTTGATAAAAAAAAAAAAAAAAAGAAATGTTTAATGCACTATATTTTAAATTTGCCACGCTCAATTTTTTCTTATAATTAATAATACCTTTTAGAATATAAAAAGTTAAAATAGAGTTAAATTTACTTTGATGAGATATTACGTGATTGCAATCTCAGTTAATTCTCTGGTTCAAAGACAATAGGGTTGATTCACATACATATTAGATTGAGGCTGTTGTTAAGTAAACAATTCTTTAAACAATATCTGATCTGCACACAAACACATATACATGAGAAACAGAATTCCAATCCCAAAAACAAATTGCACGTGTAGAAAACCTCCGAGAGAAATTATAAGAATTGACAAACGATCATCCTCATACATCTTGAGTTATTTATAGAATTGTTGAATCATAAAAATAGATGCCCAAAGGGTCCAAATTCAATTATTGGATAGAGAACTGATTTCCCATTTATCAACACCCTGTAAGATTTCTCTCTCTCTCTCTCTCTCTCTCTAGTGACTAGTAGTTGGAAAACAAAATTGAGCACCACCCATCACTCCAAAGTTCAGCTGCTAAAAACAGGAGAACTGAGTGGCTTTCCCCGTCCCAACGTGAAGCCCCTGGTCCCATCTGGCATTCTTGGTCCCTTCACAATCAGCTTAGCAGATGCTTCAGAATGGATGGAATTGCCTGATGATGGAGATGGTGAAAGCAGGCTATGACCATTGTGACTATGAGCTGGAGTGCGTGGTTGAGTCTTCACACGGCCTCGTCCAAATCCTTTCTTTGCTCCAGCTGAATTTTCTTCAGCCTACAAAAATGTTTTTTTCATAAGGTTATAAAAACAAATTTCCCCTAAATCCTCAATTCTTCTCCACTGCGATCGATTTTGTATAAAAGGGCTGTTATAAATGATCAGCAATATGACATGAACAAGTTTAGCGTAGTGAAACTAAAAATTAAAAGAAAAGTTCGAATAATAAGAAGTTAATAAGTTAGCAAGAAAACTTACAATATTCTCAGCAGCCAATCCTGAGCTATGAGGGTGAGTAGAGTCTACAGCAGATTCCACTGGTCTCTCGTCGTCATCTAAAATCCCATTGAAATCTGATTTTTTGCTCTTTAAAACAGACTTTGGCTACATATGATGATCAAATTAAATGTTTCAAACATATTCAGGCAATTATCAAAATCTTAAAGAAATGAATGTTTTACAGACTGAAGTCAGATTCAGATTCAGTTTCAGTTTAATTACACGTACCGAATGTCTAAGCAGCAACCTCACATGCAAACCTTTTCTCCAGTTTCCATCGTTTAGCTTTTCAACCTGGTAAAGTTAGCAGGCACTTAATGCTCGGGGCCCCAAAAAAAAAAAAAAAAAAAAATGAAAACAGAGAAGGCTTTGGGTTCAGATGGTTTCAACGTACTGCTTTCTCGGCAATATGGGGAGTCTCATATTCCACTAGTGCATGGAGCTGTGTGGGGGAGAGAGGAAGAGAGAGAGAAAGTGAGAGAGATTAAAAAAAAACATCTTCAGAATGGTCTACTGGGTAAATCAGAAACAAATTGGGGTTAAGTTATTCTTCTACCTTGTTACTGAAAACTAAATCACCTCTGGAACGGGAAGAATTGGATTCCTGGGGATGGCAAATTCGAATGGTTTTCACACTGTGCATATCACAAGAATTTTTATTAATGTGGGGTCAAGACCTAGGCATACATGATACTAGAAAGGGAGACATGCAAGTAGAAGAGGAACCAACCTTCCGACCACACTAAATAGTTTCTTAAGATTATGGTGTGAGTGATCTTCAGGTAAATTCTCAGCGACAACAGTGCGGGACTACAAGAGAAAGAGATTGCTATATTCTGTGAAGAAGATTCAAAGAAGCGTCATGTAAAAAGTCGAGGATTATGGAAACCATCGTACCTGCAATTCCTCTCTATCTTTCTCAGTAAAAAGGTTTCTACGCTTAACCTTCTTGTTGTCATCGCTTACAACCTTCAGAATGTTAAAAGATGAATAAGGATGAAACTTTAAGTAAATAAAAGAGATTGAACAGCTAATGATTTTTCCCGTCATTTCCTTTTTATAAGAAAGTGATTGTGGTAAAATAGGATTGGTTGCACCTGGGTATGGGAAAGTTAGTGGGTAGTCAGCTTTACTCCTTAATTTTTTGGTGGAAAGTTTGATTCTCATGACTCAAACCCATGCCACAGTGTTATGGTGAATCAGTACTTGCATCATGCAATATGACATTGGTAACAGAGAATATGTTAATTTAGTTTAAAAACTTACAAGATTAGAAGAGGACCGGAGAGCTTGAGCAAGCAAATAGTTGTTACTGATGAGGGACTTGATTTTCTTCATAGATCCAATAACAGATATTGGAACTGTGCCAACACTCTTAAATCATAATTTCAATTTGAAATGAAAAAACTTATAGCTGCTAATGATGATAAACTACTGTGTAATGATACTCACCATAACCTTCAGGTTCCTTATTCATTTGTTTAAACAAAGACTCATTTGAAAGGAAGCTAATGTCACTGAACTGGTACTCAACCTGTCAAACACACAAGCCCTCTTTATATACAAAAATTGTCATAAGATAATTGGATGTTTAATAAATGAAGTACCCAAGTACTTTAACAAAGTTAAGTCAAAAGATGAAGCCAAATTGAAGATGTTTATTAAATGAAGTACCCAAGTGTTTTAACAGAGTTAAGTCAAATGATGAAGCCAACTTGAAAGTTTCATTTGTACTTGTCAAGCAGACAGTTCAACATAGGCTTCTTTACTCTGGATTGAGTGATATTTCAGAGGAAACAGCTTTAAATCTACACAAATATGTCCAGGTTAGATGCAGAAATTTTATCGAGTATCGATCTTTCAGTGACCAGTATAAGAAGCAAGAAATGGTGAATACATGAAAAATGGAGGAAGAAAATCGATAAGAAATTTATAATATGGAAGACAAAGGAGGGGGAGGGTGGGAAGAAGAAAACTGTGAAGCGGTCACAAGAAGTGTGCTCAAGGGACTAGCATCATAGTGGACCAAAAAACAGATTAAGGGGGCGTTTGATTGACAAACAATGGGCAAAAAGTATAATAAAAGTAGAAAGATGTGATATAAAGGTGAAATGTAGAAAATTTTAATTGGCAGAAAGTACAAAAAGTAGTTAAAATTTGTGAGTTGTGGTGACTTTTGGTGGTACCAAATAGGGCCTAAGAACCTAATTGCCAAGTAGTCACAACTAGGTCATGGGAAATGCTGCAGAATTCTTCAATTAAAAGTTTAAGGGAAAAACACATTACGGTTGATTAGCACTCCCGACCATTTGAAGCAGTAACAGAATTACATATGGCCTTAGCGTCTATAGGAATTTCTAATAAGATTCAGAAACAGTTTTACTTAGCAGCCAATGAAAATCTCAATTACCCCGGGCACATGAACTTAAAATTAAATACCTTTGAAGGCCTCTAACTGAATTTTGAATTAGAACACAATAATTTAGAACGGAAAAACCATTGTGGGATGATAATCGAGTACAAACATCTCATAATCAAAAGTAAAATACGTATATAAATATAATGCTGTCAAACCTTGTAGGTAGTTTAGTTCCTCAGTCTTATGGATCATAAGATGCAAGTAACAAGAACAATAGATCTTCAAGATTCAAAAATTTTAAGACAGACCAATTTCACCATCTCTATAGCAAAAAATAAAAAAATAAAACTACATGTCAAAACATCAAAATTGGTGGGTTTGCATCTAAGAAAAGAGAGAAACAATAGCACGAGCAAACAAAACGTTGGCAGTTTTATATAAATAAAACAACAAAGGGGTAATGGAAAAACTCCAGGAAAAAGACCTGTTTAATGATTTTTTGCTTGAGATCGTCAGTGAGGACATTCTTCGAATAGTTGGGCAACGTGACAATCGAATCGGAGATCAACTGTATTGGCTCTTGATCCCCGACATAAAACCAATCAGACCCACCGCTCCCGGCAAGAAAATGGTAGCAGGGGTAGTAGTAGCCGGTGACGGCGGGCACCTGGGAATGCGTTCTTGGCACGAATTCGGGTGCCTGGGCGTTGAATTTGAAAGAGGCAGAACTAGAAGTTGCGGCGGCGGCGGCGCCCTTGGTCTCCATTCCCGGTGTTTCTTGAATCTTTACAACAGCCTGTTCTCGTGCCATCTTTTTTTTTTTAATTATTTTTTTATTATTTTAATTATTAGTATAGGTATTCCGGATCTGTTTCTCTGGGACTGTTTTGGGTTGAATTTTCTTATTGGATTGTCTCTCTCCCTCTCTCTTTGTGTCTCCATAAGTGTCGGTCTCTCATGGTAGAGAAGTGTTGTTGGAGCGGCGAAGTTGGTCCACTCTCCTGAAGTTTAGTAACGGTAATTTGACATTGAATCCACGTTTCGCGCCCAAATGGAGGGAACCACGTCGAACTTCAAACAATACTCTTTCTTAATTTAGGAATAATAATAATAATAATAATAATAATTCTTTGCTTGCAGCTGTTCACTTCTTATCCTGCTTCTTCTTGTAGTGTTAGATATGTATTGGTCGCTTCAATGGGCTGTCTCCTCCGTTGGATTGATTAATTTGATTTGGTCTGGCTTCGCGCCTTATAAAAATTTATAAAAACATGGGTTATAAGATCACAATTTTTACAAATTTATATAAATTTTTACAATTCCAAACACTCTTAATTTAATAAAGAGTTTAGATAGTATTTGGAGAAGTTAAAAAAAAAAAAATTAACTTTTAGTGTTTTAGGCAATATACCAACTCATAAAAATTGGTAACTTTTTGGTATTTAACTTTTACTGAGAGGTACAATGGTCATTTCACTTTAACTTAATTCAAAATTTACTAAAAATTTTATCGAACACGTAAAAGTTACTAAAAAAAATTCTATTTGTTTTTACAAACATCTAAAAGTTTCTAAAATTTACTAAAAATTTCTATTTGTTTTATCAAACATACAAAAAGTTTTACCTGTTAACTTTTGCCAAAAAATTAATGAAAGTTACTAAATATTGGACTTCCAAACCGGCCTTAAATTAATTTTGTTTCAATTTTAAAAAGTAATACAGATATTTTGAAAAATAATATGAAATTATAAAGATATAAAGAGAATATTATTTTGAAATCTATTTATATATATGTACAAAAATTTAATAATATATTAATTAACCAAATTATCGTTTTACTATATCATTTTATTATTTCAATAAAGTATTCATTAGAATCGATAATTCATTTTACTGCTTTGTTTATTTCCCTAAAAAAAAAAAAAAAAAAACTTTGACCATTTTGTAAAAACAAAAAAGTTATATTTTATTTCTCGTGCAGCGCATTTATATCATAATTCTTTCGTTCGTACAACCAAATGGTCAAAATTTTATCACTAATTGGCGATAAATAAATACATAAATTGCATTACCAGTTCCACTTGTTATTGACAAAATAATATGGAAGCAATGGGATCAAATATTCAATTCATTAGAGGACAAAGTTCAATGATCACAATTTCATAAAATACAATATTTGGTTAATCATCCATGCATGTAGTAACTATATTTGTGGTTAAAGAAAAAAAATGCCCAGTTGAGTTTTGAATGAGATATTTTTACCAACTTTAAGATGATGAAATAGTGTGTTGGGTGGAAATCATTATGGTTGAGAATGCTTAGTTGATTATTCCTTTACCAATCCCTTTCCACCTCTGCTTCCAGTAAGTTTTGCCTTTTGGAATTGAAGGCCTCTTTTGCCAAACACCATTGGTTCCTTCAAAAGCAGAAGATGAAAGCAGTCATTACTATTATTGTTGTTGCTTGACTTTCTTCTTCCTTTTCCTTTTAGTAAAAAATTGAATTCTCTCCATATTTATAATGGTTAATTTGTACTATGTTGGGAATCGATGTTTGAAGAATTTTCATCATGTTAGTAAGAGTAGTTTGCTTTGTATTTTATATTCTCCATCTTTTTTATTAATAAAAGAAAAGAAAGCAAAAAAAAAAAAAGAAAAGTTGTGGGGATTTTGATTCTTGAATTAGTTTACCCAAACAAACAAAAGATAATTAAAGAAGCCCTTAGTAGAAAGAAAATATCAATAAGAGGTTCTATCATTTTCACTCAATTCCCTCACCAAACCAATTAATTAGTACCCTATTTAAAAAAAAAAAGAAATGAAATGAAAAATAGCCCTATTAATGTTTGTGGGGCACAGACATAATATCCTGCCCGTAAGATTCTTTCTCCATTGTTTTGCTTGTGAAAAAGACTCTTTTGGCATGTACTTTGGATAAGCATACCAACAGATTATGCTTGCTTTAAGTGGGATATGACTTATTAGCTAGGTTAAAAAGACTTTCGGGTTTTCAAAATTTTTGAACAATTTGACCTATTAATGGTCTGTTTGGAATCATGGAATTTTCAAGTTATAAAAAGGGATTGAATTGACTGTAAGAGGTTTGAATAAAGATGAAATCATCTACTAAGCTTCTTAGTTTCCCAAACAGCACTTATACTTGGAAGAAGAATATGAAATTCTTGCCCAAAAAAAAGAGAGAGAGAGAGAGAGAGAGAAGAAATACTCGATGGTGAGGTACAGCAAACCTTACAAGTAATATATTCTCACAAGGGATAAGACATTGATTAAGATGAGATCTTGTCTGGTGATCGTCGAATATAAAAACACTGTTGCTTGACAATTGGGAAATTGACTAATGATTTCTTCAAACCCATGTTTCTCCACACCCTAAGAATTGCAATAGCCAGATTGGATTCCACAATCATTCCCTAGAGATAACACTCATGAGCCTCACATGTGAAGGGTAAGAGACCGTAGACTCTCATGAATGACAAAACTCGCTTTGTGAAACACATGAAACCTCTAATTCCATGTTTGTCATGAAGGGAAAATTGCATTTTTTTTTTGGTTACTTTTCTGGTACCAAGATTGTCCAAATGAATTTTGAACCACAGTTCATCAGTTCTTGCCAAACAACAATAAAAGTGAACCAATATGGTCTCCCTGCACCTTTGTCCTAGGAAAAAAATAAATAAAATAAATAATAAGGATGTTATAGGGGAGGAATGGATCAATTCTACCTATAACTTCCAGGAGACTTTGATGAGGGGAATCAAATCAGAAGACCAAAAAACTTCAAGCAACTAGGCAAATTCCAATGGTGGAAAGTGAAGTCCCCCCCCCCCCCCCAAAAAAAAAAGAGCAGGAACTTTGCAATGTTAAAGAAATTTATAACAATATAGGGTGCTTATAGTTCACATAGAGAGGTTATGTTCGTTCTATGCAAATGGGAAGCTTCATGTTCTTCATCCCGAAACCAATAGATAACAAGAACTCAATTCAAGATACAAGGATAGGAAAACTAATCCTGCAAAATTTCACAGCCTCTCTACATATAGCTCCTTTATGTATAGTGTATTATTTTTGTTGTCACTGAACCCCTTCCCTTGCATAGTTTTATCTGCAAAATTCGTGGTGGATATGTTCTATATAGCATCTTTTTCAACACTTGCGGCTCTGACTTTTCCAGCTATAGCTCTCTGATTTCTCATCTTCTTCTTCTTCCATGCTATCACCCTCTGTAGTGGAAGTCCCTCCACCAGTTCCAGCTAACTGAAGAGGACCCTGGGGAGAACCAGATTGTGTGCTATTTTGCTTTGATGATTCAACATATCGATCGTGGTGCATCCATAAACTCCCTAAGATGACCACATCTTCATTTGCAGGAGTGGCTGTAGAAGCTGGAACTCGTCGAGTATGAAGTCTGAATTTCTGAAGTCATTAAAAGTTAAGAATTATGTTAGAATCTGGCTTCAAAAAAAAAATTTATGTTAGAACCAAAATTTACCGAAGATCTATGTGAAGAATCTGAAATAACTCGGTTTTTTTTTTTTGGGGGGGGGGGTGTGGAGGAGGAAGAACAAAGAAAGAAAGGATATAAATGTTTGATACCCACTTGCAAATGACTCTTCACTTCATCATTGGTGAGTCCATCTACTTGCATTAACTCTCTAATCTGCTTAGGAGTGGCCACTGCAAAGATTTAGAAAGATAAAATCAGATGGACATATAATTGATTAATCGACATATGATTCAAGATGCCCAAAAACATATCACCATGTCAGCCACAAATGTTGAGCGAAGAATTCACTAGGTTTTGCCTCAATGTTTTAACATATTAATCAAAGCTTCAACATTTCTATGTTGTTTCCTCCTTTACCACATTTTGTATCAGAAAACAACAATGACTTCTGAAAAAGGGCAAAACTAAAATGAAAAATTCCCAAGTATGGCATGTTCTGGACTCATTAATCACAAAGTAGAAATAAATAAAGAAAAATTGCAAGATGGGAAAATATAAATTTGGGATATAAGACCTAGGCCCCTGATTCACAAAATAAAAATCAGAAAAGAAGATAACAAATCAAGAAGCAAGAAATTCGTAAATCTCTATTGAATTTTCAGGCACCCTTCCAAACTTAGTTTCAAGATCTGACCTTGTGAACCCCCAAGTTGTTGCAGGGCACTGACAAACCGCCTATGTAGCTCAGGTGACCAGCATCTTCTTTGTTTCCGGGCGGCCTGCTGTGGCTGCAGTGGCTGTGGTCCAGCCCGTAAATTTGATTGACCGTTGAGGGCAGAAGAGGAAACTGTTCTGCTAGAACTGGTTTTAGAACTCATACCACTAGAACCAATTTCCTCCCTTGGATTCTTAATTCCAGGGGTGAGAAGTGAAAGCCCAGCTACAGGTAAATCACTTTTTTCTTCTTTTCTCGACACCATTGCTGGGAAAACAGAGCACCCTTTAAAGGGCACAAAAGATTTCGGCTCAGTCCTGCTTATAATGGACTGAAATGGATCGTCAGCCACAGAGCTGCACTCTTCCTCAGATCCCTATCATTGGAACAAATTGCTAATTAATACATAAAATCTAATCAATTTTGATAAGTTCTATCCATCAAATTTTATTAGTTGGGTAATACCTTTATAAACTTTGCTACGGATTTTTGTTTACTGTCGTCGTTAGAATCGATATTTTTGCAGCCATCATTGTTCCAGAGCTGCACAGAGCTCATCCAATTCTTCTTCTCTCTGTTGTCCTCCTCCTTCTCAGCCTTGGTTTTTTCACTGTCATCACAATTTTTCTTTAATGGAATAAATTCTTCTAGCACCGGTTGAACATTTCTTGTCCTACACTGCATTGATTCCTCCCTTAGAGTTACAATCGCTGCAGCAGCAACAATGAACACAGATTAATCTCAACAAATTAATAAACCAGCTAATCAAAACTCAGCCAAAAGCCAAAAACCCATCCCCAGAAGACATTAATCAAAGACTCGAAAAACAAAACCCATCTCCAGAATTGGATTTTCCCACTAATCAAACACATAAAATACATAATATCACATATACCTAACTGACCCACTTATCAAAATGCTCAGAATCCGAAAAGCCAACTCCAGGACCAAAATCAATAGCTAAAAAAACAAAAAATAAAAAATTTCAAACGAACCATCTTTTAGAAGCAGCATGCATAGAGGAAGCTCGCGCTTAAAGGCGTCGATCTTCCTCATTTCTTCTTCTAATCTCTTCACAAATTCATCGAGCCTCGACAACCTCTCTGAAACGCTGCCGATCGTCGTCAACCCGCCAAGAAAGTCGCTGATTGTTTTGGGAATAAAAGTCGGTCTAACTTCTAAGCTCAGCTCAGGAGGAATTGAACCCATCTTCTTGGATTCTCTCTCAACCTCTCAGATCTTCCACTTTCTATTATTGTGCTGCCCCGCCGGTGATTAAAGCTGAATGCAAACCATACAAGAGAAGACACGGCGGGGGATCTATATTTGTGTGTGTATTTATATATAGATAATGAGAGAGAGACTCAAAATGAGAATACCCGAAGATTCTATTCAGAACAACGCCGGGTTTTAACAGAGCGAGATGCACATATCGGAAAGTCACTTTCGGGTCGTCGCGTATTCTATCTGTACGCCACTCATCCACCTCCCCTTTACCCTCAATGCCCATCCAACCCATTTTACTTGTAAAATTCCTAAATTACCCCTCGATTGATTTTTTTGTTCTTTTTTATTTTTTTTCTAAATTTTAAATTAATTGAACAGTGCTTGTACTTCACTCGGCTAATTATTCGAAAAAACTTTGACAATAGTTTTAATTTATTACAAAATTATTTTAAATTTAGATAAAATAGAAGGTTAATATCTTTTTTATGGTTCAATATAATTCAATTATGTGTTTAAGCTAAATTTTTTTACTTAAATTAGTATATAATAATAATAATAATAATAATAATAATAAAATTTTGATTTTTTCTAATTGCAAAAAGTAATATCTCCGAAAGCGGTCGCAATTGTCCGTTAATTTTTTTTCCTCTAATTTGAAATTGTCAACTTGACCCTGCAACCTCGTTATTTACTTTTCTTCAAATTTCACCTAATCAGAAAGTTGAAGAGGGGGCAGTATGGTCAATTTGAGAGAGAGAATGCTTTAAGGGAAAGTGCACTTGAATCTTTCACGTTGATAGGTGAGATGCAATTCTTCTGTCTGAGATTCCAACACGTGTCTTTTTTTTTTTTTTTTTTGATATTTACTCAAATAACTTCTATCTTTATACATTGCGTAGATTATTATTATTATTATTTTTTCTCTCCAATGACCAAAAAAAAAAAAAAATTGAAAAAAAGGATTATCTTTATAATTGGCAAGATTCTTCTTTATTTATTGATTTAATATTGAGCCATTTGTCTTGGTTTGTGGAAGGGAATTGATGCTTCCAGAGCTTTGCATGATTCCACAAACTATTGGCCAATCTTTTCTCGAGGGGTCCCTCTCCCACCTCCTATTTTTTGTATTAATCTTAATCTTAATCCACGCAATGTATAATTATTAATATTAAATTCGAATTCAAACTTAAACTTTGATATAAGTTTCGGCACGGTTTAAAAAATAAAATAAAATAAATTTGAAATCGAATCTTTATAATTAAATTAAAATGACGTTTTTTTTATTTTAATATAGAATAAATTTAAATGGGTTCTTCATATGATTTAAGTTTTGTACACTTATATTTTACAGATTTTATAAATGTACACCTAAATTTCTTGAGATTTTTATTATATTCACTTAAATTCTTTCAATTAAATGTAAAAAAGAAAATTTATTTTCTTTTTTTTTCTACTGAGCAAAATTGTGAAATTCGTCAATGAACTATTTTCTCTTCCGTAGACTTCCATTCCAATTTGGACTTTTTTTTTTTTTTTTTTCTCTCTTCTCACCGTGACTAAACGCCCGAAGAGGAGTAACTTGTAGGCAACATACACATGCCACCACCAATATAAAAGTGGGGGAGACTGCAAAAAAGCCAAACAAAAAGTGGGACCGCACGGCAAATTATTCCCATTTTTAATGACTCAACTATTCCGAATTAAGCTTCTTCGCAAAATTTCCTATTAAATTTATTAATTTTTAAGAAAATGAATAAACGTAAAAAATAAAATTATTTATTTATTTTACAATTCTGTAATTCATTTTAAATATAATCAAATTATATATTTATATGGAGTGAATAGGGAACTCTAACGCCACGTTTGCTTTCAGGATTAAAACTTAAAATTGGAGTGCATGTCTGTGGGATCCATTCTAATCCAGTGTTTAGTCATAAAAAGTGGAAAGAGATTATTAGTACCACTGGATCACTTATACCCAAAAATAGGGTATAAGCAATACTATGGGAGTGTGGTATTATTTATATCCTACCTCTGAATTTGTTTCCCGTCAAAATCTAAAAGTTCAAAATTATTTTCTGTCACATCATATCTTTTATATCACTTTATATCTTACTAACTAAACACTAAAAGAATAATCCCATATAAAAAAATAATTCTATATTATATCTAATTCTATATATCATCCCATGATATTACTTATATCCCATTATTCAATTCGTCAATCAAACATAATGAGGCTGTTTAGACGATAAAAAATGACCAAAAGTTGAAAAAAGTGGAGAATGTTAATCAGTTTTTAGTGTTTAAAAGACTAACCAAATTTTATAAAAATAATTCGTTAGAGCGGTAAAAAACAAGCTTATCCAATGATTTTTGGTCAAAAATCAATACAAAAGTTGACAAATATTGAAAAAGGAAAAGTGGGTAATTTTTTTTGTACCTTTTTGTAACTTTTATTTTATAAAAATTTTTAAAATTTAAATTTTAAAAATAAACGTTAAGTGACAAAATTAATAAAAATAAGTAAACAGTTGTAACTTTTTATAACTTTACGTAATTTTGGCCAAAGCAAACGGGCCAACGTAAGATTGAGACATTTTACCAACTACTAATGATAATAATAAATAAATAAATAAAAAGGGAATGGGGCGACGCGCCCTCTTCGTGCTAGAAAAAGTTGAAACGCCGGAACAGGGAATTATTCTGTCGAGCATGTGAATGGCGCGTTTAGCACGCGAACGAGGACCGCGTGGACTAATTATTGATTGGGATAAGGGGGAAGGACTTAGCGATAAGGAATCTCGAAGGAGGGGGAGAGTGGGACCCGCAATTCGATATCGGCAGAGATATCGTTGTTTGATGCTCAATTTCCTTTTCAAACAGAAAAGTACAAGCTTTTACAGCCATTAGATTCCAATACTTTCCCAGAATCTCTCTCTATCTATCTAAAGACACATTCCTCCGTCGGTAGCTCGCGTCTCTATCGTTTTTATCTGATCTCCGCAACCACAGAATCCGTTCTCTCTCGTTTCTTCGCATTTCCACAAATGCCCTCCACTCCCAAGTAAAATCCGATATACCGACAAGTAAAATCTAATGTCAATTTGATGTCACCTTTTTTTTTTGTTTGAAGTAGTTATTTTTATTTTCAAAATATTTTTAAAGTTTATTAGTTCTGAGGAAAATGTAAGCACATATACTATACAATTCAATTTAATATATATATATATTTTTTAATTAGATGGGGTTCTGGTCTACCACACCTTCAAAATAAAAAAAAAAAACCAAAATTTGTAAGTAATTTTCAACCATTTCAATTTTCTCACTTGAGTTATAGTTTTTTTAAATAAATATTTTATAATTCTATATATAATTTTGTAAAATGAGGTAAAAATTAAATTTATTCAGTTTTCCTTATTGAGTCAGAAAAATAAGATTAAAATAAATATACATTTCTCAAAAAAATTTAATTTTTATAAAAATTTTATGAATTTTATTATTTATTTATTTTTTCTATTTATTTCATAAATTTATATTTCAAAAAATTGCATAAGAAGAAAAAAATTTGAAAAGGAGGGGATATTTCTGTCACTTAAATTAATGTTCACAGCTGCATTGCAATGTACAGTTGAGTACATAATTTTGTACGTATAATTTAATTGGGTAATGAATAATGGTGAAGGCGGTATAAGATTCCCCTTAATCCAGTAAATGATGGTGGTGGTGGGCGTGGAATTTGAAACATGTGTCAGTGGTTGGCTATCCTGTGGTGGAATAACCAATAATGCTTAGTCAATTCAATAACGGTGAGTTGGAAAGCAAAGCTTGTGGCATTCACCGTGGGGAGAGAGAGAGACAGAGAGAGAGAGATTAAAAAGAAATCTCCTCTTATTTGAGGATTCTTCTCTAGGGAATCCAATAAAATTTGTTTGTTTGGGATCCAATATATGGCATCTTTAGAAATTCACTTTTTATAAAAAAAAAATATATATATATATATATAAATATATATTAAATAATATTTAGAGTGATAAAAAGTAAAATAAAATAAGATAATTTGATATAATTTGTGAGTTTGTAATTTATGCAGTTAGATAAAAAATAAATAATTTTTAAAAATTTTTAAAAGATTTCAAAAATTTTCAATGTTTTTAGCGCTATGCCAAACGCACCCATAATGGTTGCATTTGGAGGCCAAAAAAAAAATCAAAAGTAAAATTTTTTTGGAGTTTAGAGTGTAAAAAGTTATGTTGAAATGATATGTGGATGTTTGTATTTGATTTGATATAAAGTTATTAAAAATTATATAAAGTGACACGTGGCATAATTTTAATGAAAATTTTTAAAATTTTGTGAAATTTTTTGGTACAAATGTTAGTTCAACTTTAAAAAAAATCTAATGTATGTAATCCGTTGGAACGCACTATTTTGGTTCGTTCCAACGGATTTTAATAATTTTTTTAAAAAAAGATGAAATTTTTTGAAATTTGAAAAAGGTGAAACTTTTGAAGTTTTTTAGAAATTTTTAAATTTTTTTGGTGCTCCAAACAGCACCTATATTTTATTTTTAATCCTTCACATTTTTAAAAAAAATAATATTATGAAAACACATAGAATATGAAAAAAGAATTTAACTCATTAACATGCTAAAGTCGGGAAATTGTCCCATCTTTTCCTTCCACGATCAATCAGGTTGCGATGGCAAAAAATATTCGTTTGAGATAAGTAGTGTATTATTTGGCAATGTTTGATAATCTAATTTTCAGCAAAAAATTATTAAATTTTATTTTTTAGATGCTTAATAAAACATTAATTTTTATCACTTTTTTACTTTAAGTCAACTCGAAAGTTACTAAAATTTTTATCTAAAATAAAAAGTTGTCAAAAGTTATTAAAATTTATTAAAAATTATTATTTACTTTACCAAATACACTAAAAATTTTAACAACTAACTTTTAGTAAAAAATTACCAAAAATTACTGAAAATTAGACTCTCAAACAAGCCCTTTGTCCTATTTAATATGAATATAAAGATATATTTTATAAAAAAGAGGATGCATAATTCAATTTTAAACCATTGCCAAATAGACATAAATTTTAAGTCATTCCCAAGTAAGCATTTAGACAAAAATGATATTTTTCAGAGCGTTTCATACTTATTCATGTATCCATTTATATATTAATTGTAATATATAATATTATATACTAATTCATAACGTTATTTGATTTAAATTATGTATAATTTTTATGTTTAATAAATATTATATAATAACTTAACTGAAAATCAAACTTAGATCATATTGTTTACTTTGTTCCCATTCTCTACTCGAGTCATTGCCCGGTAAGGTTGCATAAAAAAATTGAGCAATCTAAAAATAAAACTAATTCGATCATTCTGATTTGGGTTAATTCAGATTTGTATCATTTTTTGTTTGGATCTAAATTAAAAAATTGACAAATTGATATTTACAGATTCAATTG
Organism: Vitellaria paradoxa; assembly: GCA_019916065.1. NCBI lineage: Eukaryota > Viridiplantae > Streptophyta > Magnoliopsida > Ericales > Sapotaceae > Vitellaria > Vitellaria paradoxa. The sequence goes on along the minus strand of CM034238.1, from coordinate 2,802,198 downwards.
GTAGATATTTAACCCGAACTTAAAATAACTTAACTTAAAATCAATCTAAAAAAATGTAATATATAATTATATAATAAAATATTATAAAATATAAATCAAATAAGAGTTAGGGTTGGCCACAGCAACTCTATTTATCCCTTCTCTCTCTTCTCCACCCCTCTCTCTCTCTCTCTCTCTCCGAACTAGTAGCTCTCTTGCACAAGAAGCTTATTTATTGCCATTTAATTGCAAATAAACTAGTATTATTTTATTAAAAAATAGTTTTTATGGGCGTAAATTTTGATTTTTGAAATTAAGTATTTTTTTTGTAATTTTTTTATGAATGTAAATAACACACTTAAAAATTATTAAATAAAAAAATCATATATAACGAGAATAAACTTAAAAAAGAAAAATCAAAAGTTGGTTTTTCTAAGCCTTAACCTTAATATTAGTAAATTAACAAGAAGTTTTTTTTTATTTAAATTTTTTAAAGAGAAAATAGATAATGTCAAAGGATGAATTGCTACATCATAAAGTCAATAACCTAATAATTGTATTTAAACTTTTGAGCCTAGCTATTGGACACTTGTTTTAAAACTTCCACTATTCTTTTCTCATCGGAACATTGAATTTTTGTGTAGTGGGAAGTATGGGTATTTACAACAGATCAACAATTCCATTGTGCTAAAGAAACACAAGTTACAACACCATCTGATAACCAAAAAAATATAAATTATTAAATATAAATAAAAAATTAATATTATCATACCACTTCTAAAATTTTAGAATTTATCTTTATAACATTCTCACTAGTGATGACAATAGCAGTAGTCGTTTTTAATAATACGCTATAATAAATATATATGTGTGTGTTGGTGATATTTGTATTCCATAACTAATATTTTTATTCTATAAGAAAAAAAGGTTAAAAAAACTAATATAACATGTCAAAATCAATCATCATATATATAGTAAAAGTTTACGCTCAAAATCGACCGTCAAATAATTCACATTCTTTTACAATTTTTAAAGTGTGTACTCACACAAAGGCATGCTAGAATCTTAAAGATTCGAAGATGTGAGTATGTTTTCAGAATCAAGTACATATGTGGAATTTATGCATTCTTAGGACTTTCATGCACAAAATACAAAATAAAATAAACAAGAGTATGAAAAGAACTAATGAAAATTCAAAAGGCAAATATTACATATATCATTGCCTTCATTAAAGGTTCTTTGCAAATTCAATTCAGGAAACTTGAGATTATAGGTGATTAAGAACATATAAATCACATTTCTGTCTAACAAATGGAATGAAGATTCTAATCTATTTAAAGCAATAAGCAGAAGTGTAAGGAAAATAAATTACAAAAAAAAAAAAAAAAGATATAGCCCTCGTAGGAGAGATTGTGGTCGAGAAACTCTTTCTCTGATTCTCTTAAACTTTTTTTTTCTTTTTTCTCTTTTTTTTTTTCATAGTGGAGGCCACTAGTTGATATCTCTCCATGGTCCACCACTTCTGCATATCCTAAAATCGTGGCAACATGATGTCTTTTGTAACTGCTACATGTATCTAGTTATGCCTCTTAATTGTTACGACCAATCTCTTACACATATATCAGCATTGTCTTGGGCGATTTAAAATTTCATTTCGGCCGACCAAAGCATGGTTTGATTAAGTTTAACCATTATGATCGCCTTCGCTTGGCTGATATAACTTTCAATTTTAGCCTCTTATCCTCAAAGGAGCTAAATTTGATGCTAATTTAATCAGCCTAACTCTCTTAACTCATTTCATCCTTGACTAATGTCAAAACATTAACCTTATATATCCTCTTTAGCCAATATTTTACATATTGGCCTTTCCTTATACATCAACGTGTGAATTTTATAGGCCGATTTTATTTTAAATCCTTTGCAATTCTTAATATTTAATACTTTTGACAGTAACAATTCACCTATCATCATGCCATAAATTAGGGTTCTATAGAAATAAATAGTAAGGTATATTAAATTTTACTCACCATAATAACGAGAAATAATTTTTAAAATTTGCCTCAAATTTCTCTAGGATTCAATGAATGAGTAAATCCTCCCATTTGACACGAAAGTCACAAAAAAGAAAGGATCCAAAGAGCAAAAACATACCAACTCAATGGCTTTTCGAAGAGGACACAAGCAATCCTTATCACTCCCATGCATCTTTCACGTGGTGACAAAGCTTATTGTCCGTGGCATTTTTGTGTGTAGCCTTCTCATGAGGGTATCTCTTGTCCTACTCTATTCTTTGGAAAGGAATCTTTCACAAAACAATGTGACTCGATGCAACGGGCCTGGTCGATATCTGCCCCGGTTTTTTTAGGATGCGATCGGGATTGGCTGCGCCTGACAAGAGAAATTTCCCAATTTTTTTTTTTTTTTTTTGGCTCTTGGTTTCTTACTCACTATTCCTATTAGTGAATGGAATCTAATCATATCAATTTATGCTTTCGCTTAAGCGTGGGTTCTGCATCCCTGTATTGAAATGAAATTATTTATTAAATTAAAATAATATTTGTTAATTAAAAATAAAAATAATACATATTTTAAATTAAATAATGAATCTGTAAATTAGAAAAAAAAAAGTAAAATGGAATAATTATTTTCGTTTCTCTTCCTGTACCCCATTTAAAATTCTTCCGTCCTCACAAATGATATTTTAGTACACTTACAGTTAAGTTGAACGAATAATGCATTTATGTTACACATGAATAATTTTATTATTCACCAAAGTATTTTTGTCATTTCAAGTAGAGTTGTCAATGTCTACTTTGAGGAATGACATTATTGTTGGTGTGCAAGCTTTTGGTACTTGTAAGACTTTCCACTCGCCCTCCCTCCCTCCCTCTCTCTCTCCCATGTCAAGCTTAGAGATCCATTATCGTTTCTTTTACATTCCACCTATCAAATTTCAGACTCTTGCTGAGGCAACCCTGCTTTCGCATTTATGGGTTTGAGATAGGAAAATGCTTCTATGCTCTCTCTCTCTCTCTCTCTCTCTCTCTCTCTCTCTCTCTCTCTCAGAGGCAAGCCTGCTTTTGCATTTATGGGTTTGAGATAGGAAAATGCTTCCATACTCTCTTTCTCTCTACGAAGAATAACATGATAATAGTATTTTTTTTTAATAAAATTTACATTAATGATTAATTTTAAAATAATTTATCTATAACTTGCTAATTATTCTAATAATAAATTCTGATTGTATGACATTCGTGTTTGACAAATTATCGTATATGCAAATAATTAATGGAGAGTATTTTTTTAAATTTGTATATAATATATAAAATTTATTGACATATATTGTATTAGTTGATATTGGTTGAGTATTTAAGTTAAACTTAATTGATAAATCACTCATTCGACAAAATTGGTATCTTAACTCTAAAAATTTTCAGTTTATCAGAGTGAGTGACTAGTTGCTATTATTTGTAGTTTGTGACTAAGTTTTAGGGATCGTTTGGAGTAAGAAAAAATAAGATAAATTGAAATAAAATATGGTTTGGAGTTAATTTTGGTGCATTTTTTTCTGAAAAATCACAAACTGTGGGAACGATTTTTCAAATCCAACCGTTCCCACGGATTCAAGAAAAATTTTAAAAAATATCGACAATGGTACCAATTTGAAAGCTTTCGACACGAAGAATGTGATTGTATAAAAAATTTACATATTCGGTTAATCTATTTTTAGATTTTTTTGTTTTTTTAGAAAAATATTGAAATTTTTTGAAATTAGTGATGGCGGAAAAATTAGAGGTAGATGAGTTGTTAGAGATTTATAAAGTTTTTTAAAAAATTTGTTTACTCCAAACGAGCCCTTAGTCTCAAATTTGAACACTATATTCATAAGAAAGGCATTGAACAAGCTATTAAAGAAAAATAATGAAAAAAAATTATATATATATATATATATATTACATTTTAACAAAATAGTTTTATATATTGTTAGAAAATAGAGGGGCCATATATATATTGCAAAAGATTTAGTCATATGGCTGAGTTTGGTTTGCCAAAAAAGTCAGAAAATCTCTGAAAAATTCTGAAACTCTCTAGCACATTTTGCTCACATTGTACTTTATGAAATTTCTATAAATTTATATATATCTACATATCTCAATAAATTTATACAAACCCTAATAAAATTTTCATAAACCCCAATAACTTTTTTTACAAATTTAAAAAACTTTTCAACAACTTTCAAAAAGTTCTAATATAAATCCGTTAGAACAGATCCAAATATTCATTCGTATAAATTTAAAATCTAATATTCTGATACAAAAATCAAAAAGTTATTATTGAGATCTGTTGGAACGGATGAAAATTCGTTTCAACGGTATTATTCATTTATAAAAAATGTAATTTGATGGCTTAGTATCAAACGCACAAAAATTATTTAAAATGTATTTAAATTACATTTTATTTCGTTTTTGGTACTGCAAACAACCGGTATGTATTTTGATTGAAAAGTGGAAGGGCTGGAGTTAAATGGGCTTTTTCAACATCTCTACTTTTCTTCATAAGGAATGAAATAAAGAGAGAAGTCCATGCTTAAACAACTAATTATGAATTTACAAGCTATCTTGCTTGTAATTGACAACAAATGAAACAATTTTCACTCATCCCACAAAAAAAAAAAAAAAATGAAACTATGTTCTTTCTTTATTTTTTCCTTCTTTTTTCTTTTATTTTTTAATTTGTCCTTTCACTGTAAACTCCAGCAAGAAGACTACTGTAAACTCCAGCAAGAATAGTCTTGATGAGGCTTTTAATTATCTACTTTTTATTTATCCCAACTTTTCAATGAAGGAAAGTTTTGGTTACTTTTAAGGAAAAAAGGCCTTATTTTTTTTTTAATTCAATTTTCCTTTCCTTTTCTTTTTTTTTTTTTTTTCATTTTGCTCAATAAATTTGGAATCCAAACATAGCATAAGTAACCAGACTTATTTTTTAATTAGCTATTTTAATTATTTTTATACTAGTTTTAAGTTTTGATTTTCAATAAATAAAATAAAACAAAAATAATTAAACCACAAAAAAAAAAAAAAACCAGAAGCTTAACCCAATGCTGATACCGAACAAACAAAAAAAATTGATATAAAACTAATAAAAAAGTCAAAAAATATGAAAAAAATTTATATTTAATTTACATAAATACTCAAAATATTTAAGTGGGAAAACATTTTTTTCTTAATAAAGTTTGGATCACGAATTAGGTAAGAGAAAATGAAAAGAATAAAAAAATGAAAATATACCATTCATAATAAATATATTATTTGATTGGGTTAGAAAATATAAAGAAATTAAATGAATTTTTCAATAAATCAGTTTTTTAAAGAAATCCCACGGGCGACTTTTCAAGCCTAGCTCTGAGCCTTGACAAAACGAGACAAATGTTCCATGGTCCTTGCGTTAAAAATATGGATCCGGAGGAGATCCGGTGCATGGGATATGTGAAGTTTAACTGATTATGACCCGTCATAATTAATATAAATTTTTGTCATCATCATAACTATTGGATGATTTGTTACTGTTTCAAAATCAACAGTACATAGGTGCACCGAACGTGCATCAATGCGTAAGCGCACCGGACCTACCCCTCCCTAAAAATATACATATATAGGGGCGTTTGGAAACCTAAAAATCAGAAAAAGTTGTGTCAGACATTTTTTTTGGTGTTTGATTATCAAATTCATTCGAACATGATCCCACTTACTCATAAAACGATTCTAATCAGAAAAGCCTTCCAAAAATTGACAAAAGTTAGAAAAAGTCGACAAAAATTTATAAAATTTAAATTTCCAAAAGAAATGTACAAAAAACGAAAATGAGTAAAAGTTGATAAAAATTTATAAAATTTTGGGTCCCAAACGCCCCAATTATTTACAGTAACTGAGGCCCCCTGCGGCTAAGCTAATTCCCTTTTGTGCCCTTTCTTTGATCCCTTGTCTGATGAACAATAAGTACGCAAAGAGTCCTAACGAAATGGAAAGAAATTGTAGCATTCATATTTCCATTTAACGCTCCACAAGATATACCAACCACGTAACACATCTATGTTTCTATTTTTTTTTTCCCTATGAACTAAGTGAACCTTAAAACTACAGCAGTTTCATTGTTCCACCTTGATGAAATGAACGGTCAGAAGCTTTGGAAGTGTGAGGCCGGTGAAGGAATCAACCTCAACGAGTTCTTTCAGCTTCTTGTCACATATAATTCTTCTCTTATCAGACGGATCCTTTGAGAGGCAAAGCACAGCAAAGAGAATTCACGTGGGAGAGTTTTAAGTCAGCAAAAATCCAGAGTTTAATTTTTCAAAATACACTTGCAACACAAACGTTTAATGGAAAGAAGCCAAATTACAGAAGCAAATACAGCAATTAAAATAAATGATAAGATTAAATAATACCAGGTCCTAGGTTAAACAAGAAAGTCCCGTAAAATTTAACCAAGCACGGAGAGGATCTACTTGGCCTGGGCTCATGTTTTTATTATAGGATTAGCATATAAATGTGATGGTGCTGATGCCCTTTGAGGTTTTCTGATAAAATTTCAAACCAATGGAACCAAAGACATTCCATTATAAGGGCACAAATGCTCCAATCTTACAAAGTGCTTCATACAAGCTCGACTGCCCTTGCTCAAGATTTTGTCAATGTCAGCTTAGCTGAGCCACGTTCTTTCACATTAAGCTTGGGTATTGGTCCAATCTGGCATTTTATCTGTGCCATTTATTATATGGGATTTTCCCCCTTCCTTTAATGTGCCCTTAGTATTTGTGAATAATTAAGCTTAACTGTCGTTTTGCAAAGCTTGCTAAACAACTGCGCTAAAAGATCAAGATCAGAGCCTGGCTTGTTTGGACTGCTAAATGAACTTGAGCAAAGGGAACTACAACAGAAAGACCAAGCTCTTTGTGACAACTTGTCTACTCACAAATGCTACTAATTTTGGGGGAGGTTAAGATGTTCGTCGAGGAAAACTAGTTGACATTATATCACATATGAATGTAACAGAATGCTAAATTTGTTGGGTGATGCTATAACCTTGCATCAAGGACTTAGGGAAAAGATACCTGCAGATTGTTTTGCTTAATATACTCCCACGTTCTCTTCACGACATCATTACGGGATAATTCATTTTCACCTGTACCAATGAATTGCACTAGAGCATCTGACAGTGGAAGTGGAGCAAGAAAACCAGAACCTTGTCCCTTATGCCTTTTCACTTGCCGCTTCCTTGAACCTGAACGGTTAAGAATTTGTAAGCAGCCATAAAAAACTTACCGTGATGAGGTCAAATCAACAAAGATAAGACCATTATATAACCTTGAAAATATGTCCCATTGTTACACAATTAACCAAATCAAGCCATTTAAAGCTTAAATCAACTGTTCTCACCTTCTCTACCTCGTTTCCGCTGCTTCTCGTTTTGTGATGATTTGACAGGAACTGCAGCATTATGAAAAAATAATTAACCAAATCAAAGGATTTAAACTTAAAACTTAAATCTACTGTTCTCACCTTCTCCACCTTCCTGTTTCTGCTGCTTCTCTTTTTGTGATGCTTTGACAGGAACTGCAACATTATGGAGAAATAATCTCACTAAAGCAATCATGTAAAATACATCGTTAATGTTGCTAAATGACAAGCTTTAAAGCTATTTTTGGAACATGGAATAGTGGATGGAAAAGAAAAGCGAAGGTAAATGGTAGAAAAGCAAAATGAGGTGAAAACGAATATGAATAGATATTTATTAAAAAAAAATTAATTTTTACTCGGTTAAGCAAGAAAATAATAGCAAGGACTAGTAATTTTATTTTCCAATCACTTTTTTTTTTCCTCCACAGTCCATTTTCCAAACATAGCTTGATAAAATTTGTAACATAGCAACAGCATAAAACAAATACAATTGAAAGGAAGATTCTTCTATCATATGGAGTCCTTCAACATAAGAAGTATGGATACAAATACAGAATACGAATAAGATACAGGTATAGACATGGATATGACAATTTTAAAAAAATGAGAATAAAAACACGGCAAGAAACGGCCAAAAATTATAAATTTTGTATATATATTTTTAGCTATGTATATGAATATAATATCCACAACAAAACCAATTTAATATATAATTCGATATACAAAATATAACAAAACATAAGTAATAAGATTTTATAATTTTAGTAGTTTTGGTTCCTCAAATTTAAATTTGTCTTAATCATATATTTGAAAAAAAAAATGATAAAATAATAGGACATGTCATACATATCTTGGAGTGTCCGGAGAGTAGGTATGTCTGATACATGTCAGATATGGATACAACACTCATTTTGAAGTGTCCATGCTTACTATCCTTCAACTATTTGATAAATGAGATGCAATGAGAAAACTCATCACACTTCTCATACAGTGAGATGATTCAAGTGAGTTGACCAAAACATAAGCCAGGTATACCTGTCTTAAATTGTCAAAAAGACAATTTGTCCTCGATAAAATAACTGGCAATGTATTAGAAATGAACTTCTCCCTAAACCACCCGACATCCCAAATATACTTCTTAAATATGTACAGGTTACATAATTTTCAACATAAAATGGTTATCCATGATGAAAATGCTAAGTTTTTCGAACATTGCATTTCAACTCAAAGAGCACAGAGATGTAAAATTATACTGCCAAATGACAAAACATTGGAAGCCAAGAATCACAAACCCAATAATAAGTATCACAGCGAGAAAAACCCAAAAAGGATTACATTTTTTACAAACCATTAATCTTTTCAAAACTGTAGTTAGAAATTAGAATCCCCTTTCCTGTGCTTTGTTTTTAAAGGATCAGACAATAGATTTTATTTTTTTTGGGGGGGGGGGGGTGTGGGGGAGTCCTTCAAAATTACTTTACTCTTAGGCTCTTTAAGAACTCGTGACTAGCATTCCCCCAGAGGGATGCAAGAACTAACTTTTTCATAATCCAACAATAAAGACGTGTCCAGTTTTATTTTATTTTATTTTTTACAAAAAAAAGGGGAACTTTATCCCTTTTACCAGTGAAACAGCTCCTCCTCCATTATATTAATTCTGCAAGCACTAATAAAGAAATAACTCCAAAGAAGGTAAAGCCATTAATCTTGAGAAAGGAAAACAAGAATTTCCATTGTCTCCTGAGCTCCTCATCCCAAGAAGATAAAGTCATTAATCTTGAAAAAGGAAAACAAAAAGATCTCAATTTTTTTGTGACATCCTTGTTCGCATCAAATTGTCAGAAATTTGTCTGGTGATACACATGACTGCATGTTGACATGTCATAAAGCTAAAGAGCATGTGCAAAGAATTACCGTCGTCCTCATTTAGTGGCCATATGTGCTTAGACAATGCTTTATTCATCTGAAACATCCCGATAGAATTACGACGAAAAAGGAGGCGCAATGCTTCGTCGCATAATATTTTCCGTCTGTCATTTGGATCTTGCAAATTCTTCTCCCGAATATAGGCCCAGATTTTCTTCACAACCTAGATGACAAATAAAAAAATAAAAAAAATTAAATAAAATTGTAAAATTTTCGTTCCAAAAAGCCCCTTCAATTTAAAAATTGGGGGAGAAAGTCCGAACCAATGTAATACCTCGGACCTGGCTAGTTCAGGCACTCCAAGAAATTTCTGAAGCTGAGGAGAAAGACCACAGGGTTTGCTAAAGCCCCCCTTTTTCTCCACCATATTAGGCCTATAATTTGCAATACAAATATCAGTGTTTAGAAGTATCAACTACAATAACCTATCAAAAAGAGTAATTTCTTCCAATAACCAAACAGACGGCAAAGAAAAGGGGAAGAAAGAAACTGCGATAAAACCTCACCTTCCATTCATTCCTCGCTTTCCATCACTTTCTTCTTCTTCTTCTTCTTCGTCTTCATCTGGATCGAAGCCGTTCTCTTCGGAGCCATTGTCACTATTGTCGTCTTCATGTTTCGCAGTCTCTGGCCGCTTCTCGTCAATCTCATCCTCCGCGTTGTCATCCATACCGTCTTGGTCGGTCTTTACACCAACCATGCTTTGTAGGAACAAGTCGATTTGGTCTCTGATGAAGGCTTTACGGTCGGACAAATCAACGCCGAACTCCGCCTCCAGGGTGCGGCGGACGCCGGTGGCAGTGGCGGTGTTGAGGTCAGACGTCCGGAGCACTTCCCGGAGCCGATGCACAAGCTCCGAGTTCGATACCATCACCGCGGTTTATTCAGTTTCCGGCGAGTTTCGGTTTGGATATTTTTCCTCTGTTCACGGTGTTTGGGAATCGGGAAACAACACGGAAGTTAAGGAAACGGGTGACGAACCAGAGGAGAAAGCATTGAATATTTTCTCGAATAATATTAAGGAAGCAAAGGATCCTCCTGCGAGTAAACTGGCGCAGGATTTTTTTTTTCCGTTTTTGATTTCAAGCCCGATTTGATACTGACTTCAAGTCAATATCCAATTCTGATTTGGATTAAAACATAAAATTATTAAAACAAATTAAATTGTATAATACGTGTTATAAAAATTTATATATGATCATTTATAAAAATAAAAACAAATTGCCTTTAAAAAATAAATTAATATTTTAGTTTTATATATATAAATGAATAAAATTTTATTTTTATTTATTTATCTTCGTAAAAAAATTTCTCAATAAAATTTAAGTCATAAGTCACAAAATTAATTAAATTTAACATGTTCAATCTATTTTACACTTTAATCTAAATTATGACAGAATTATGTGTTAACTTTTAAATTAAAAAGAAATCATGTATTTTTTTGTCAAATCATAAAGTATAATTATCCTTAAGGGTATAGGATAATTTTTGCCATTTAGGCCCTGTTTGGTAGCACTAAAAATCACTAAAACTCACTAACTTTAACTAATTTTTGTACTTTTCTCTCATCAAATTTTTTCACATATCACTTTTACGTCACATCTTTTTACTTTTATTATATTTTTTACCTTTTTTTTGTTAACCAAACACCCCATGTTACATTAGTTTAAAAGAGGGATTCTAATTATATCCTTATCCTTGAGAGGTAATGAAAAATTATATCTTTTTCAAATTACCTCTTAAAACATTATTTTACACCATGTAAAATCTAGGCAATATTCTCACATAATTAATTATAATAAATACTATGAAATATTATTTAATCAAACTAAACTTAGTTAATTATTAAATTATTTTAACAAAATAGTATTTAATGAATGATAATTTATTGTTAAAATAATTTATTTTATTTTATTAAATTAATACTATTGAAATATTAATTTATGACTAAAATCATTTATTTTATCAAATTAAAATTACTTTTAATAAATAATAATTACTTATTAAAGTAATTTATTTTATTAAAATATTTTATAAAATAAAAATTATATCTCATAATCACCGAGGAATATGTTTTGGTTAGAACATTTCTTTCAGAACTTTTAATATTTAAATTAAAAAAGCTACAATTTTGCTCTTTTCCTTATTTAGAAAAACTACTATATATCGTTGGACTTAAATGATAAACAAAATCTCAAATGAAATTTGTTAAAATATAAAAAGCACAAAGAAATTGTGAAAAATCTTCTGTGTTGAATTAAAAAGTTAACAGAGGTAAAAGTAAAAATACCGTAGAGAATAAAATTTTAATAAAAATTAAAAAATTATATTTGATAAGAAAAAAATAAAATTAATAAAATTTTAGTGTAATTTTTTAAATTGCCTCGAGTGGATATTTAATGTGTCCGTCCATCTATTATAATATACATATAATACATGCTTAAGCGTAAACATATACATTAATAACTTAACTAAGAAAGAAAGGGTGATGACATCCTAGCCTAAGTAAGGATACAATATATACATGGTATATTCATAATATATATTAATATTTTCTCAAATTAAAGACGATAAGGATAATGTCAATTAGTGGAAATGAGATCACGACGATAATTAGGTACTTAAGTAATGAAATTTGTTGGTAGAAGACATGCGTCTATATTAAGAAGTGCCCTGATAATCGATGTTAATATATTTGGTACACTTATGAAATATGTCGTCATGGATTATTTGGATGACGCAAGACACCAGTATTGTTATAATGGAGATGAATGCTACTTGTGAAAGAGAGACGCATGTGAGCAAGAAGCCATAGGAGCTAAAGAAGCTCAGAGGTGGTGTTGGGCCAATTTAATTGGCCGGTCGAGGTGAACCGAGTATAACTGATGGATGAATGCGTGCGATTTAAATTAGATGAAGCCGAAAGGCTTTTGCGTGGCTGGACAGCTGCTGGCAACGCATGGACGCACGTGGATTTGGCAGAAGCTTTATAGGTAGTGTCGCGTACTTCTGCACAGTACGAGACCTATATATATATATATATAGCCTTAAGAATGAAGATACACAAATTTCAAGGAAAGGGAAATAATGTCTAGTTTGACATCACAAAAATTAGTAAAACACATCAATTTTAATTATTTTTTATATTATTTTTTTATTAAATTTTTTATATTTCACTTTTACGTCATATTTTTTTTATTGTACTTTTTATTCTATTTTTTATCAATCAAATATCCTTAATATCCTACCCATACATATATACAGTATATTGACATTAATATTTATTAACAAAATTAAAGTATAAAAGCTCTGGAAAACTTTTTTTCTTTCTTGTTTCTTTTTTTTGCTGCAATCATTCTGCTAAGATTTCATAAAATTATGGTTCTCTAATAAATCTTGGACTTTATGAAGGACCGAAAAAAAAAAATGAGTTGACTTTTCTTTTGGGGAAGGATGCTGAAGCTCTTACACTTCTTTTGGGTAGTCTGCAAGATTGTTGATTTAGGGTGTGTTTGGTATTTATAAAAAAATAAAAAAAAAAGTTTAAAAATTTTTAAAAATCTATATCACATCAACTTTTTTATTTTACTATACGTATTATGAATTCATAATTTTTTTCACTTTTTATCACTCTAAACACTATCTTAGTGATTGTTCCAAAGTTGAATTTTTAATAAATTTTTTCATATTTTTTTAATTAAAAGTTAGTGGTTAAAATTTTTAGTGTGTTTAATAAAATATATAATAATTTTTAATAATTTTTTAATATTTGATAAAATTTTTAGCAAATATATATAAGACGATTCATTCATTAGCTGTAAATACACATATGCCTCGTTTGATCTTTATGCACCAGAGAACGTACATAGGGCTGGCTGTTGTCCAGGAAAATGTCAAACAGTTCTAAAGGTTGATGGCCGCTGGACAAATTCGCGTTGTTATGGCTGACCCAAACCCAATTAATGGCGAAGTAAATAATGAAATTGTCCTTGGAATTTTCACGATCACTGCAGTCAGATACGTTTTCACTGATTAGCTAGCAGTCGAAATTAATGACTTGAGGTTCTGAGATTCGATCCAACTATTTCCTCCAGCTTCTTGGAGATCTCTCCAACCATCTAAACATTATTAAGCTAAACATAAATTATACGTAGAATAAAATAAAATAATAAAAAACTAAGATGTCAAATTAAAATCAAATCATAACTTAAATATAAAATACTTTAGTTACTTTTAAAAGAAATGAGATTTAATCTCGAGTGAGATAAATTTATTACAAATTAAAAATGAATCTTTAATGTATATTAAACTCGTATCTTAATTGGGAGAGAATAAGAGTTTGAGAGATGGGGAGAGATGATGTAAAAATATAAATAAACAAAAATAAGTGCGATTGAAACTTCAGAGAGAGAGAGAGAGAGAGAATAATAGTTGAGGGAATGTTTGAAGTGATAAAAAGTAAGATAAAATGAGATAAAATGTAATTTGAGAAAATTTTTTGTATTTGGCGCAGACATCTCAAATAGTGTTTTTGGAGATAAATAGTAAAATTTTCATTCTAACGAATTGGATTTCCGTTTGAACGGATTCAAACTTTTGTATCGGTCATGATTTCTTTACACTGCAATCCGTTGAAATAGTTTCTATAATTCGTCGAAACGGTAAAAAAAATAAAAAAAATTAATTTGTTTGGTTTAAAATTTAAAAAATTAACAATTCGATATTTTCAATTTGATTCTTGAGTTAATAAAAAAAACTAACTCGAACCAATCTGAACCAACTCGAAAAATGTAATATATAAATTAATATATAATACATTATTTCTTTAGATGTTTAGGAATATAAAATAAGCAAATTGGTCCTACATGAACATTGAACCACCCCAATCCGATCAAACCTAATATTTTCAGTTCAATTCTAAATTAAAATTAATTTAATTTCAAGTTTAATTTACAAAAATCAAAAGAATTAGTTTAATTCTGAATTAAGTATGAATCTGAACATGAAATGAACTGAATTATGTACACTCTTATTTTTTAGTATTTAAACACTTTATGTTTTGACATCAATTATTGTATTATATTTTATCTATATTCATTTTTTATTAATTCTAAATCTATATATACTAAAAAAAAAACTGGTAATAAAAATGGATATTCTGTCACATTTTAGGATGTTTGTAGTTGTATAAATTAATATATTTTTATAAAAATTATAAATTTCATAATTTGCGTAATAAATACAAATTTTTAATTTTATAAAATTTATGAAATTTTGAGCCCGTTTGGCAACTCAAAAATTAGTAAAAAAATACCAAAAGTTACTTTTGGTGTGTTTGGTAAAACCACAAATTTTTTCATTTTTTTATTTGCTACAGTAAAAAGTACACTTCATAATTACAACTTTTTTGATTTGCTACAGTAAAAAAATACCAAACACCTAAAAGTTACCACTTTTTTACTTTACTACAGTAAAAAATTTACTAAACATCCAAAAGTTACTAAAAAATACTAAAAATTTCACTTGATTCAACCAAACACATAAAAAATAACAAAAAAAAAAACACTCAAAAAATTACTAAAATTTAAATTTTTTTAAACTTCCAAACACCTTCTTCGTAAAATTTTGCAGAATCCGAAAGCATCCTTTATTCCTTCAACAATTTTAGTGCGCTGCCTTACTTTGGGAACGGGAATGGAATATTCTGAACAATATGCCCCCTCCCCAAATTAGAAAGAAAACTACCATTATATGATTTCCACAATCATGGTTCAGTGTCCTGGAATCTTTTTATATATATATATATATATATATATGGGTCCGTTTGGATAAAAAAAAAAATTAAAAAGTTTAAAAAAATTTTTAATTATTTAATTAAATTTTATTACATATCACTTTTATATCATTTTAATTTTATTTTTTCATTTTTTAATTCTTTTAAGGCTTCAAACACACCTTATGTACCTATAAATGGAAAAAATTTCCAGTAATAAAAATTGTTCCGTGGGGGATTCCCAACCAAAAATTATCAGAGTTAATCATGTCCACAGATTAATTTGTCTTTCTTCTCTGGGAGTTTGTTAATCAACAAGTATGAGTATATTTAAAATGATAAGTAGTCGGTAAAAATTAATAAAAATTATTATTTTTAAATTTATATCATAAATAAAAACTTAATTTTTTAAAATTTTTGGATAAAATTTAATATTTCAGACGCATCTATTTGGGATCAGATTCAAATTTCATTCAACTAAATATATATTTATTTTCGCTTATTATTATTTGTCTGAAAAGGATTTGAATCAACGCAAACAAGTCTTTTAATTTTCTATCATGAGAAGTAATTTTAGTAATACCTCGTTTACTTTTTATTTTTATTTTTACAAGTCAAAGTGTCTTTAACTATTTTATAAAATTTCCACAGTCAAATGAATTTCAACTTCATTCAACTAACCTGGAGACCCTCAAATTGATTACGCTGTTTCACTTTTTTTTTTTTTTTTGTATTACAATCCACTTTTTGTCAAACTTTTGATAACTACAATTATTAGTAAAATTAGCACAAAAATTTAAAGCTAGCATGCCAATATTTAGGAGTTGTTTGGTTGAAAAAAAGTTGGCAAAAAATTACAGAAAAAGTACAAAGATTTGATATAAAGGTGATATGTGGTAAAATTTAATTGAAAAAAAAAAGTATAAACTTTTTGTAACTTTTGGTAGATTTTAGTATTTGATTGATAGCCAAACAA
The DNA here is from genome assembly GCA_019916065.1 of Vitellaria paradoxa. NCBI lineage: Eukaryota > Viridiplantae > Streptophyta > Magnoliopsida > Ericales > Sapotaceae > Vitellaria > Vitellaria paradoxa. The sequence goes on along the minus strand of CM034238.1, from coordinate 2,786,087 downwards.
CCCCTTAAAGGGAAAAAAAAACCCTTTTTCAGACAAAGAGTGAGTGAATTTAACAAAAAAAAAAAAATCAAATTAAGATCCATTTGACAAATAGTTTTTTTAACATTTTATACTTTTGCATAAAATTTTTATTGTTTGGAAAGTAAATTTTATGACTTTTATATGTTTGGTAAAATGTTAATATTTTAAAAAATAGGATTTATTTTTTATTAAATAATAAAAAAATTAAAATTAGGTGGTGTTTGGATAAAAAAAATTAGTATAAAAGTGACATGCGACGAAATTTAATTGAAAGAAATTAGAAAACATTCATAACTTTTGGTGTAGTTTGGTTTAATAAAAATTTTAAAAATTTTATTTATTTTATTTACCAAATAGATCTAAATTTTAGTCGGAACTTAGATGTTAACAATAATACAACAAAACGTACATTTTGAAAACAATCTAATAATTATAAACAGATAAATAAGTTGAATGATCACATATATATTCTGTTTGAAATGATAAAAAAGTTTTGAAAAATTATAAAAAAAATATTAAAAAATTTTAAAAATTATTTACTTTTTATCTCATTACATAAATTATAAATTCACAAATTTATTTCATTTTTTTATCACTCCAAACGCACTCATAATAGTTATTAACAACCACCTTTACAATTGTAAGTTTAAACAATTATAATCTCTTAAGAACATTTAAGAGTTGAATAACAAAACAAAAACGTCAATATATACATATATATATATATAAACAATTATAATCTCTTAAGAACATTTAAGAGTTGAATAACAAAACAAAAACGTCAATATATACATATATATATATATATATGTATATATATATTTTGAAATTTAAAAAGATTGAATTAGATGGGTTTAGCTGAGTACAATGGCCTCCTTTCATTTATTAACTTTCTTTAATTCACAATAATTTTGATTTATTAAATAAAAATGTGAAGTAAAAAAAAATAATAAAAAAATACAAATATCTTCGGTTTATCTTAATTAAAGTTGCTACAAATATACCTACCCAACAGTAATATATTCATCACCTCTCACAAGTAAATTAAATATTAGATATTTTATTATTATATTCATGGTCTAGTGTCTCTGGGAGAGTCTGCGTCTCCTCGAAGCCTTTGGATAGAAGTAATGGAGAAAGTTGAGAGAGAAAGTAGTGAGAGAAACAACTAGTAAAAAGGCAGCAACTTCACGAGCTCAACTCTCTTCTGTATCTCTATCGGTCCTCTGATTCATCATCATCATCATCATCGAGTGTCCCCGTTCAAAACCCTAAAAAAAGCCCCTGAAATCTGTTGACTGTTGGGGGAAAGGAGTAAGTAAAAGATTCACGGGACCGAGCTCTCTTACCTTTTCCGTCTCTATCTTCTCCAACAACCAACGCCATCACTCCCAATCGTGTGATCGGTGTCCTGCCACGTCACGCGCTTCGCAGCTCTGGCTCGATTTCGGAGTTAGGGTTTCTCCTGCTGACGACTGATTTTTTTCCTTTTTTTAGTCTGATAATGCGAGTTGGAGTTAGTTTGGGGAAAGGTTAGATACACAGAGATATATAAAGAGAGAGACGGAGATGGATCGATCTGCGGTCACTGTTGGTCCCGGCATGGACATACCGATCATGCACGATAGCGATCGGTACGAGCTGGTGAAGGACATTGGTTCGGGGAATTTCGGTGTGGCGAGGTTGATGAGGGATAAGCAGACCAATGAGCTTGTTGCGGTGAAGTATATCGAGAGAGGTGAGAAGGTTAGTGCCAATTTTTCTTTTCTTTATCCCCCCTCCTTTCCAATTTTGGTTGTTTGAGCTTATTTAAATTTGAATTCTTTGGAATCGTTTCACTTATAGTGGCATAGTTGCTTGGTTACCGCTGACTCTCTGCTCTAATTTTGGTATGTGGATGTTTAATCTTGAATTGGAGGAATTGGTATTAGTGGACCCTAGTTTATCTTTGGTTGCCGAGGATTGATCAATAAAGAATGAAAATAAAAAACTGACACATGTAAATAGCCACCTCAATCTTTTGTCTTGGTTTTGGTAATCTCAATTTTGGTCTGTAATTGACTTCTGTCGATGTTAATGATCAATTTGATTTTTCTTATGTTACAATCTGTATTTTGATGAGAATTGAATGAAATTAGTATCGTGAAATCTTATGCTAAGTCCTCTTGATATGTAATTTTTCTTATTTTTACTCCCAACTTAGCATAAATGAAAATTAGTTGGATAGTGCAAGAATTATCAGGCCTTATATATAATTTAATGACTACTTCATGTATTTACATACAAAACAAGTTGGACTAAGTAGGTGATTATTTTCAAATTGAGTATCTGGGAAATCTAAGCATCCCAGAGTCTTAGTCTCAAAAGGTGAAGTGATGTTCAGGACTTCATTCTATTAGTTCGCATGTAATCATCCAACTTATTTATGCTGGACAGCAGGTACATGAGTTGATTTGTTTGGCTGTGTAGGGCAATTGCGAAAATTCCTTGTACCCATTTCTTTATCAGTATGATATTGTTGTTTTACTTTCTGTTTGTTTATTAGCTTTTCTAAAATTGTGTGTAACAGATAGATGAAAATGTACAAAGGGAAATTATTAACCACAGATCTCTGAGGCATCCGAACATTGTAAGATTCAAAGAGGTCTGTTCAATTTCTATCCCTGTTTTTTTAATTCTTTTAATATCCATTATCAAAACATAAGGAGGATGAGGTTCAGTTCAATTAAATGGCACGTAACTCCTACCTTAGGTCATATTAACACCAACTCATCTGGCTATTGTGATGGAATATGCATCTGGAGGGGAACTCTTTGAGCGGATATGCAATGCAGGACGGTTCAGTGAGGATGAGGTTTCTATCCAACAACTGATCTTTTTTGCTTAGATTGATGTCGATGGTTGCTTTTCATTTATCTAGTTGTATTTGTACTGTAGGCACGTTTCTTCTTCCAACAGCTCATATCAGGAGTCAGCTACTGTCACACAATGGTATCTGAACAAGTTTCCTGTGTTTGTTGTCATTATCCTCTTTTTTTAGGCAACTTAATTAGTGGTTGAATTTGAATTAATGTTTTATGGTCCTTTATGAAGCAAGTATGCCACCGTGACTTGAAATTGGAGAATACATTACTTGATGGAAGCCCAGCCCCTAGGCTGAAGATTTGTGATTTTGGGTATTCCAAGGTACCTGGTCATCTTTCTTTCTTTCTTTTGCTCTTATCTCTCAATTATTCTTATGTTTTTTGTGATGTTGTCTCTGCCAAGTTCGAGGGAAAATTATTTTATACTCCGGGTCTGTTAATATTATGCCTCATAGGCACATTTGTAGTGGACCCCATTGAAATGCATCTGTGTGTTACAATTTCTTCATGTTTTGTTGGTTATTTTATATTCTTATGCGCATTCTTTCTCTTGTTGCTAATCTCAGTCTTCAGTGCTGCATTCTCAACCAAAGTCAACCGTTGGAACCCCTGCTTATATAGCTCCAGAAGTTTTACTTAAGAAAGAATATGATGGCAAGGTAACTTCATTTCTGATTATTAGATTTAGCTGTGAAGAAGCTGAATTGATATCTGTGAACTTCATAGACCTGATATTTTTGTGTAGCAAATTATCATGAGTTTTTTGGGCACTTGTCCTGTTCTTGTCTTGTTTAATATTGCCCTGGTATGAATGTTGGTGGAGAATTATATATATGTTATGACTTGCTCATTTATGCAAAGTGGATACCAAATAAGACACAGTATACCTGGGCAGTATTGGTGAGGGCAAGGAGAGAGGCAATTTACTAACTTAAATTGTGGAAAAAAAAAATTTCCAGATTTCCATTCAGTAAATCATGCATCCAGGTTAGTAGTATTTTGTTTAATACTAATGTTGTAGTGGTTGAATTGGACATTGTGCTTTGATAATGCACTCCTATGGGATCCGCAAAGCATTCATCTGCTTAGCTACATCCATTTATTATTTGTATGCTATTGCAAGGACTACTGTTTCACTGGTTCAATGTGCCATTATAATTATAGATTGCAGATGTGTGGTCTTGTGGGGTAACTTTGTATGTCATGCTGGTCGGGGCATACCCCTTTGAGGACCCCGAGGAGCCGAAGAATTTCCGCAAGACAATACAAGTAATTAACTACACTTGCTGTTTCTGTATCACTTCTCTAGATTACTTGATAATAGTTTTGTTTTTTTTCTTGGTGGGTGACTCAATAGTTGTATGCTCCATGCAGCGAATTTTGAATGTTCAATACTCTATTCCAGACTATGTTCATATATCTCCAGAGTGCCGCCATCTGATCTCTAGGATTTTTGTAGCAGACCCAGCTAAGGTATGTTGCTATTTGCTGGTCCTAGAATCTGTTACTTAATGCCAAAATTTGTCCTGTGGTGCTTGTTTAGAGATTCCCGAGCTAGTCGTCTTTTTTTGTCATATTTGTTCATGTTACCATTCCATGTTTTCTGTCATTCTTTAAGAGTAGGTGATAGTGGCCTTGAGCATAAAGGTGACTTTCCATTGGTTATACCATATGAAGAGAGAATGATGAGTTGAATAAAGAGATTCAACTGCAGATAGCTATATCTTTTAAAATTATATGAGAAAAGAGGTTCATGGTGTTTAAATGGCTAACAACTCTGTAGTAAATTCATCATGTGGGCGGGACAGGCTATAGGAAAATCCAGTTGTCCCGTGCATCCAGCATCCTTATACTGTCAGACTGGCTATGTTAAATTTCACACCTTCAGACTGGCGCCCCCCCCCCGGGGGGGGGGGCCGGGGGGGGCATTAAAGATTTTCCTACGTTCAGACTGTTAAATTTCACTGTTTAGTGTTAAATCTTGAATTTGTAATTTTGCCAACTTCCTTTAATGAATAAATCAGCATTGTAAAGAGTATGAAACCTTGAATTGCGGAATTTAACCTCATTAGCTTTGTTGAATCCAACAGAGGATAACCATTCCTGAAATCAGGAACCACGAGTGGTTTCTAAAGAACCTTCCAACAGACCTCATGGATGACAACACAATGAACAGACAGTTTGAAGAGCCCGATCAACCTATGCAGAGTCTTGATGAAATCATGCAGATAATTACTGAGGCAACTGTACCTGCGGCTGGGACGCAGAGCCTTAACCATTATCTGACTGGCAGCCTGGACATTGAGGATGACATGGAGGAGGACATCGATTCTGATCCCGACCTTGACATTGATAGCAGTGGAGAAGTAGTCTATGCGATGTGATTGTTGTATGCAAATTGTTTGGGGGAGGGGGGGGAGCTAAAAAGACCTGCTGCTTTTAGAGTAACGATAAACTTATGTTATGGGTCTTTATATTTGGCTGTAAAAACTTGGAGGAAGTTCCTGAAACCGCATCTGAGGATCAGATAATTTGGTCATTTCAGGGGACAGACAATCTACTACACTACCCACTCTGTGTTCCTTTCATAGTCATAGTTCATGTGTTCTGTATGTTTTGTTATCAACTTCCAACTGGCTTGTCTACCGAATGTATGATAATACACTTGTTTAACTATATGACTGGCCGGTGCTGCTGCTAACTGTATCATAACTTGGTCATCGTTCTTGATTATCTTCAATTACTCTGGTCCGGTGCGTTGTTGCAATTACAGATTTGGAAAAAACAGTTTGCAGTTGTGAGCCATTATTAGCTTTTCTCATATGGTCTCAAGACTTGTAAGTACCGTAGATATACAAGTAAGTGCTCAACTGTCATTAATGGGTACCAGATGATGACGGTTGAATTTAAAAAGTGTACTTTCCGTATTTCGTTCCTGGTGGTTATGTCGGTTAAAACCTGAAACTGGATGTGAAATATAAATGATTTTGGGTTGGTTCTTGAAATTGGGTCCAACATTCTCATCTGTTCGGTACTAAAATTGGTTCCGGTTCAAATATTTGAAACTCAAAATTAATAAAATATGTTAAATTTAATTAAATTTGTCTCAAAAATTAACTTTAATTGGAGGAAAGGGATTCTTGCAAAAACTGATCGATAACCAAAAAAAAAAAAAGTATATTTTTACTTATTTTTAATATAAAATAATTCTTTGTGTTTAAATTATATATGAAATTTATAAATAATTTTGTTTGTGTTTTTTTAACAATGTCTTTTGTACAATTATATATGAACTTTCATGACATATAAAACATAAATTTAATTAAATTTAATATATTTTGTCAGTTTTATATTTTAATTCAAATCACAACTGAGGGCGCAATATATATATATATATTTTATGTACGATGAAATAAAGTGTGGCTTAACACAGATATGCGGCTTTTGGAGTTAAAAAAATTTTTTTTTAATATTTTTAATAAAACTTAAAACTTCAAACGGAGACATGTTCTTTACTTTGCGTTTGTGCTATGTGTACCCTTCACAAGAAGTGAAGATCTGACTACATTGAACAAACCTTTGCTTTGCTACAGTCTGATGGTATGATTTGATTACTATAGTCGTGACCGGCGTAGTGACCGGCGTACCAAAAATTATAAAAAATTACTTTTTCTAACTTTTTCTAATCACAAAAGTTTTCTGTAATCTATAAATGCCATCTCAAGTAATGTAACTCATTTATAATTAAGTATTATAATTGTAACTCGGGTTTTTTTTTTAAATATTTAATTTTATTAGTTAATAATATTATCTTTATTTATTTCACATTTATCATTTTATAAAATTAAATAATGAATAAATTAAAATATAAACTTATTTATCTCATAAACATCATTTATTACTTTATCTCATATAACCAAACAAGAGGAAAGAACCGGTAATATTAAACACAACTAGATCTTCAACATGTATAATGAAAAAAAAAAAAAAAATTGGCTATGATATAATACATATGCGTTAATATGAAATTTTAACATGATTTGACATGAATCGAATGCAATTTAAAATAAATTAATTATTTAACATAGTCATTAAATTTTGGTATATTTAAGTATAAATACAATTATGAATCTTGATATATAATCCAAATTGTCACCCCCAACTATTAATATTAGACGTGACACAATAATATAACATTACTTGAATACAAAGTTATGAGCAAAAAATCTAAATACAACACTACACAAATATGTCAACTCAAAATTGGTATGATTAAACTTAATTAGAAATAAATTAATTATTTATCATTTTTATTAAAATTTTGAGATAGTTATTTGATCATGAACATGATTGTGAATGAGAACATGACATCTTAACTTGAATTAGCACCCAATCCCCTTATTTTGAAGGGAGAGGGGGGGAGTTAACCTAAGAAACGGAGGAGGTTAATTACTATTTTTTAGGAAAACACTATTAATTACTATTTTTTAGGAAAATACTATAAATTTGTTTGATTTGGAGAGGAAAAAAAAAAAGAAAGTATGTAATTCCAAAAAATAAATAAATAAAAAGGTAACCTAAGAAAGGGAGAGAAATTAATCCCTCGATCTTCCATTTCTATCCATGGAAAAAAATAATATGAATTTCTAAGGTCCCGTTTAGTAACGTTTTTATTTTCTGTTTTTCTGTTTATATTTTTAAAATTTTGTAAACTGACAACATAAATATCTTTGTTAAATTTGTTTACATTTTTTTATTTCCAAAACAATGAAAATTTAAACAGAAAAATGAAAAAACAGAAAAAATATGTTTTTACTCTGTTTTTTTTAATTGCAGATATTTTGTCAATTCTAATACTTTATCCATTTTTGTTTCATCATATTAAAATAAATTATTTTATTAAACTATAATTATTTTTAATTAATAATATTATTAAATTAAATTAATATGTAATATCTACTATTAATTTATTTCCAATAAATAATTAAATTAAATTAGTTAATTTAATTAATAAGAAATATATATTATTAAATTATTTTTAATAAATAATAAAATAAAATATATTAATCTAATTTAATAAATAATTTAATTAATATAAATATATTTTACTAAATTATTTTTAATAAATATTATAATTAAATTAAATTATTTAATTTAATTTAATAATTAATTTAAAATAATTAATTTAAATAACATTAAATATATTTTATTAAATTATTTTTAATGTATATCATAATTAAATTAAATTTATTTATTTAATATGAATTATATTTTATTAAATTATTTTTAACAAATATCATAATTAAATTATTTAAATTATTATGAAATATATTTTATTCAATTATTTTTAGAAAATAATATAATTAAATTATAATTAATATTTTTTTTGGTAGTTAAAATTATAATTAATATATTTTATATTTACTAGACTAAATGATAAAATATTTATATTTTATTCAATTGTTTTTAATAAATAATATAATTAAATTAAATTGATAAATTATATTTATTAAATTCAATTAATTTTTAAAAAACTAATAAAATTAAATATTTTATGAAAATAAAAAAATTAGTAATTATAAACAAAATTGTATTTTCAAACGCAGTTTCTGTTCTCATTCCAAAAAAGAAAATGATAACAAAAAATAAAAAATAAAAAATATAAATATATAAACGTAAATAAAAAAATGATAACATTACCAAACGGTTTCTAAAAAAGTAAATTTACCTTTTCAATTTTAAAAAGTGAAATATTTTTAACCCGTGAAACTGTAACAATAAGCAATACTTATAAGTTGCATTTTTAATTTTACCACGTGACCAAAATGAGGGGAAAATTTTATTAATAAATCTATCTCACAATCTATAATCAATGGTTGAGATTAAATTTTACATATAAATGAATGGTTGAGATTTTTTAACAAAACTTCCCCCACGAGCTCCCGCTTAAATTCAAACGGCCTCCAACAACGTTTCCTATATCAACCCCTCACTTTTCCCTACTTTACTATGGAAACAATTCAAATCAATCTCTCTCCCTCTAAAAAACTTAGAAGTCTTAGCAATCTTTCTTTTTCTTGCTCTCCTTGACAAATTGTCTGGCGGCGGCAAGGGAGGCAAGGGCGGAGCTAGGCGCCATTGCAAGGTCCTTCGCGACGACATTCAAGGGATTACAAATCCGGCGAATCAGAGGTGAGGGGCGAAGAGGATCAGTGGGCTGATCTACAAGAAGACCCAAAGGGTTCTAAAGATATTCTTGGAGAATGTGATTCGCGATGCAATGACATACACAGAGCACGCCAGAAGGAAGATGGTGACGGCTATGGATGTGGTGTATTCCCTGAAGAAGCAGGGAAGGACTCTTTGTGGCTTTGGTGGTTAAGATTTGGGTTTAAGGTTTAGATGTGAAACCAAGGAAGATATAAGTAGATGTTGGCAACAGATAATTTCTGCGAGTGATATGCAATTGACTAATCCTATTTTATTAATATAATCTTTTATGGGTTGTTTCTAAAGTCTCTCTGTGCGTGTGTTTATGCTTACTGATTATTTTTGATGTTCTGTTTTAAGTTTTGATTTCTTGGATTTTATGTTTTAAGTGAATTCAAATGGCATTTTTAATATTAAAACTTAAAAGAAAATTTCTGTGTTTGGAAAAAAAATTGAAAAGAAAAATAAAGTGAAAATTGTTGTGAAGCAACTCCTTTTATTCTTATTCTGGTAAATGTGCATTGGTTTCATTTTTTCATGTACTATCTGTTGATTAAAATTGTTTTATTTGGTTGACAAACATAAAATATATAATACTAGCAAATAACTTATGTTTGTAACTGTCACACCTCCGCTAGAGGTTACATATTTAGTCTCTTTAACAAGGGTGGACGTCTATAACCTATTCAATATATAGGCTCCGTTTGGAGTAAGAAAAAATAAGATAAATTGTGATAAAATGTAGTTTGGGGTTGATTTGGTGCATTTTTTTATGAAAAGTTTGAAACCGTGGGAACGGTTTTTTAAATCTGTTCCCACGAATTAAAAAAAAATCACAAAAAATAGCGACAATGGTACTTGTTTGAAAACTTTCGACACGAAGAATACGATTGTATAAAAAATTTACACATTCGGTTAACCTACTTCCAGATTTTTTTTTTTTAGCGAAATATTGGAATTCTTTGAAATTCGTAATGACAGAAAAATTAGAGGTAAAGGGGTTATTGGAGATTTATAGAGGTTGTTCATTTGGCCAAACAGGGCCATAATATCTCACAAATCGTTACTCTATATTTAATTTTTTCACAAACACTAAAAATTATTACTTAACTAGGAATTAAAATAGACAAATAGATATCTTAGGTTCCTTTCCAGCACATGTAGTCACGGCTACCTCAACCTGAAAAATTTAAAATTTAGGTGTGAGTGTCTCATGCTCAGTGGAAGTGTTATACTTAAAATAAAAGATAATAAATTCTTCACACTTTTAGTTTATTTTTGTTTTATTAGATAGTCTGTTGTTACTTCAACTCTTATTACATACTCATTAGAACTCATCTCCTAACTGACCAACTCATAACAAGCATCCACAATCAATTACGCAACTAAAAGTCTCACAAATAATCAAAAATTAGATTTAGCAATGATAGCAACATTACACCACATCACTAATAGCACAGTTGCTATATTAACTCGTAGCATCACATTTTGCCTCATCTGGCAATACGTCACTATATCATTAATCAAGAATTAAATTTAATAATCATAGTAACGTCACATCACATCATTAATAGCACGAACCCTTTATTAACTCGTAACATCACATTATGCCCCATCTAGCAATATGTCACCTCATTAAAAATACCATGTTCCAAGCTTCAACCTCATCTCATCATTTTACCCAGACTTACAATGGTAACAGAATTATTTTGATGCATCATAATGACCATATGCCCCATCTGACAGTGTCGTGATATGTATATATTATGAGTAATTTAAATATTAATGTAACACACAATTGACCCCATCTGGCTTATGAGTTGAGCGTTCAACTTTGAACAGTGGCTTTATTTAGCATGTCCCATCAGCCTCATCTAGCTTGGCCTCATCTGGCTTATCATTGGTCCCATCCGACCTAGCCCTATCTGGCCTTATTTTGTTTTCTTTTTTTGGCCCCATCTGGTCTCAATACACGTGTAATGCATGTAATTCATGCTATGCAATGGTATTTATTGTTTTATTACTATTATTTACTATTGCTGTGTTTCTCAACAAAATATCACTTCCTATTCAGCAACCCATAAATAGGCAGAATTTAGTATCACCACAATCAACTCACAAATAAGGTATTGCAACCCATAATTAGTCACAATTCAACATCACTACAATCAACTCACAAATGAGGTATAATTTCAAACTATCAAGCCATCCACTAATATTTCATAAATCTTCATAAATTGTCATCAACGCACTTAATTTATAATTCCTTACATACAGAAAAATATTTATTATACGAATTATTATTCCATGAGTACTCATAATTTAATACTAACAGAATTAATTTATAATCACACAATATTTCTCATTCGCACAAATAATTTCCCACATTAAAACAACAATACTCACATTCATGATTTCAAGAATAATCCTAAATCATTATCATTTAATTAATTCATAGACAATCAATACTTTTATTAACCTCATAAATAATTTTTCTGCTAAATATAAATTTTTACAATAATCATTTAATATTGTTGGCAACTACGTTCTGAAATATAAATCGTCTATATTATTACTTAACCGTTAATATAAATATTTCAGACATAAATAATTTATCAGATGTAAATATTATTTCTACACAAATAATTTCAATTCACTAATTACTATTAAAATAATGGCCATAATTAATTCACAATTACCACTCCATAAATATTTTTAATTCACTGTCAATATACCACAAATAATCTTTCACATAAAAGTATTAATTCATACAATACATTTCCCCTAAATAATGTCAACTTCGCGTTAACAAATTAATTCACCACAATCAATATTCCCTATCATAAATAATTAATATCAATGAAATAAAATTTATTCATTAACATTTATCATCTTTTACTTTTAAATTTAACACACTCACCTGAATAGCAGATATTCCGAGAAAATCAAGTTATGGGGTGGTTGCAACTGATTTTCTTCGGGTCTTAATTACAACCCAAATAGATTATATAAATTAGGAATTGAAGAGTTGAATATAAACTCAATTAATTTTTAAAATATAACGACTTTATTTGTAACATACTTAATTTATTTAACTTCCTATAAAATAAAAAAAATAACTCACCTCAATAATCTGACCAAAATTTCTAATTTTCTCTTTATTCCTCATTTCCTATTTTTTTTTTCTTTTTCTTCTCCTTGCCTGGTTTTCGTCCTTTTCAGCCCAAAGTGTACCCACACACATATGTATATATGCTTTATGCTTGGTAACCAAGCAAGGGAAGGTGTGCTGGCATCTTTACTTCCATGTATTTTTTTTTTTTTTGGGAACACGTGGTCATATTTTTTTTTTTCACCAATCATCTAAACCCACTTGCATACATAGGTGTCATATATATATATATATATATATATATATATATATATATATATATATTTGTATATAAATGCATTCTCAACAAACTAACTCTCATTAAATTTCTAAATTAATACCATCATTAAATTAAATTAGTAATTAACAATTTGATTAAGTTATTAATTAAATTAGATTAAGACTAAATAAATTTCAAAATAATACCAAACTAATACAATTAAAATTTTTACATATAAAATAAAAATTAATTTAATTATGCGACCTAAAAATAAATAAAAAGGAAATTAAGGATGTTACAATAACACTCCTTAACTAAAATTAAATATGTACGTGTTTAAAATTGAAATATGTTAATATATTTTTTCTTTTTTAAAAATTCAAAATTTTTAAAAACTCATATTTCATTTTCGTTTTCAAAAAAGAAAAAAGTACTAACATATTTTAATTTTAAATGAGTACATATTTAATTTTAGTTAACGAGTGCCGTAAGTACAAGTTGTTTGCTAGTTAATATAAATGTTCGGTATGGATTCTTTTTCCCCGGTTAAAATATTATAGAATATTGTCTTTAAATTTATAGTTTGAAAAGTAATGATTCAACAATATAGAACACATTATATTTTAGGTTAATTATATTGAAATCCTTTCAATTATACCTAATTGTTAGTTTATCTCCTTTATCTATTAATCCTAACACTTTAACTTTTTTACTGATTTAAAAGGCGTTTTATAAATTTAGATGAAATAAGATAAACAATTAGCTCCTTTATACAATTTTACTAGAATCAAAATACCCTTATTAAATTAATGCTAGATGATGTGTGTGAAATTTTTTTTTTAATATTTTGAATAAATATATATATTTTTTGATATAGGCGTATATATAAGAATAAAGATAATTATTAAATAGAAAGTAGTATGTGCATTTAATGTTTGAGTTATTTTTGTTAATATGAAAAGGATAAGGATAATTATGAAATAGAAAATATCTTAATTGTTTTTTTAATTTGAATAGGATAATTGAACTTTTTTGATATTGAATTTAAATTAAAAATTTTTGAATTTGAAAAGATTGTAAAATAACTATTATATTTTTAACTTTTAAAATTAACACGTGTATAAATATTTTTGGTTTTAAGGGTATTCTTGTCAATTTAAAAAATAAGAGTTTTACCAAAACTATCACTTCATAAAAATAAGAGTTTCAACAAATTTTGGTGCTTGCTTTATAATAGTATAGATGAACAGTTTCAAACGGAATTCTTTTTAAATAGGTGAGAGGGTGAAAGTGTTAAAATTAATAGGTGAAGAGGATAAATTAAAAATTATATATAATTAAAAGGGTGTCAGTATAATTAACTCTTATATTTTCTTCCTATGCCTAAGGTGAATAATTATCAAGTGAACCATGATCTAAACATTAATTAAAACTCTACTTGAAGCTTTAAGAATTGTTAAAAGATATTAAAAAATTTTAAAAATTATTCACCTTTTATCTCACTGTACAAATTATAAACTTATAATTTTTATCAAATATTATCGATTTTTTTGCCACTCCAAATGCTGGTATGGAGTTAGAACTATAATTTTTTTTTTTTTTTTTGCATTTATTTATTTATTGCATTTTCTTATTCATATTTGATGGATAAGATTGATCAAAATTTTATCATGAAACGTCATAGTCATTACGAGGCATGTCTACATCTCCACAATTACTAGTTTCTTCGAAATTGGAATATCAATTAGAGATATACTGTTACTATTTGACATATAGAAAAAGATAACAAGTCCGAGGGAATTCAAAGGTCTTTAAAACAGTAAAACTATCCTGTACGTGGACAGAGATATTTATATAGCTCTGCCCCTTGAGCTCTTCCGAAAGCCAATTTGAGCGACCTTTGTCATTGACAGGCTTTCTCTGTCCCTCCCTGTCTCTCTTTCTCCCCCCCCCCCCCCCCCGGCGTATCCCTCACCCATAATATATATATATATACACACATATATATACATGTGTGTGTTCTAAATTAAAGCGGGTGAGAAGATAATTGGAGATCGACTAGAAGAAGACACTATATATATATATATATCGCAGAAGAGAGTCTGAAATGGTGATCCAGAGATTGGAAATGTGCATGGTGATACTGAGATTGGCCATAAAGTTTGTCATCTGCTTTGTTGAAGCAGTGGATACAGCTATCTATCAAAGCTCAGCATCATCACTTCTCTCCACAGATCCTGCAAGTTTCCCTATTATTGCTCCTCCTTATATTGGGATTCTCCCCTAGTTCATATGTTTATAGTCTCTCCTCTTCAATGAGATTGAGATCCCATCGCGTTGTCTGTATAGCTAGGCCTTTTAGCTTGGTTTTGTTCGAGTGCCTTTTTTTTTTTTTTTTCTTTCCTTTAATTTCACGTGAAATGGTTTGTGTGCCTTTCTTTTTTTCTCCTTTTTTTTTAAGGTATTTGTAATTGATCTTTTTACTTGTAATCGTCATTTGATGTGCCTATTTTGAACACAATTTTTATTTTATAATTTTAAAAATATGTAAAATAATTTAAAATGTATTTATTTATTTGTGCTTTTAGAATCTATTTAAAAAGAAAAAAATGAGTTTTTTTTATTTTTTTTATTTAAAAATTTTTTTAATATAAAACATATAAAACAGAATAAAAAATAAAAATACAAACCAGGTAACACCTCGGTGTTTTGAAAATGAAGTCATTTTTGCCTAAAGGTGAGTCCTACATTTACGTATCATGTAGCTTGTGATGAACTAACGCTCTTGAGTAATGGTTGTGTGCAATCGTTTGTCTCCCTAAAATCTTTCTAAATTTACAGAAAGTTAAAAAAAAAAAAATTGCAAAATTTTTTCTATCCCCTCCAATCATCGTGTAGTGGTTGTATAAGGATAAGATCTTGTACAATTTTTTGTTTTTTTTTTTAAAGCCAATAAAGGAGTCCCTGGCTATGTTCATCAAAAGACGAGACAAGTGGTTATTGACAAACAAACAATGGCTGCTATTTTCAGGAAGGGATGCGGACCCCACGTCGCTTCCAAATTCAAGAGTCGCTCATTTTGCGCATATTGGCGTTGAATTATGTATCTGACGGATAAGATGGAAACATGAATTTACCTAACAAAGAGCCATATTATATATATATATATATATATATATATGTGTGTGTGTATATCCTTTGGGAGCTAATAATTGGGTCAGGACCTTGATGCAGAAAAGCATCCAATACTATAATGTAAATGGTGTCTTAATCACTGCGGGGATTACGGTGAAAAATAAAAAGACGTGATCTTCTGCACCTTTTATATTTTGTATCAATGATACTTTAATTAAATTTTTTAAATTTTTATTTTTTTAAAAATAATTTTAAATACATTAAATTAGAATCATTCGATTAAAATGTAGCAAATTTTAACTCTTCATTTTCCTCTCAGCCCTTTATTTTTTACTGTAGCCAATCTAATTGAATTCTATCTTTAATGATACGTGATCTTTCATATTTTGTATTAATTGTGCTTCAATTAAATTTTTTTAATTTTTACTTTTAAAAAAATAATTTTAATTATATTAAATTAAAATCATTAAATTAAAATACAGAAGATTATAATCCTTCAATTTTTTACTGTAACATTTGAAGTGAATTTTTTCACGGCAACCCATTGAACCCGTCAAGGAAACGTGCCGTAAAGGAAACGTGCCGTGAAGGAGCCAAAGAGTCCAAATCAAACGCCAATAGTTTCGAAAATCTGCATGATATGCCTACACTACTTAATCCAACGGAGGCAATTTCTTCATATATATATATATATATATATACATATGTACGTATGTGTTCTGTTTTCGTTATTTCAGGAAATTAAATATTTAATTCAAATTATAGTTTGATATTATTCAAATCTGTGCGTTCTAATCACACACAGAGTTATTACAAAAACTCACTCCAAAGCAACTTATTAATGTTTGTGTATCTATATAAACTAAGTTTAATAATTTAAATTTCAAATATTTTTAATCGATAGATTTGTTCAATGACCTGAATTATTACTTGTTCTCTTTATTTTAATTACCTTTTCAATCATTTCAGATAAAAATATATTCTCATGTTCTCTTAGTCTCTTTTAATTAGAAATTTTTATTTTAAAAAATTCTCATATAAGTTTATTTTGTAAAGTTACATTTAAATTATTTACATGTTAAATTATATTTTGGTATATCTAGGCACCAACAATTCCTAATATTTACACATAGACACACACAATGATTTACAGATTAGCCAAAGCCGAACAAAGGCGATCTTCAAATTATTGATTTTTCTAGTGAAAATAAACTTTCCCCAGTTTTGTTAGTTCATGCTAATATCCTGTTTTTTTTTTTTTTTTTTTTTTAGGCCTACCATTTATATTTAAAAAAATATCTATGAAATTATAAAAAAAAAAAAAAAAACCTCTTATGTAACCCATTAATAAGTATCTGTTCAAACATATTCCCACATAGTTGGATAAATGGCCCGTTTAGTTAGTCAAATTTTAGTCAAAAAGTATAATAAAAATAGAAAAATATGACATAAAAGTGATAGGTGTTAAAATTTAATTGAAAAAAAATATAAAAAATAATTAAAAATTAATAAATTTTGATAAAATTTAGTAGGCCAAATAGGACCAAAATATAATCATTCAAAAAAATCTTAATATATTTTATGTATTTAAATGATAGATGACGTGTTTTCCGAGTATTCTATATCAGTGTTGCGTCTGAATGCACTCATCATTTTAAAGTGTCCAAAGGTTCTTTCGAACAAAAAAAAGAAAATAAGAAAAATATGTCGTCATGACAACTTCGCACAGCTGTCCAAAAAATTATTGGACGAGACGGCAACATATAATACAGTATGTGTTTAGATGGACAAAAATAATTCAAGCTCATCAATTTTTACTATTTATTTTATTTTATTTTAATTAAATTTCATTACATATTATTTTTACATTAATTTATTTTTATACTTTTACCATATTACTTTAACAAACCAAATATTCCCGTAGTAGGACATGAGATATGATATAAAATTGTTAAGACCGACAGTTGTTTAGAGTGGTAAAAAAATTAAAAAAAAATTCAAAAGTGAAAATTTTTTAAAATTTAGAGTACAAAAAGTTATTTTGAAATGATAGTTGATTGTTTGTGGTTGATTTGATATAAAGTTATTAAAAATTATATAAAGTAGCATGTGACACAATTTTAGTAGAGAATTTTAAAAATTTTTAGAATTTAGTAAAATTATTTTATACAAATTTCAATTCAACTTTTTAAAAAATCTGTCAAAATTTGTTAAAACAAACAATTATGGAACGCACCATGATTGCTCATTCTAATGGATTTGACAATTTTTTAAAAAATTTAAAATTTTTTGAAATTTGAAAATGTTGAAACTTTTTAATTTTTTTAGAATTTTCCTAATTTGATTGGAGCTCCAATCAACCCCCAAACATAATATAATAAGGTGGTGTGGGGTCCAAAAAAAAATTTTAATTTTACAAAAGTGAATTTTTTTTGAGATTTGAAATGTAAAAAGTTGCTCTTGAATTAATAATTAGATGTTTGTGGTTGATTTGATATAAATTGTTAAAAATTATATAAAGTGACCCGTAATAAAATTTTAATGGAGAGTCTTGAAAATAAGGAAGGTCTTTGTAATTTTTAAATGTTGGGAGGATCCACGTGTAATTACGCTAATGTTTAAGGGATCTAAGTGTAATTTACCCATTTTTTAAAAATATGTCAAAATCCATTGGAACGTATTATAATGGTTTGTTTCAACAAATTTTGACAAATTTTTTAAAAAATCCATGTATAATTAGACTAATATTTAGGGGGTCTAGGTGTAATTTACTCATTTTTTAAAAATATGCCAAAATCCATTGGAACGTACTATAATAGTTTGTTCTAACGAATTTTAACAATTTTTTTAAAAATGTTAATATTTTTTTGGAGTTCGAACAAGTTAGAACTTTTGAAATTTTATTGAATTTTTTTAAACTTGGTTGGAACTCCAAACGACCCCAATATAAATGTGTTAATTTAGAATTAACATCATTTGATTTTTTTACCTAGATTCTCACATGTTCATGAATATAAACAGAGAGACAGAAAAATGGTATTTCATTCACGTATTCACTGATATTTTCAGCTTCTGCCACGTATTAGGGCAAAGACAAATTCCAGGCAGTAACAATTCCGTTCAACTATGAATAGGGATAGGCATCTCGTCCAACCCGTCTGAATTCGATCCATTATCCAATTTGAATGGATGTAAAATTTGAAATGTTTTTTGGAGATTGGATCGGATTTGGATTTAATTTTTTAAAAAAATTTAGATATTGAATTAGATATGGGGATGGCATTGCCTCCGCCCTAATCTGCCCCGAATCCGATATCTAATCCGAATCTACCCCAATCTGTCTCGAAAAATATCTAATAACCCCAAATCATTTGAAACCACGATGACTACATCATCATTATACCATGGCAAATAATATTCACATTCATAATACTCTAAACTTATTGAACTTCACTATTATTATCATTGAAATGAATATTGATAAATAAATTTCAAACAAAAATTGTCATCGTTTTGTATTAATTAAGGTGTGTTTGCGAAAGAAATTATAAACATTCATAATACTCTAAACTTATTGAATTTCACTATTATTATTATTAAAATGAATATTGATAAATAAATTTCAAATGAAAATTATCATCGTTTTGTATTAATTAGAGTGTGTTTGTGAAGGAAATTATAAATTTAATTTTTTTCTTACTTTTGTACAAATTGAAGTTTTAAAAGTTCAATTTATTTCTTTTATACGCAAAAATCAAGAAAACTTAAAGATGTAAATTTAAAATTTTATAAGATATATTATTTGGGACTATACAAAATTATATAAATCCCTTTAAAATTTAAATTTTTACTTACTGCACAAATTATAAAACTATAATTTTTATGAATTTATATTAATTTATACAATTCCAAATCTCATTATGACTTGTGAACTCAATTGTTTTCAGAAAAATATATAGATACAAATTTTAAAAAATAATTAAAATATTTTATTTACTATTTTATTTTATTTTTCTTATTTTTAGTACAAAAAATTTTACTGTTTCATTAAATAACTTTTTTCTTGAACTTTGAATAGTTTATTATTTTTTTCTCGTATTTTTAACATTTTCAGCTAAAATATATTTTTAAACTTTTCAATATTAATATTCAAAAGAATTTTCTAAAAAATAGATTTTTCAAATAATTTAACTAAAATGTTTCATGAAACATTCAATATTTTTTTATAGTGAAAATTATTTTTTTAAAAATATATAGAGAATGCAACTTATTAATTTTTTTCTTAGATAGTTTGATAAGTGCAGATAATTACATTTTAAATTTTTTGAAAAAAATTTACTTATACAGATGAGTTATTTTATTATGATAAAAATTTATAATTCTATGTTATTCTAAAAAATTATTTGTTATTATAAAAAAATTAAAAATTTTTTGTAGTTTTATTTTTTTCTATATGTGAATGGTGAGAAAAAAATTCGTTATTTTATTTTGTAATTAGGTTAATGTAAAAAGTTAATAGGGACAAAGAAGAATTAGAAATTTACATTTACAATTTTTATTTTTATGTTTGTAAGTTTTATATAAGAAAAAAATTAAAAAAGATAAAATAAAATTTATTTTTATTTATATTTTTAACAATCATAAAAAAATAAATTTAAATTTATTTGATTAAGATATAAAATAAATTAAAATTTATTTCAAACTTTTGACATGTTTTTTAATATTTTGATATTTATTTATTTTTTACAATTCTTTTAAAATTTATTTATTTTAAAATTTACCAACTCATGTTTTTTCTTATATTTTAATCATTACAGTATTTTCAAATATATTACTAGATTATTGAAATGTATTACATTATTTACAAAATATGTTATTATGTATTATTTTGATTTGGGAGATAAATTATTTGGTAGTAATATGTTACATATAACTTAAAGGCAGATTCAGAAGTGAACAAATGGTTTGGAGTTTTGGATATCCGTGAATATATCCGTTCCCCGTTAGGAGTGGGGATAAGAGGTTCAAAAAAAGATCTGTTTGGAGTTCGGGACAAATTTGAAAGTAGGAAGAGAATTTGAAATTTAGATTTGAATAATGTCATATCCGCCTCCGATCTGTCCCGTTCCCATCTCTAACTATGAAATCAAAACTTCAAGCAGGAGCAGGCATCGAGGTTGAAAGAACTACATACGATAAGTGTTGCAGCCCATCCTGAATTTTGCCCACCGCAGTTGTCTGATCCGAACGAAGGCTCTCTGATAATGTGCCGGCCTTTTCCTCCATTGATTTCTGAGGACGAACTTCTTGCGAGTCAGCATTAGCACCTTTTACGGCTGTTGCGTAGGCTTCAGCAACGTCTGCAATGCCTGATAAACAATATTGACATCATAACGACTTGTCAAAGATATAATCAAATACCCACACTTAAAACAGCTGTGATGCAATATAAAACCAAACAGAAAAGGAAAGAGGAGGCACTTGAAATGGCCATTTCAGTGCATTTATTCCTAATGTTTCACCTTCATCCTCCAAGTTAGTGATATATTTTATTTATTTACCCTTTTTGGGGGGGGGGGGGGGAGTGATGAAGGTAAACCTAACTCCAAGCTTTTTCCAAGATGCAATTTATGTCACTTTCAAGCAAGCAAAATTCACTTGCTTTCACCTTTAAAGTGGAAGCAAGTTTATGTCAATGTATTATCAAAAAATACATATTTTTCTTTATGGTGGGGTTGTTTCTTAGACCCAAATATATATATATATATACACACATAATAATAATAAAACAAAATAAAATAAAAAATTACTTCATTCAATAAACTCAAAACCAAAAATGCTAAGAACCAAGAATAAGAAATACTGGACAATACCCGTGATAAAACTATTGCACACAGCTTCCACATTTCCAGTCATCGATTGTGCCCTTCTTCTGATTATCTTAGCCTTTTCAACAGGATCCTCTGGCCAATCAATACTCAAAATATCCTCATCTACATCTTCATCCCGGGCTTTATTTGCATTAGATATGACGGATTTCCCAAGCATCAGAATCTGAGACACTGCAAAGCAGCATATTTCTGAAAGCCTCTGCCCAGACAAGACAAGTGTAGAAATTTCATTGTCAATTACACCAACTACACGTTCCATAGCCAATAATTTTATTAAAAACAAATAAATAATAACAAATATTAAGAGAGAGATTGCAATAAGCCAAAAAAATTCAGCATACATGAACACCCTCTGAATGAAGAGAATCCAATCTACCAGCAGTTCTCTGGATTATATCATTTGCAGTTAGTCCTGCTACTGCATTGGTGAAGCTGCAAAATATCAAGAAAGTATCAAGTACTGCAGACTCTGAATTTGGTCCCATACAAATTTCAAACATCTGTTCACAAAAATCAGGTTGGTTGAAAGGTATAAGAAAGAGATAGAAAGCCATTAGTTTGAATTGGGACTAGCACTTCATGGTTTTGTTCTAAAACTCAAGTTCTAGATTCATTGCCTTCGCAGGGTCTTCTTCAGATCACATCAAATTTTTTAAGGCAATTACATGTGTCCCTAATGAGTTCGTGACATGTCCAAAAAGTGTCTAGCCATAAACAAAATTGGACAAAACAAAAAGCGAGTCAGACACGTATCTATGCGTGTCTGTTGTGTGTCCAAGTCCCACTTGCAGATGACACCTTCGATGGTGTGTCCATGCTTCCTAGTCCAAAAGCCGATTAACTAAATTCTAGAAATTCAAGAGCATTAAACTTTAGCTTGTTTTACTCAAGCTACACTTCTGATCCTGTAGTAACCTATAAGCTTATATAAGTTGTTAATACCAGATTCTTACTTTTAAGGCAAAACCTTTATTCTGAGCTGTACCTATTACTCTTTTTGCTTTATGACTTCTAATATTTAATTAATAAGCTCTAGTAAATAGTTAATTAAGAAGTTCCAAATTAAGCATTTACGCTCCTTTCTTTTTTTTTTTTTGGGGTATGTGTGTGTGGGTGTGGGTGGGGTGGAATGGAGTTGGGGGATAGAAAGCTTTTTGCAAACTACAAAATTGTTTTCTTTGCAGGGACGTTGTGCAACTTGTATTGGCTGATCTCCGCAGAGCAAATAAGCATGTGTGTTTGTACTTTATCTACAAATATGTTGACATAGAATCTTAGAATATGTGAGACAACCCTTTTAATAGAGGAAGGCAACACTACCCACCCAGCAGCCATTTCAGCAGCCTTACTGACACTTGAATCGTGTAAATTTTTCATCTCATTGGCACCACCCTCAACTGCAGTCTCTTTTTCCTTCCCTTTTTCCGGCTCTACAGCATATCCATCAATTTCAGCGCAAAAACCGAAAATTTGTTGCACCTGTTTTAGCTTTCCATCATAAACAGACTTCTGTTCAGATGATAGCTTTGCTTTTCTTCGGTTAAATACCAGAGCGTAGTGGCTGGACAATGCCTCCAATTCCTGAAAGTGATAACAATTTAAAACCTTAAGCCAAAAAAATGCATCATTCCCCTCGGATTTGCATTAAAGATATTCAACAAAAAAGATAAAGCAACCTCCAACTGTTCGGGACCTCCATAAATGTAGAAACATCTATCGAATGTCACTTCATCAAACAATTGATTTTCCTCTTCTTGTCCTTCAGCTTCATTTGAGTCCTTGTCAACTTTGATGCCAGTTTCTGTAATCAGAAGATCCATAGTCTCCTTACCCACAAGCTCAAGCACTTGCATTCCCCTTGCAGTAAAAGCTTTTCCACTCTGTAAACAAAGGCCGATAAATAAGCTATTGTGAACAAGTAATAAGCAAGATAATCAGTGTCATGAGTACCTCTATAATGGAAGGGGCAGCTGCAGGTATACCCCCATGTTGAATAGATTCAGCAAGGTTTACAGCAGAATGCTCAAGCCTGACGAGATTTGAGGAACAAAATCATTTCATTAAAAAAAAAAAAAATTGCAACATTGGCTCTCACGGAACCTAAAATACAGATTATACGATTGTTGAGTATTAAGCAATGGCGAGACCACTGGAATCCGGTGGAGAGGAGAGAACCAGTGCAATTTGGAACAAGAGAGAGAAAGAGTATGGATGGTAATGGTCGGATGCTTGGTGTATTCTGTTAGATTTATATTTATTTGGTGCCTTTGAAAGCATGTTTTTTTGTAATGACATTTTATTTTAGTTTATTTTTCTGGATATAATAAAACATTTATTTATTTAAGCATACATTAATGTTCCTTATTTATAAAGTATGTGATTTACGTATTGGGCATAAGATGCCAATACAGAAAGATTTAAATTACAAGTTTTATAAATTAAAGTAAATTCACAACTAATTAATGAAACGGACATTTCATTATGTTAAAACTGTAACTTTTCTACTTCTTAATTGAGTGATTTATCTTGATCACTAAAGTGGTGACTTTGAGTAGAAAAGTTAATATGTATATGTGATATACATATTAAAAGGACTGATATAAATTATGATTTGGTTAATAAATGTCATTAATCATAATTTACTTAAACTTTAATAAACTTAATAAACCTTAATCCTAAGTTTGTAATGTACTTACATTTATGAATTAAATCTATTTGAGTTATCACGGAGTGAGATCTTATAAACAGTCAAAATCTCGATAACTTGGAGATTTAATTTCATGAATCGTGGGAACATATACTTACAAGATGGAATCTATTTTGATATACTCACCTAAGCTATTTATCTTTTTTATCATTAAATCTGTTACCGCAGTTTATTCAATAAATTGTTTATTGAATAACAATATTTATTTGTAAATTGTTTACAAATATGGAAATATTGAGAATGATCAAAATTTAGATAAATAGGACTTAGGGTTAAATATGTAATTAAGAGACTCGACATTTAGCCTAACTTAATTACGAGTTTACAATGGAGGGTTAATTAAATGGATATTATTGGTCTAAGACCAAAATTCATTTTATTAAAAGTTGTTTTAATTAAATGAATTTTAACATGGACTACTAGAGTGCAGCCCAAGACTTTTAGTGGAATAGTCCTGGGTTAATTTAAAAGATAATAGGTTGTCATGAGATGACAAGACCCAAATATCTTTTAAGTTGGAGCTAGGAATCCATGGGCCTTCAATCCCCAAGCTAGCTCAATTTTATCTTAATGGGCCAGGTCCAGTTGACTTATTGTTTATAATTTATTTGTAAAATAAATTACAGATAATTAATATATATTTAGATAAGATGATATAGTTAGGAGATATTCTCAAGATACCATATCTTCTAAATATATATTAGGATGATATATATAGATAAGATATAATTAAGAGTGGACAAGAGATAACCTCTAGAGTTAAAAAACTTCTCTGATACAAACTCTGTATCTCTCTCTCTCTATAAATATCTTTTATATATTAATAAGCCATGTAATCTGAAAAAAAGTGACCACACACATCCATCTAGAAAGAGAGAATTAAGAATAGTTTGGAATGCTGAATCATTGAAAGAAGGTGCTTCCGCTGTACATCAGAAAAATTTTAAAGAGTTCATCATTCCATTCGAGATATTTTCCTCAACCCTATGCTATAAAAACTAACATATTCCTGATGCTAGACCCTTCTGAGGAGGAGGATTTATATGTGTGAGGATGGAGTCCCTTAGGCGGGAATGTCTAGTCTTGATTCAATGGACTCAAGGAAGGGTAAGATTCGCCCATTTAATTCTGTCTCTCTAGATTGGTTGGATGAATTCCAACAGTCCCCTGGTTCTAACCTCCAATCCATTGAACTCCCGATGATCACACTAGTTATTAATTCGTTAAAGGGGTATCCTCAGACCTTGTTCGAAGTCCAGGAATGCTGTATATTCCTGTGATGGAATTATTGGCGCGGATGGACTACCATTAATTGTCCTACGTGTAATTAATGATGACGTGGTGTGTGAGGTTTCATACCGTATGGTACAACGACCTTAGAATATTTAACCGTAAGCCAGATACCCACAAAAGAGTTTTCAGGTAATTTTTTTAATCCAGAAATAAAGATTTTTTCATTATTTTTGAATTTTTTTTCTTCTCTTCTTCTTATTTCTTGGTTTTGGGTGCAGCTGCTATGTTTGGTGCTTTACTTGTTGACACCCAAGCCCAGGACGATGGCAACGGTGCCACCCCAGCCGAGGGTGATTAAGAGAGATGATTTTTTTATTTTTATTTTTTACGAGACATTTTTGTTTTGAACAAACGAACAAATTTAAAAAATGAATGTCAGAAGAAATTGAAAATTCTATGTTTGCATGCTAAGAAAATAGAGAACATAAGACAATGAAAATTTGACTCTTACATGAATGATGAAATAGTCAATTCAAGTGAAAGATGTGACACTTGTGGTTTCTAATCATTTTTAGTATATCTCCTAGCATGTTACGTTGTGGTTTAATTGAAATTATGTCCATTGGTAGAGCAGAATGGGGAAAAACTGATCCATTACCCAGACCCCAGCTGGGTTTAGTTGAGTTGAGTTTTGATATCTTCTCTTAACATGAAAGTTAAATGTGTTAGTATTTCTCAGTGGATTTTGTATTTTTAATTCATTTCTTCTGTGTTTACAACTTTATGTTTGATATGAAAACAATTTAGTGTTGAGGTAGCCAGTTGTTTGCTCTCTTAGACATTCATCAATTCAAATATACATCTATCATTAGCATATTGTGTTTCATCATCAGTTGCTTTCCATAAATTATTGTACATCCTGACATTTTCTACCTATGGCATTGCAGCTTTTGATTTCATAAGTTCATGTTATGAAATTGGTCCCACTATAGGCGCACACATGCATTAAACTTTTGAATGTTGTAAACTGATCAGATGGCTTTAAGTATTCCCTTTTATTACCTTTCGGAATGCAGATAATCATAATGTTCACTTCTTGACATGATCTAGATCCAAAGCTCAGTTAATTTTTCCTGGTAAGAAGGTAATGATTACTTTTACTTTTTGGATAGAAATATTTTTACTTTTTGTATGGATCTTCGCAAGATGCTAGTATATGAAATTAGTGACATTGTGAAAACTATTATAGATATTTTTGTTTCCCCCCTTCTTCATTTACCAAGTGACAAATCTATATCTGTATTCAGTTTTCATTAAAATGATAAGAAGATCCATTGCTAGTAGAGCCAGCTCCTTTTGATTTCATTTATCTTGTCTAGGAATTTGCTGTTTCTCTAGTTTTATCCCATGATTTTTATTTATTTATTTATTTTCTATTTCACAACTTCTGCTTTTCATGGTAACTCAAGGAACGCTTGGTTCCCCCCTTTCTTTCTTCCAAGTGGATTTGTTTCTTGATTCACTGGATTTCATTTTTCTGTGTCCTTACAATTGTAGTCTGGGACTTTCCAGGAATTGTGATCGCAGAGGAGCCAGAGTAGAAAGATTCTATTCACGGTTCAAATGCTGTTGTTAATTTGGCTAGAATGCCCGTAAGTACAAGATGGTCCCCTGAGGTTAGCCTTTCAAGCTTATTTGACTGCCTAGTTTGCACTGTCCATGCTACACGCAAGAGGTAGCTTAACCAGAGCAATGCACCACGTGTAAAGCTTTCTTTTATACCGTTACTGCTATTTTTTTGGCCATGTGCATTGCATACACTTAGCCTGTTTTGTTGTAGTTTATACCCCATTTTACGTGTGTATAATTTCATGATCTCTCATTAGTATCTGTTTTGATCAAATTATGTTTTGAGATTTCAAGTAAATTCCCAGCTAGATATGTAATTTGCAGTGTGGATGTGAAATATAGCCAATTAGGCTGATAATATCATAGTCTAAAGCACGTTGTAATCAGTATGTAACGGAGTTTTTTGTTGATGTTGCAAAGCATTTAGAGGAAAGTTCATATGTGATGGTGCAAATAGTCAGTTGAATGAGATGCATTCCTATACGTACTGTCTTCAGTATGGTTATGTTGTAATCTATTGACCTACTCCAAAAATCATGTTTAACTTTTCTTTTAGCCCAGTTGTGTCTTATCTGGATGCCACCTAATGGAGAATGGTTTTGTTTGTAATTTATAGTTAAATTTGAATGAATATCCCAACTCACCAAGGATGGGGTAAAACTATGAATGTTGTAATTACAATTAAATTTGAATGAATATCCCCACCAGCAAGATTAGGATGAAACTACGAATATGATTTTGACATTATTTTACGATGTTGAAGCATTAGACTTTACATGCAAAAGTAAGTTTGTTCCCTGGTAAATGAAGAAGGGGGGAAACAAAAATATCTATAATAGTTTCCAATGTCACTAATTTCATATAGAAACATCTTGCGAAGATCTATACAAAAAGTAAAAATATATCTATACAAAAAGTAAAAGTAATCATTACCTTCTTACCAGGAAAAATTAACTGAGCATTGGATCTAGATCGTGTCAAGAAGTGAACATTACGATTATCTGTATTCCAAAAGGTAATAAAAGGGAATACTTAAAGCCATTTGATTAGTTCACAACAGTCAAAAGTTTAATGCATGTGTGCGCCCATAGATGGACCAATTTCATAATATGAACTTATGAAATCAAAAGCTGCAATGCCATAGGTAGTAAAAGTCGGAATGTACAATAATTCATGAAAAGCAACTGATGATGAAACACAATATGCAAATGATAGATCTATATTTGAATTGATGAATGTCTAGCAAAGCAAACAACTGGCTACCTTAACACTAAATTATTTTCACATCAAACATAAAATTGTAAACACAGAAGAAATGAATTAAAAATACGAAATCCACTGAGAAATTCAGAATATTCAACTTTCATGTTAAGACAAGATATCAAAACCCAACTCAATTAAACCCAACTAGGGTCTAGGTAATGGATCAGTTTCTCCCTGCTTTGCTCTACCAATAGACATAATCTCAGTTAAACCATAACGTAACATGCTAGGAGATATACTAAAAATGATTAGAAAACCACAAGTGCTGCATCTTTCACTTGAATTGACTATTTCATCATTCATGTAAGAGTTGAATTTTTATTGTCTTATGTTCTCTATTTTCTCTGCATACAAACATAGAATTTTCAATTTTTCTTCTGACATCCATTTTTCAAATTTGTTCGTTTGTTCAAAACAAAAGTCTCGTTAAAATATATATATATATATATATATATCTCAATCGCCCTGGGCTAGGGCAGCACTCTCGTCACCGTCCTGGGCTTGGGCGGCAGCAAGCAAAGCACCAAACATAACAGCTACACCCAAAACCAAGAAATAAGAAGAAGAGAAGAAAAAAATTCAAAAATAATGGAAAAACCTTTATTTCTGGATTAAATAATTACCTTAAAACTCTTTGTGGGTATCCGAGTTACAGTTAAATATTCCAAGATTGTTATACCGTACTGTGGTGTGAAACTCCACACGCCACGTTATCATTAATTACACGTAGGACAATTAATAGTAGTCCATCCGCGCCAATCACAAGAATATACGCCATTCTTGGACTTGGAACAAAGTCCGAGAATACCCCTTCAACAAATTAATGATTAGCGGGATCATCGAGGATTCAGCGGATTGAAAGCTAGAACTAGGGGACCGTTGAAATTCATCCAACCAATCTAGAGAGAGAAAATTAAATGGGCAACTCTTACCCCTCCTTGGATCTATTAAATCAGGACTAGACATTTTTGTCTAAGTAACTCCATTCTTACATATATAAACCCTCCTCCTCAGAAGGGTCTGGCATAAAAAATACACCAAGCATCTGACCATTACCATCCATACACACACACACACTCTCTTTCTCTTGTTCTAGATTGCCTTGGTTCTCTCCTCTCCGCCACATTCCCAATAATCCCGCTAGTCATTAATTCGTTAAAAGGGTACCCTCGGACCTTGGTCCAAGCCTAAGTATGATGTATATTCCTGTGATGAAATTATTGGCACCGATGGACTGCCATTAATTGTCTTACGTGTAATTAATGATGGCGTGGCGTGTGGGGTTTCACACCGCAGTACTGTATAACGACCTTGAAATATTTAACCGTAGCCCGAGTACCCACACAATGGATACATACGTGTGCAAGAGGATATCATAAACTGGAAAAAATGAAAAAGGTGAAATGTGAAAAAATTAGATAAAATGATGGTTAAGGATGGCCATTGATTCAACATAAATGTGAAGCAAACCTAGATAGTGAACTTACTCAACTAGTAAGGTACTAAGGACAACAAGATTAATTAGTACTAAAGGTTGTAACTTTGGTAGTCAAATTACAACATTAATTCCTAGAAGCAGGCATCGTTCTAGCTAAGAATGTACCAAACTACTGTACGTCCTGAAGTCGAAATAAATGAAAATATGATTCTTTGTTCAAATAGTTCCATGGAAAAGAGACGATCAAGAAAATGAAAATTTTGATCATTCAAAAGCACCGCAGTGCCCAAGGACGCAGGGATTTGACACCAGTCATCAGTCCAGGCCATTAAATGTTCTTCAACTTCATATCAGTCACAGGTCTACCAAAACAACTTAGTCAACATCCTACAAGTTTCAACCAACACACCTGTGATCTTGAGGAAAATGTTTCGAATCAATCCCAGATGGAGGACAATAGGAGGAAGCTTCAAGAAAAAATCAACAAATTGAAGACGGCTAGAGAAAGAGATTTCTCAAGTCTCTCCATATTGAAGAAGACTGCTTCTACTTTCAAGAAAAAGAAAGGGAAACATTAAAATTGTTTATTTGGAAGTAAATTCTTTGATATTAGGAATCCATTGTTTTTTAGAGTATTATATTTTGATCGTGTAGGAGTGTTTGCTTAGCCTTTTGCAGACAAAGTTGTTAGACTTATTGTAAAATTTTTACTTTTTTTGAAAGAAATAAATTTATTCTTACCTCTTAAAAAAAAAAAAAAAAAACACCTTCTAGTATTTCATACACCCAATCTTATTTTAACTTCCTGGATTCTGAATGTCACCCACTTCTTCAATGATGATCGAAGGATTTTTTATCTAATCTACAACATTAAGAGTTCTATCATTCAAAACAAGTGACAAAAATGGATATAGAATAGTGGCAATAGCCACATAATACGCTTTGATTACATCTAAAACAACTTTTACTTTAAAAGGTTTCTAAATGTGATTAATGGATCCAAATTTGTAAGTTCCTTGGATATTTATTTTACAAAAAATTAATAATAGAATGAACATTCAGCACAACACTGCTCCTTCTTTTAGAAGTATAGAACAAGAGGAAATCCAATCATCAATTTTCTACTCTGTTGAATTTAATAAGTTTGTTCCCATATAAATATTTGTCATGTACCATATTCAACCTCGTTACAAGGGGTGTACATCAGTCCAGTGGCCTGTGAAGCCTGCCTAGCCAGGCTAATAACCCATTAGGCTGAGCTCGGCAAAACTTTTAACCTTTTGTATTTTCTACTGGGCATGGAAAGAGTGCTTGAACCTGACTGGCATAAGTCCATAAGCATGCATAGATCTATGTTAGTATATGTATATTTTTATGTTATTTATAAAAATTAGTAATTGTAAAAACTTCATAAATTGACTACTAACAGGATTTGAAGTAAGGATGACAATTTTACCCATATCCAATGGGTACCTGCAAACCCTACCTGCTATGGTAAAGATATACCCTACCCAGCAAGTTAATGGGTAAGCGTATGCGTACTCAAATAAATACCCCAATACGTACGGGTAACGTATAGGTAAGAGACCACCCTTTACCCATTTACTTCATAAACTACATATGCCGATGAAACAATTAGAATAAAAGTCTAAAATAGCACAAATATCACTAATTCATCACAAAAGTCCAATCCTAGTGCAAATAAAAAAACTCTAATAGATATGAGTAGGGTACAAGTTATCCTCTTCCATCCCCACGTGGATATGCGTAAGAGTAAGGGGGATCTTACCATACCCTACTCATTGCCATCCATAATTTGAAGCACAAGCCTCTTAACTAAAATAGCACAAATATCATTAATTCATCGTAAAAGTCCAATCACGTTACAAATAAAAAATATCTTAATAGATACGAGTAAGGGATGAGTTATCCTCTTCCATACCCATGCGGGTATGGGTATGGGCAAGGGCAAGGGCAAGGGCAAGGGAGATCGTACTCATTTTTGTCTATAATTTGAAGCATAAGCCTCTTACTACTAGAAGCACCCAAGCCAAGTTACTAAGTTTTATATATTTGAGATCGGAAATGAAATCCACTTTCAACAGATTTCGAATTCAAGGTTCTTCCCCCTCATGGAGCCAAGTTTCAACTCGACTGACAGCCACTAGAAGGAGGCATTGCATTCTGTTAGCTACTTATAGCATATCTATCCACTATAGTTTTGTTTTGTTATCTTCTTTGTCTGAAATTGGAGATGATGGAGTATTTTGAAGCCGAGAAACTAAATTCTACACTATTGCTGAGTCGTCTTGGTTCGGAAAGCACTTGTTGGGTTAAAGATTTTTTTGTTGCTAATACAATTTATTTAATCAACTTGGGGGGATTTGGGTGGGCT
This sequence comes from Vitellaria paradoxa, assembly GCA_019916065.1. NCBI lineage: Eukaryota > Viridiplantae > Streptophyta > Magnoliopsida > Ericales > Sapotaceae > Vitellaria > Vitellaria paradoxa. Next base: position 2,753,930 of record CM034238.1, on the reverse strand, counting down.
TGATTGCATTTGTTTCTCAAAGGACCAGGCTAGGAGTTTTTTTCTCAAGAAACAATGATATACAAGGCTCATCCACAAGCTTAGTCCATCCTAGACCCTGCTCACCCTGACTTGTCATCCGAGGCTTATAAAATACAACTCATCAAAACCTTAGCCCCAAACTAGTTGAAGGCTTTTACATGAATCCTCTTCCTCCATTTCTTTCTGTCATAGGCTTATAGAATACTTGAAATTATTGTGCGTATACCTCAACACATTATAATAGGTAGCTTTGTTGGGTCGGTGGACCCTGATAAGTACTGTTCACTCAAATCCTGGGTCCAACGAGGGGGTTTGGGGGGCCCTCCCCCAAGTGTGGGGGGTCCAGGGGGGTTTACTCCCACGGCCCAAAATTTTTTTTGGGGGATACTTTCGCAATTTTCTTGTATTTTCGTGTAACCCTAATTCTATACTTATAAATAAATGAGGGGGGCGCCTACAGAGAGATAGAGAGTTGTAATTTTTCAGATCATAGTGAAAGACTACAGCAGCCGTGGACGTAGCCCTATTCTAGGGTAAACCACGTAAATCCTTGTGTTTCTCTGTGTAATTGTTATTTTGATTCAATATTATTCGTTTTGTTATTTTCGTTTCTCATCAATCCTGGTTAGGAAGGACTAATTCCCAACAAGCTTAAGATCAAAATTACCTTTCAAGACATCCCTTTCCCATCCAATCATCTAATTATCTAATTCAGAGCAGCGAACCCTTGATTGTCTCCTGGCTTCCAATATATTGATACAAAGTATAAGAAACTTAAATTTAAGAGTTCTAAAATCAAAGTGGTAGGGGTTAACTTCCACAAGAAAGTGAACTAAAGAGTTGAAAGTCTCAAATGGTGCACAGTTCAACTTGTATACAACTAAAGCAGTTTTTGTCATGTGAACGATTAATTATATATAAAAAAAGGGCAAATATTAAAATGTTGAGTTGCAAGGCAGTCATACTTCTGAACCAAATTAGAACCACCTTTCCATGCACTACCCAATGCTTGCCACGCTCCAGAAGCTAAATTCTCCACAGAACTATCAAGACCCTTCAAACCCTGCAAATGAAAATAGTTACAAGAAATGCCAAACTCAACTGCAAATTCAATAATAAATAAACAAGCACAAAAAAATGAAGTAAAGCGACTTGATTAGATAAAAAGTACACCCCATTCATTTTTCAACTGTAACCTTTGACCATAATATAGAATATTTTAGACAGCAACTCCACGAAGAATTACCAAAACAATTGAAGATATAAGATCCAAAAGGACAGAGATTTGCAAAAAAGAAGAAGAAGAAGAAGAAGAAGAAGAAGAAGAAGAAGAATAGGAGGAGGAGGAGGAAGACTTCATAACAGACTTAGTCCAAGTGCTTGCAATTTTAACTCAGAGAGAGCAAGAGAGAGCAGAGAGCAGCATGCAGAAAAAGTACAGCTTAAGTCAGTAAACAGTCCATCCTCCCAGCATCATAGATTGATGAGACTAACACTAGGTAAAGACCTTTTTGTGTGTGCGCCCGCGCACGCACGCATGAGAGAGAGAAAGGTGGACAGTACGTGAAACATGCATGGTCCATAACCGTACATATGCAAGCTGATATGGAGGGTATGGGTATGCAAATTATGTAGCTCTGAAATCCAAGAAAAGTCAAACAAAATATAAGCAATCCAATCAAATATGAATTCTAGATCAATGACATGCCTGCCCAAAGAATGAATCCTCACTAGCCTTCTCCAATTTATCCAAGGCAGCCTTCCGCTGCTTGTCATGCTCATCTTCATCTTCTCCTTCAACAGTGGATTCTTTCATATCACCCTCGTTAGAAGATTCTTGGTCTTCATCCACATTTTGAATATCTGCAATGCTCTTTGCTGCAGTCCTAGCAACCTCAACAGCCTACATGCATGAAACCAGAAGTCAACAAGATTGCAAAAAATAAAAGGGCATCAGGCAGCAAAGCACTGAATGTGCAAATAACATACTGACAATCGAGAACCATGTTTGTTCATTGCCTCTCGGATTTGTGCAGAACGGGTGACTTCCATTAGAACAGTAAAGAAGATGAAATCCAAAACATTTATAATGTTACTTATTAAGTGAAATCATTAAAAGGGAGAAAACTGCCAAGTTTTTCAATATCTGCATCCAAAAACTTTTCATCAAAGATCACTATGAAGTACTAATCTGGCAAGCCGGATTTTCATTCGTTAAAGTAACATGTATAATCTGCAATAAGAAATTAAGTCAAACAAACTAAGAATGAATTTAGAAGTAGGGGGGCTAACTATAATGGCACCATTAGTGTTGCTAGTAATATGCAGAGGTCCTATGCAGTATTTGTCTGTGCTGATAGTGGGAATTCATAGATTAACCAAACATATTGTTCAGACCATCAATCATAGGGTTTTGTTGACATTCTTCTTTGGCAGTTGAGCTTTTGATTGATCCAGGCATCGGGATCCTATGGATGAAGACATAGTCTCTCTGGACCCCATTGAATTTCATTCCGGAGAGAAGCCTTATAAAGATCATATCGATTTTTATCAAAGAAAGACTGGATTAACTGATGCCATAAGAAAAAAACATGCAAGACTTATGGAACTCATCCCATGAACAATCAAAATGGACTTTTAGCCAAAGCCACCTTAATTTCACTACTTCAGAATAGTATTGCATGAACTCTTCTATTTTGTCAAATGTATACACCGAATATGACAGCAAGTATAAGGGCAGGGATATGGAATATCTGTGCAACACCCATACCCAAACTGGACAGTTGAACCCTCTATTTTTTAACAATTCTTTAAAAAGTAACAATATACATTTTAATGATAAAGAAAATTTTCTAATCTTTTATGGAGATAGAAGATTAGAATCTCAATTTTTCTTTAAACTTCATGTAATTCTACGCACATTTCTAAATATAGTCATATTTTATGTCGATATATTACACAACAATATATTTCATGTCATTATATTTAAATGTTCATGTCATGTCCATGTATCCCACCAATTTTTGGACCTGTATCCTAAGATCCTAACATTGAAGTTTTAAGAGGTCTAACACTCAGACACACTCCCACACCCGAAAATCTTACCCACGGCTTCACAAGCACAAGAATTTCATGCATCTCCCTATCCATATATGCATGTGTGTCAGGGTATACATTACCAGTAGAATGCGCCTTGATTTTATCCTACCCACCAACAATATAAGCTACTAATCCCCAGGCACACAGATCCAACCATACGTCTCTCTAATCAGGTAATAGAATTGCACAATGTAATTTTGTATGTATGGTTGAACACAATAGCAGGTAAATTCTAAAATCCAAAAGCAGATCTAATTTTCCAAGCATCCCCAACTGTAAAAACTCCACTGACATTACTCAGCTTAATCCAAACAAGACCACATATCACTAGAATTACTTCGTACATTATGTTTTCTTGGTTTCCCAAGGGTAATATCGCATTAAGTTCACTGCAGCCAAGTATTTCGCACACTTGAAATACTAAACCTGAGAAATGGAACTCAAACCCTCTTTTCTAATCCCTATATTATCTCAGCAACCAAGCAGACAATCCTTGGGAAAAAACACAAAAGAAAAATCAGATGCTTGGGGAAAGAAAGATAGATAAGAGTTACATTGCGAGAGATCTCTTCGGCGGCGATAGAAGCGGCCTTTTGGATATCTGTGAAAACGGGGAACGAAGGGAAACCCCAACCACCCCATCCGCCACCACGGCCTTCATTAGGAGGCGGCGGTGCTGGTGCCGCTTCCTCTTCTGCAAGCTTTTCCTTATCCCCCTTTGTCGACTTTGACGGGTTATCCTCCATCGATCAAACGGAAAATTGAAAACCTGGGTGTTTGGATACCGAGAAACCTCAAGCGATTATTTTCCAATTTTGGATTTGTACTTCGAATTTTGTGGACTCCTTGGAAGTTAGGATGTCCTTGATGTTTTTCCGATGAATCCGATCTGACTGAACGTGCGCGTCAAGGCAATGTTGACGTAAACGTCGTCGTCCCGTGACCCACGGTCAAACGACGGGTATGGTTTATGTACAAATAAAACTGAATTTTATATTTCTTTTATTTTGATTTTTTCATCTCAATATATGTATATATATACGCACTAGTTTTGATCCTTGCCACACACGAAATTGTATAATATTTTTTAAGTAAAATATGATTTTAAATATATTATAAAATATTTTAATAAAATTGTATAATTTCATAAAATAATTAATCAGTTATTTTTTATATTTTTTTATTCATGTTATTTTAGTGAATCAATAGATTTAATCATACTCCGATTTATATATGAATAACAAAAGTTTATATTTTATTAAATTTTAATTTGACCTAATCATAAAAATTAAAATTTATTTTAAAATATATATTAAATCACAAATTTACCTAATCAGTCTGATCTTTTTTTATTTCAAATTATTTGTTAATTTTAATATATCTTTTTATTTTTTAATTCTTCACTCATTTTATAAAATTAGCTTGAGTTAGAAATGTTATTAATTTTAATTTTATTAAATTAATTTTTGACTGATTTTATAAGTATAACTCAAAATAATAATACTATTTTTGTTAATTGTATATTGCAATTTATAAAAATAACTCAAATACTAAGTATTATTAATTAAATTTTTGACTAATAATCAATATGACTAATTTAACTTTAAAATTGAGCTTAAAAAATTTACTCTCTAATCTAATTAATATTTAGACACTTTCATACCTAATTAATAGTAAGTCTTTTTTTATATTTTAAATTTAAAATACACTAAGAGTTTTTATCATGAGAAGAGTTAGATTTTTTTAAATTTAATTAATTTTTCTTTTAAGCCTAATTAATTATTTACATATGTAAATGTTGCAAAAATAGTCAACTAATATTGAAAATGTCACACAAGATTTAGTAATAAATTTTTGATTGATTTTATAAAAACGACTTAAATTAAAAATATTATTATTAATTTAAAAAATATGGTACCAATTTAAATTTAAAATTAGAAGTTAGAAAAAATCAATCCCAAAACTAATTTCATTAAAAATAAAAAAATAAATGATAAATATATAGAGTGCGCATGAGATTTTATAATAAAATTTTAATTAGTTTTATAAAAATAACTCAAATAAAAAATATTATTACTAATCATATGTGCTTTATAAAATGAAACAAATATAGTCAATGTGACCAATTTAAATATAAAATTATTTAAAAAAATAACTACTCCTATTCCTAATTAACATTTAGTAATTTTAAATTTTAAAAATAGTACGTATCGTTATGAGATAAATAACTTAATTATTATTTAAACTTTTTTTTATAATCTTTAATCTAAGTCTATTTTTTATTTGTGTTTTTAAATTAATTATTAACATATTTGAAATATATAATTTTTACAATTATATTAAATTTATAAGTAAGTGAATTTTTTTTATAACCCATGTGTTCATTTATATAAAATTTATAATCAAGTGGATACTTTTTCGAAAATCTAAGGGCTCATTTGGTTTATTTTTCTATTTTTGTTTTTTGTTTTTGTTTTCTATTTTATGTTTTGAACTCATTTTCTATTTTACGCTTTTGAAAATAAGGAAAAAGTTTAAAACGCATTTGGTTACTTGTGTTTTCAAAATTTATTTTAGAAAATAGAAAATGAGTTTGCACATAAAATGAAAAATGACAAAAAATCATTTTGAATGTTTTTAATCCAAAATAAAGAAATTTTGAAAATAATGAAAATATAACATTTTTTGTTTATTTATTTTGAGATTTTTAAAACATAAAATTAAAACAAAAAATAAAAAACAGAAAAATAAACCAAATGCCACATAAGCAAATGAGTTCCTTTTGGGATTGGGAACCAAGTGGGTCCCTTTCAAGCAAGTGAGTCCCTTCTTAAAACTCAAGAGCTCTTTAAAATTTATTAAAATAATATACCATAATTCTACTATTTTTATAGGCAAAAGAAATGCAAAGTTGTAATGCTTTAGTGATGTGGGCCAAAGAAATAAAAATTTTGTGGATGAGAAAAGAGAAAAAAATAAGAGAAAATGAAAGAATTTTTAAAATAATTCAAAAATACGTAAAAAAAAAATAGAGAGTAAAGACGCATACCACGTAGAATGAAAGTGAAGAAGAAGAGGAAAAAAAATTACATTTTTTGCGTTTATGTTTGGTAAAAATTAGTAATAATTATTAAAAATTAAAGTTGATAAAAATTAGATAAATTTTGTAAAAAATAGTTTTTTATTTGATGAAAAGGATTAGAAAAAATTGACAAATTTTATTTATTTTTAAATTTGGTAAACTAAATATCCCTTTATGCTTGAAAATTTTAATTGTGTCAAATTGATATTATTTTAAAATTTTATTAATCTTAGAATAATTTACATATTAATATTAGAATGAAGGACTATTATTATTAATCGTATGTGCTCTAAAAAAAATAATCAATGTGGCAAATATAATTTTATTAAAAATTTAGAAAAAATAATTACTTTCAAGTTTAATTAATATATAGATATTTTTTTATGTTTTAAAAATTTAAAAAATTAAGGGTTTTTATTAAAAGAAAAATAATTTTTAAAAATTTTCTTAAAGCTAATTATTGTTCAATAAAAAAATATATTATAATAATTTATTTTGTTAAAAGCAAAATAATAACTTATGATTGAAATGATTTATTTTACTAAATCAAAGTTATTTTTAAAAATAATAATTTCATATTAAAGTATTCATTTTTAATTATTGAAATAAAATTATTTTATTAGATTAAAATTGTTTTTAATAAGTACTAATTACACACTAAAATAATTTATTATAGTAAAATCATATTTTTTAATTTCAAATCAAAATAATTTATTTTATTAAAATTTAAAATTACTATTAATTAAATAGTAACTTATTATTAAAATAAATTTTGTTATTGAATTAATAAGTAATAATTTCCTTTTAAAATTATTTATTTTGTTAAATTAAATTTATGTTGATGAATAAAATAATAATTTATTATTAATTATGTAATTGGTTAATACACTTTGTTAAAATTAATTATTAGAAAAAAATTAATATTGTACAACATAAAATTATTTAATTTAAATAATAAATATATTAAGTTAACTTAGTCAATTAAATTAATATGACATATATTTTAATAAATTCAGTTAATTTTATAAATAAATTTAATAAAACTAATATTCTATTAAAATAAATTAATTACCGCAAACAAAATTATGTTACCAAATTTGTCTTTTTGTTTTATTTTAAGTAAAAAAATGGAAAATTAAAAATTAAAAGCAAAAATAATTAAACATAAAATAAAAAAAAATACCACAGTTGTAATCGATCAAACGGCCCATGTGTTAATTTTGTTTGCTTGCTCCGACGTTTCCCCCCAAAACTTAATCTGTAAATAACAAGAATGTAACCCCGACTAGTGGGTCGGTTTTGGCATCAAAATAAAACTTTAAAAATTACTAAAATTTCTAATAATTCCTACACTTTTAAATTTTTCATCATTGCTAATTTTAGAAAATTTCAATGTTTTGTTAAAAAAAAAAAATTAGAAATAGGTTAACCAAATGTGTAAATTTTTTTTACAATCATATTTTTCGTATTGAAAACTTTGAGTACTATTATTACTTTTTTTGTGATTTTTTTTTGAATTCGTGAGAACAGATTTAGAAAATCGTTCTTACGATTTGTTACTTTTTAAAAAAAATGACACTAAAATTAACTCAAAATTACATTTTAGCTCAATTTATTTTATTTTTTCTCACTCCAAACAGTGTCTCATTGTTTGCTGAACGTCACATAGCATTAATTGGCAATTATATGAAGAAATGAAATCAAAGAATTCACAATCAAGAGTGGAATTAAGTAACTATATATATGTGTGTATGTATGTATGACATGATTTTTATTATCATTCCTTCTGATCATCAAGAGGAACATGGATGTATGTACATTAATTGCCAACAAAGAATAAGAACGGGTGATTGGTGATTCACGACAGATTCCAATAGCCAGTCATGTTTCTCTCATCACTTTGCAAAGTCCTTCTTATTATGGTAAACGGAAAGAGGTCAGTTTGCGTGCCACTTAGTAGCCTGCGAACACTGGTGGCGGGGGTGATGCGTACCGGTGGCCCAAATTTGGCGGCAGGACGATTTCCTTGACTGGTGCTGGCGGTGGCGGGAAGGAATAATGTAGAGGAGAAGGAGGAGGTAAAGTCGGTGGTGGTGATTGGACCGGTGGTGGTGGTGGAGAGGAGACCGGTTTTGGTTTTGATGGGGCAGAGAAGACCGGCGTTGCTGGGGGTGGCGAGAATACTGGTGGTGGTGGAGACGAGACCGGTTTTGGTTTTGATGGGGCAGAGAAGACCGGCGTTGCTGGGGGTGGCGAGAATACTGGTGGTGGTGGAGACGAGACCGGTTTTGGTTTTGATGGGGCAGAGAAGACCGGTGTTGCTGGGGGTGGTGAGAATACTGGTGGTGGTGGAGAGGAGACCGGTTTTGGTTTTGATGGGGCAGAGATGACCGGTGTTGCTGGGGGTGGTGAGAATACTGGTGGTGGTGGAGAGAAGACTGGTTTTGGTAGGGGAGAGAAGACAGGTGGCGGTGGTGGTGGTGAGAATACTGGTGGTGAGACCGGTTTTGGTGGGGGTGGTGAGAATACTGGTGGTGGAGGCGAGAACACCGGTGGGGGTGGTGACTGAACCGGGGGTGGTACTTGGACCGGCTTCGGAGAGAACACCGGTGGGGGTGGTGACTGAACCGGGGGTGGTGATTCGACCGGCTTGGGAGAGAACACCGGTGGGGGTGGTGACTGAACCGGGGGTGGTGATTCGACCGGCTTGGGAGAGAACACCGGTGGGGGTGGTGACTGAACCGGGGGTGGTAATTCGACCGGCTTCGGAGAAGGAGAAGGTGAAGGTGGGAGAACCGGTGGAGATGGAACCGGGGATGGAGTTGGTACAGAAGGCTTAACCGGTGCCGGAGGGCGGGGAACGGGAGTAGGAGGTGGCGCTACGGTGGGACTTTGCGGTGGCAGAGAGGGTTCTAATTCCGCAGGTGGTTGAGGAAGTACAGTAGGGGGAGCTCCGTGACCATCATTACCTTTACCACACTGCTTACTGCAATCAACAGGCTTCGTCAGCACAGCCAAACAAGAGTCCTCCGTCTTCTGTTTAGGCTTGCCCTTCAAACAATTCCCTTCATCGCTCAAGGCGACCCCATTCTTCGAAGGCAATTGGCATTCCTTACCCAGTGTCTGGAAATAGTTATCCGAGAACGAGAGATTCTTCAAGCTGGGCAAAGTGCAAACCCCATCAGGAATATCACCCCTCAACTCATTACTCGCAAGTTCCAATATCTCCACCTTCTCCATCCCCACAATGCCCGTCGGCAACGCTCCGGCGAACTTGTTGTAGCTCAGATCAACCACCGACGCATTTTTAAGCATCCCGATTTCCTCCGGCAAGCAACCCCCGAGGCTGTTGTTCGAGAAGATGATCTCGTCCAGGTTCTTCATGTTCCCGATGGTGCTCGGAATGCAACCGCTGAACTTGTTGTTCGCGAAAACCACCACCGAGAGATTGGAATTGCCCAGAGATTGGGGAATGGTGGATGTGAAGCCGTTGTCGTTCAAGAACAATGCGTCCAGGCCGGGCTTCTCGAAGATTTGGGGTGGCAACGGGCCTTCGAAATCGTTGAACCTGAGGTCGAGATAAACCAGCTCCGGCAGGTCCAGAACAAGCTTGGGGAACGGACCAACAAACCGATTGTTGCTAACGTCGAGCTCCCGCAGAAGCCGGAGCTTCTTGATGGTGTCGGGGAGGACCCCACAGAACCTGTTCGAGTTAAGGTGCAACAACGCAATGTCGGTCAATAGCCCCAGGTTATGGGGGAGGTGGCCGGCGATATCACCGTTGTTGAGATCAATTCCGGCGACGACATTCATCGATGGATCATCCAGCGCTTGGGTGCAGAACACGCCATTGTAGGAGCAGACATCGGGGCCAACCCAATTGGCAGTGAAGTTCAATGGGTCAGAGTAAATGGTCTCTTTCCACGACTGGAGGGCCTTGTAGGCCATCCTGAGCCTCTCATTGGGGAAATTAAAGCTCTCATCGGGGAAGGTCTCGTCGGGGAAAGTGTCGTTAATATCAGGGTCGTACTCGTACTCAGGAGGAGGTGAAACGGACGTCGACGGCGCAATGTATTCGAAATCACCCTCGTGGGGTGATGGTCGAGACGACGGCGCAATGTATTCGAAATCGCCGCCCTCATGAGGCGGCGGTCGAGACGACAGAGACGGCGCAATGGGATCGTATTCGTTCTCAGGAGGTTGAAGGGTGGGTGCAATAGTGTTGAATGACTTGTATTCGTATTCAGGAGGGAGACCCGTGGTGATGTCGAATTCAGCATTAACAGAAATAGTAGAAGAGGAGGAGGACAGGGAGAGGATGAGGAGGAAGAAGCAGCCAAAGGCCTTGATCACGAGATTAGCCATGGGAGATGATTAATTAGCCTTGAATCAGGCCCAAGGCTGCTTATAGGGAATGGGTGGGGGGAAGAGGAGTGGTGGGGGCGTTATATGGAGGTTGGAGAGTTGAAGGAATTGAAAGGCTGTTGACAAAGTTTTCCAATTTTAGGGTCCTGAACTTGTGCCAACTCTTTCAAAGCCACAGGATTTTGGAGGTCCACATGGGGTTCCATCCAATTTTGGTTATTTAGTTTCGCTGATCAATGGTTGAAGATGAGCAACCTGCTAAAAATTGACAATGTCGACCAAGTCTTACATCCTATATTTATAATATAATTCCTGACTATATATATATATTTGTATCTTTTAAACTTAATGGCTGGACTGTGAAGCTAGGAGCAATAGATTGAAATTGAACTATCTATTTCTTTAGTGTTTGAAAACAATTAAAAAAAAAATCAAATACCCAATAACAGCAAAATGATCCACTATATACTTACCAGAAATAGTTTGATTTGTATAAATCATTCAAACAAAAAAAAAAAATACTAAAAATAAAAAATAGAACATGTGTCAGGCAAAAAACAACCTTTCAGATTAATTTCAATATAGAAGTTTAATGTCAAGGACAACCAGTGATGTTCAAACATTAATAAAACAAAAATAAGAAAAATTAAAATATCTCTAATAACAGTGAAATGATCCATTATATAATTATAAAAAAGCGCAATATCTATCAATCTTTCACGTAAAAAAATAATAATACAAAAAAATTGATAAATATGTTAGACCATCAATAATTTTTAAAATTTTATTTTTAGGCTGCGTTTGGTGCAACAAAAGTTGCTGAAAATCTCTGAAAATCTTTATAAAATTTTACACATTCTCACCTTCTTAAAATTCAAAAAAAGTTCAATATCTTTCCAAAAAAAAGTCGATAACTAGAATTCGATTAATTAAATAGTAAAAATTTTTTCGCCATTCTCACCATGAACTCCAAAACTACCAAATGACACCTACTTTAACTATTTTTTGTGACGTTTTTAAAATTGTTCCAACGAATAGTATAAAATATTCCGACGGAATCGTGTAGCTAATTTTAGTTCAAACGATTTCTACAATCCGTTGTGTAAAGAAGTCATAATTGTCTAAAATTTTGAATCCGTCCAAATAAAAATTCAGTCTGTCAAAACAAAATTTTACTATTCATCTCCAAAAAATGTGATTTGACCTGTGTGCACTAAATGTAAAAAATTTTTCCAAATTACATTTTATCTCACTTTTTAGTGTGCCAAACGCAGTCTTAATGTTTAAATAATAAAAAAATACACCCAATAACAATAAAATGATCCGATATAAACTTATTAAAAAAATAATAACAAAGCGCAGCAATCTTTCATGTGTCCCTCCCCTATCAATCCTCACACCGTAATCTATATTAATGGTGGTTAGAGAAGAGGTGATGGTATTCGAGGGCCCACGATGCACTGTATTATCCAGTGTCCCATCAGCCATTGAATCATGCACAGTACACGGATTCAATGGATTGATCAAATTAGATTAATTTTTAATATTGTCAGAATTAGAATTATAAAAAATAATCGAGTTGAGTTTTTAAACTTCATATTAAAAAATTTCTAATTTAATTCTGGTAATGAAATACTAAGCACAAAAATAATTAATTAAACTAGTTCATAAAATATTTGTTTGCTTTGAAATTTCACATTCCATACCAAACACGTTTTGATTAATTATACTACTTGTTCGTAAAATTATGATATTTCAATAATTTCAATATTAGATGCGTAAAAATAATGAGAAATAATTAAATTATGTATATATATAACACTAAGCATGTGTTTGGAAAGAATAGTTAAAAACTTAGGACTCGTTTGGAGTCACAAAAAAAATAAAAAAACTTCAAAAGTTTTCAAATCCCTCCAATCACATTTTGCCACATATCATTTTTAAAACACATCAATCCCATCTATTGGTTTTTTTTTATTTTTTTGGGACTCCAAACGCACCCTTAGTTTTTGGCTATTAAGTTTTTTAACTTTTTTTTAAATTATCAAATTTATTTTTTTATATTTTAAATTTCTATTAAATCATGAAAGACAAAGAATATCAAATTAACAAAAAAATTTAAAAAGCTAGTTATTAAAAAATTAAAATTTTTTCTTTTTAAATACATAAAAATTAATTTTTTTAATAATTGACCTGCAGTTAGTTAAAAAAAAAAAGTGTAGCTTTTTTGCTCCTCACTTAAGTCTAAATATTTTGTGGAGTAATTTTAAATTGTTCCTTTAATCTCAATATTTATTTCAATATTTTTTTTTTTCATCAAAAGCCACATATGTTGATTTTAAAAATTTATACAATAAGAATAAAATAAACATCAACAATTCAAAAGCCTAATAAAATGATTGTTAAAACTTAGAAGGTTGCCCCATAGAAATAACAATGGAAGAGTGAAAAATGTACCTCATTGCCCCTTAAATCTATCTCAAATTACAAAAGACAACCGCGCGTGATCCCATCACTATCGTCATGCACGTTAAAGTCATGAAAGAACCACGTCAATTTTAAGTCTGTAAGGTCTGATTCACATTCCCAACGAAGCAATAGATTTCAAACGTTCTGTGTGAAATGCTAGCCCATTTCTGGAAAATAAATAACAGTGATAATTAAGAAGCGTTTTACGGCGATAAAAATGAGATAAATTATGTATTTTTGATTTATATAATGAGATAAAAAGTGATTAATTTTTAAAATTTTTATTTTAGTTTTTAACAAATTAAACGCTGCCTAACAATATATTAAGATCCGTTTGGGGTGACAAAAATAACAAAAAACAGTGAAGATATGGCTCGGAAAACTTATCGGTGTTTGATGCAAAGTCACCAAATAATGTGTTTTTCAGAGATGAATAATAAATTTTTTTTTTTTTACTTTTGTGTCAGTATTTTAGAAAAAGAAATTGTTTGAACGGTTTTTTTATTTTTTTTTTTGTAACAGTTTTATATTAGAATTTATTGAAAGTGATTAAAATTTTTTTGAAATTTATAAAAAGCTATTAGAATTTATAAAATATTATTGGGGTTGTAAAAAACTTATTAAGGTTTGTAAAAATTTACTGACATATGTAAATAGATATAAATTTATAAAAATATCACGAAATATGAAGAGTGCAAAATGTATCATAAAATTTTAAAAATTTTTAGATATTTTTATTATTTTTCAGATTTTTTTTTTAGTTGCATAAAACGCAGGTTCAATGGGTTGCAGTGAAAAAATTTACTGTAGGGGCTCCAGTGAAAAATGAAAACATGAGATTTCTTTACACTTAATCCAATGATTGTAATTTATTTTAATTAAATTTATTTTCAAAATAAATATAAAAGTTTGAAAATTTTGATTGAAACACAATTAATGTAAAATGTCAAATATCACATGTCATTAAATTATAAAAAAAAAATCTCAGTCGTTCATAAATCCACTATAGCACCCTTGTATATATATATCTATGGTAGCGTTTGGAGTGATAAAAAAAAAGAAAAAAGAAAAAATGTGATTTGGGTTAACTTTGGCGAAATAATCCGTTAAAATGGATTTACCGGACCGTTCTAACGGATTCAAATTTTGTGGGAACGGTTTTTCAAATCTGTTCTCACAGGTTCAAAAAATTTCGTAAAAAATAGTAACAATGGTACTCGTTTAAAAGATTTTAATAGAAGAATGTGATTATTAAAAAAAAATTATGTATTAGATTAATCATTTTCTGAATTATTAATTTTTTTAAGTGAATTTTAAGTTTTTAATAAAGACGAGATAAATTTAAATTAATAATGAAAAGAAATAAAAATAGAGATTTTAAAATTTTATTTTATTTTTTAGAATTCCAAACGGCGCACATGCATATGTGAACGGTCTAGTAAAAACGAAACCCTAACAAGAGTTTTGTTGAAAAAAAATGACAGTAGGAAGATGATCAGTGTGGACCAGAGGCCTTACTTTAACATGATCATGCATGGTTGTTGACTGAGTTCTTGGTAATCTCTGTCCTCTTTGAGCTCTTTGATTAATTAATGCATAGCTGTGACTGATTTAAAGATTCGATTTTTGCACCTTTTTTTTTCTTTTAAATTTTGAAGAATGTTATTTGATCTCCGAAATTCAGGACTCTTTTCTTTTATTTGTGAAGATTTTTCTTTTTTTTTTTTTCTTTTTTCCCCTTTGAAAGCTGTGTTCACACTTACCAGCCAATATTGTTGTATATATGCAGAGATATTTCATCGATCCACCTCTCAAAATACCTTCCCACCCAGAAGAAAAATGTCGGGACAAGGAGTGAGGAAGAAGAGCAAAGTGATTCCAGACACAAGGCCTTGCTTCTTCAAGATCATTCTTCCTGGAGGCTCCAATACCGACCACTTGGTAGTACCCATAAATTCTCTCTCTCTCTCTCTCTCTCTGGTGCTTTTTTTATTTTATTTCCTTTTATTTTAATTTAAATTATGTTAGACCTTTTTCTTAGAAAAAAAAAAGAAAAAATTCAAGAACCGTTAATTAAAATTCACCTTTGCCTAAAACCCCTGGGTCAATAATGTGTGTGTTTTCGAGTAGAGATATCTAGTTTTCTTTTTTCTTTTCAGTACCTCAAGAGAAAAATAAAGAAAAAAAAGGACAATTTTTGTTGGCTTATTATTGAGGTTTAAGAGATCGAGAAGACTTCAGCTGAGGATTAGGTTTCTATTTAGTTTTGATAGTTCTGTAAGTTGGAAATCACATATCTTGAGATTTAATCTCGATAAAAAAATTTGTCAAGAAAAAATAAAAAAATATGAATTTAAAATTTCTTCTTTCATTTGGGTTGTGATGGAAAATAGAAGAAAAAAGTATTGAATTTTAGAGATTGAAAACCCAATATATTAATTAATACCTTTGTTTTGTTTTATTTTATTTTATTTTACTTTTTAATCTATTCAAATAAGGAGAGTAAAATTTTATATTTTATTTATCATTTCTTTAGGTGATATTTGGTTTATTTTTTTATTTCTTATTTTTATTTTATATTTTAAAATTTTCAAAATTAAGAAACAAAAATTGCTCTTATTTTTATTATTTTGAATTTTTTTTAATTTTCAGTTAAAAACACTTAAAATGACTTTTTGTCATTTTTTGTTTTATATGTAAATTCATTTTCTGTTTTCTAAAATAAAATTTTAAAATACAAATAACCAAATGTGTTTTGAGTTATTTTTCTTATTTTCAAAATCATAAAATAAAAAATGAGTATAAAATAAAAAATAAAAAATAAAATCAAAAAATAAAAAATAAAAAAACAAACCAAATGAGCTTTAACTTTTTCTTTTCTTTCCTTATTTTCTATTTTTTCTCTCAACAAATCCTTGCTCCGAACACACCCTGAAAGCGGGGCCGGTTTTACCATTAGGCAAGTTAAAGCAATTGCCTACTAAAGTTTCGCGTGGATTTAAGGCCCCCATTTATTATATATATATATATATATATGTGCCCAAGTGAATTTAAGCCCTCATTTATTGTATATATACATGTATGTGTGTATATTTATATACATTATATGCACATCGTTAAAAATTCTGAACGACATCGAATGGAGAGAAAAAAATCATCATTTATTAGGTTTCTCTCCCTTACTGCATACCTTAGCATTGTATTGAAGGCATTCAATGGGACAGTTTTGGATTTAAACTTGCAACTTTTTTCCGTTTAATTTTGGCAATGTTATTTTTTCAGATCAAACAAATAAAAAACAAAAGAAATTAAAGATATCCTGTTAAAAATCAAATGCTTAATTTATATTTCATTATATTCTATATATTATTTTATTTGTAATTTATTTTAAAGATTAAAAATTTTACATTAAAGTTTTTTAAAAAAATATTTATTTTAAAATTAAACTGCATAAACCACATGAAATATAAACACCACTTAAAAGAAATTCTCTATTTTTCATATTTTACATATTCTCTAGTCTAAATAAAACTTTAATTTGTAATTTTGTAATTCAGAAACTACACGAATGAAAATTTTTTAGGCTCCAAAAATTTTTTTTGCCTTAGGCCCTAAATAGTTTGATATGGCCCCACCTGAAAGTTTAGTCACGTGCATTATGTACTATTTATTATATTTTATAATTCTTTTTATGAACTTCACACAGTTAAACTGTCTGTTTTACGAAATACCATTGTTCATTGGGGACCAATACATTCACTGCTTGATCCATGAAGACAATCAGTTTGCTCTATGGAGGGGGGGGGGCATTAGCTTCCTTTGACTAAGACCCTCAGAAAAGCCTCATAGTCTGATCAGGAAGAGAGATCTCAGAGAATTATGTATTGGATAAATTTCCTGAAATTTGTATGTTTAAGCCCAAAATTCAGGTGCACCACCCCGGAAAAAAAAAAAAAAAAAAAAAAAAAAAAGACTACAGTTTTCTGATGGCACAAACAGGCTGGAAAAATTGTAAAGACTGATAACTGGAAAAACAATAAAAGAAGAAATGTTTTCTGAACGGCTTTGGAGTCAACCATCATGCATATGTACTCTTTTTTTTTTTATGTGTCAGAGTATAGTTTACTTGTAGCGTTCTCTGTTTTGTGCATTTGACTAATGCTGAATTTTTATGTTATCTTATATCTTCTCTTAATGTGTTATAGCGGATCCCACCGGCATTCATCAAGCATATTGCAAAAGATGCATTTGATATAGCAACTCTGAGAGGTCCTTCTGGTGACTGTTGGAGGGTTAAATTATGCAAGAATGTGGGTGGATTCTATATGCAAGATGGCTGGCAAGAATTTTTAAACGCTCACTCTCTAGGAAACCATGAGTTTTTAGTCTTTGCATATGATGGGAAAATGTGTTTCAGCGTCCGAATTTATGATAAGAGCGGATTGGAGAGAGTCAATGTGTCTGCTAGCCAAGAACACCAAGAGCATGATTCTGTTACTGATTGTTCTCTGCACTCTAATCAGCCAATGTCTTCCAAACATGGTCCAGGTCAAGACCTTGAACAATTTCACAAATCAAGCAAGCTCAGGAAATCCAGAAAGGAAGACTTCTCTGATGATGAGGAACCGGGTTTCCGGGTCGAGAATGGAGAGATAGTCAAGAACAGAAAGATCCTGAAAGATGGAAGAAGCATGCCTATCCAAAAAATGAGGTCAACTCCTCAATACTCAGTATCAGGAAGTATACCTCCAACTGAAGCTAGACATAAGGTTTGCAACAGAGCCGAGTCATTTAAGTCCAGATTTCCATACTTTGAGAGACGTCTGGCGTTGTTTAATGTGGAGAAGACATTTGTTCTGGTAAGCAGCGTAAGCTTGATACATTATTTACTTTCTTTTTTCTGTTGGAGTATTGCACATAGGTCGTGGAAGGAGTTGGTTGTCTGTATATAAGTGTGAGGAAAAGTTTTATCCTATGAGCTAACTTTTGGGATGATCTAAGGCCACCCTTTTTTGGGGATGACCTAAGACCACCCAACAACTTGTATGAGAATCCAGGTTTATTAATAATCTCAGTCCCTTCTAGCCCTCCAATAACTGGTATCAGAGCTCAGGTTTATCAAATAATCTCATTCTATCAGGAGGAACAAATCTCGGTTCCTCTTGATCACCCAACAAATGGTATCAAAGCTCAAGATTATCAATAATCTCAGTCTATTAGGAGGGACGGGTTGTCGCTGCCTCCAACTCAAGATCCGATGTGTGAAGGGGCAAATTGTTGGAGGTATCTCACATCCCTTGTGGAAGGGGCTGGGGCTGGGGCTGATGGTCAGCCCAACATTTTCCACTTTAGGCTTGCCTGATTTATGCTGTTATAAAGATTTTCAATTAAGTTTTAGCAAGATCTCTTTCAAGTTCTGCACTTTAGACCTTTTAGCTTCATCCTTCAGAACTCCTCAGTTACTACAATCTTCCATGATGGCCCATTTTGGATCTTGACATTCTCATTCTTTATTATATTCTTTGTTGTTTATAATTAGACTATATATGTTGAATCTATTTTGCTGACTGGGGGTATTTTTTGATGCAGAACATCCCTACAACATTTGCTAGAACAAACTTTCCCTCTGTCAAGACAAAGATGACCCTACGGAATTCAAAGGGAGAATCTTGGGAAGTGAATTTTCTCCCATACCGTGGAAATAGTGCTTTCTGTGGAGGATGGCGGGCATTTGTGCTTGATAACAACCTCAAGCAAGGAGATGTCTGCATATTTGAGCTTGTGGGGAAAACAGAAATGCAAGTTCACATATTTTGATCATTCACAACTTCCAAGTAATATGTATGAAAGTCTCTGATCAAGGATTAATTGACATTTGACTGCTTGAGCCTTAAGCTTTCTTTCTCATTATCACTCCCAGGTAGCTAGCTCCTTTGTTATGCCACTGGAAATCATGTTTGAAGTCTGCTGTCTCCTTAAGCTAAACTATTTTTATGTATGTTTCTCTTGATATGGTAAAAAGACTTAGCTTGATGTTGTGAGTGCGCAAACTGATACAGAAAAAAAGAAATATCAGTACTATGATTCTGATATTTTCAACTATACATATATATATATTCACATATGAAAGAATAGGGATTTCCCTCAAAGATATTCTGTGTTTACTTGCTCTTTTTTACGTACGTTTCTTCTGATATGTCTTGAAAGACTCGTTTGATGGTGTCAGCAACTTGATACAGAAAAAACCAGTATGTCCTTTGTATATGAAATGCAAATATTGTACATGAAATGTATATATATTCCCCCCTTCGGCCCCCCCCCCCTTCGAATCTGGGATTAACTTGTAGGCTCAAGGTCCGCTGAATTTGCCTAAAATATTAAAAATTGTATTTTTAAATATATTTTAAGTATTTATGTCTTATTTTATTTATTATTTTTAATTAAAAAACAAGTTTTTATATCAAAATTTAAAAAAATATATATTTATTTTTTTATCTAAAATGGGCAAAAAAATCATTCTTGGTCCAACTCACCCATTGTCGGCCACCTCTCCCCCTCCCTCCCCTGCTTTGCCTTGTCTAGCCATGCAATTATTATCTCCTGCCTCACCCATATATAAATTATTATTCTGCTTGTAAAAATGCAACACATAAATAAAATATATATAAAAAAAGACGAACAAACTATTAGTTGAAAAATATCAATGCATAAAATAGCCAAAAAAAAAAAAAATCAATACTAACAATTTACTTTCTTAAGCTATAAGGTGAGGATATTAACACACCGTTTGAATAATTATAAATTTTTAAATTAATGAATTTAAAATTAAATTGTATTAAAATATAACTGATAGAATTAATTTATTTAATTATTACATGAAAATTTTTCTTATAATTATTTCTAAAAGAGATGAGCCACTATTATGAAAAATTTCAAATAATTATTTTTTTATGATAATTTTAAATCTCTCATCAAATCATTATGTTAAATTCCTAAAATTAATGATGAAATTCCTATCTAAATTAGTAAAAGTATATTTGAGCAATTCTCTATAAATAATTAGTACCAAATTTTTTAATTTTAAATTCATAAATACAAACACAATCTAACATATATATTCAAATTTAAAGCTAATTAAAGCAGGGGGAGAATTGTTATATTAACCCTAACCTTGTGCCGAATCCTATCAAATCCCATTTTTTTTAACGGTTCAATGCAAATTGTAACGTTAATAATTAAACCGATATCTTAAGATATTATTACAATGCAAAGCAATGTGTTACATCTTTTTCAAATTTGGCATGCCAAAAGTTAATGTTAAGCCAAAGGAAAATTTTAAATCAACAAAAGTAGAGTTAGTTTAAGAAAAAAATTAAGAGTTTAATACGATGAATAATAATATATTATGAAAATTTATTAACGTGATAATAGTTAATTTTTTCCTTTCCCAGAAAACAATGAAGGAAAAAAAAATTCAAAAACTCCTAATCAAGGCTTACTCAAAACATTTCTAATGGCACTTATCATGCATCATTATTTTTAGTGTAAGACACTCAAACTTCTCTTGAGTTGTATTATTAGTTTGAGATATGAAAAAGTATATTTAACTCCCCCATTAGAGGTTTTTCGTAACAATACTGACAAAAAATGATAATTTTTTTTTCTCTCTCTTTCTCTCTTTCTCTCTCTCTCTTCTCTAAAATTTATTCTTTACCAAAATCAATTCAGCCAACTCTAACTCCAAATTTCACCTATACTCTATTCTACTCATGGAGCATCTATCTTATTACCAACTAAAAAATAAATATTGCAGCAACCATTATCCCTCTCTTCTTGTAAACTTATAATCATCACTAATTTACTAATATCAAAATAAATTTATACTTAGTTGTATATTGCCAATGACCTATATGTATAGTAGTGGATTTGGTTTTCTTATTATGGGTGTGTGAGAAGTAGATAAATTGGGAAAAGGAGAAAAATTAGTATCTTAAGTATGGGTATAAGTTTGAACAGGAGATAAAGTGAGAGAGATGGAGGAGGATGGAAAGAGAGAGAGAGAGAGAGAGAGATTTTGAGATTGTTGAAAGGAAATAAGGATTACGTTTGTATGGCGTGTGTGTGCGAGGGTTTATTGATAGAGAGATTAAGGGTTTATAAAAGGGTTGTTTGGTGTGTAAAGTTGTAAAAAATTTGCATAACAAGTTGACACGTGTTGCTATTTTTTAAGTGCTAGGTGTTATAACAGTTGATAAAAGATAGAGAAAGTTAAAGAAAATTGGTAAAAGTTAAAGAAAGTTAATAAAAATTAATTTTATATTTGGGAGAGAAATTTGATAAAAATTAATATTTTTGATAAAATTTAATAATAAACCAAACATCCTAAAAGAAATACATAATGAGTGTGTCTATAAAAAAAGAAAATGAGTGCATGCATTTGTGGATTGAAAAATGAATAATATACTGAATATTTAGAGAAAAAATCAATTTTCAAAAAAGAGAATGTGAGGGAGATGACATAGTTATGATTGTTTTTTAGTTAGTTGAATCAATTCAACTAATAACGGTGAACGGTGTAATTAAACTTTACGAGAAAGTTAAAATCTAAAATTTGATTTATAAAAGGTCAATAAATTAGTTATTAGTATGGAACAATTTGTATAATTTAAAAAATAAGAGATCTACAAATAATTTTTATATTTAAAGAAGGAGTTTATATTATTAGCAAACCTCAAGGGAAATGAAAGTAATTTATTACGGAATTTCCATTAATACAACATAAATCATCATTGTCAAAACTTATCCCAACAAAGAAAAATACAAAAATTCTAATGAACAAAGGGGAAGAATAAAAGACGAAGGAAAACAAAACAAAACAAAAGAGGAAGGGCCCATCACAGGGTTAGAAATTAGAAAGGCCCACATGGGCACTTGTCATCTCGCAATATTTTAATTCAATTGGGTAAGTATCTTGTAATATATAAAAAGAAAGGGTAACAGTTGGACGCCTACTTTACTTTTTTTCCTTTTATTTGTATAGCTACATGTGTATAATTTTTTTTAATTTAATTTATTTTATCTGCACCAACTTTACCTTGTGCTCTCTGGTAATGAACCCATTTTTATTTTAAAATCTCAAAAAAACCACCCAAAAAGCAGAGAGAGAGAAAGAGTGAGAGAGGGGGATGAATTGACCCAGCCGATCGCCGTGATTGGAATCTGACATCGCCGGCGGCTGCGACAATGGCACACCGGGCGGCAGCAGCCGACATCAATTTCCGGCATCTGAGTTCTCAGGCGAATGAATCTTCAGTTTTCCACCGGATGATTGTTTCTTCCATTATCCAGGATAAGAAACTGGTAACTCAATCCCTCTGTTTTCTCTCTCTCTCTCTCTCTCATAGAGTTGGTGGCTTGGTTGGTCGGTGTGGGGTTTGTTTCTTCCTTTCTAATTGTTTCTTTTTATAACTGCCCAAACCCTGCTATCGAAGCATGGAAGACAACCGAGAGCCTGTTTGGTGGCCGAGAAAACCTAAGGGGGAGGAAATGAAACTCCTTTTCCTGAGTAACGAAAAATTAGTATCAGCCAAGCAAAGAAAATTAAGAGGAAAATTAGTTGTTTTTATTTCTGGGTTTCTAGAAGGGAAAATTTGTAGTCAACAAAGGCAAAGGGAAAAACAAATTCCTGGATCTGATGGTTCTTATTGCATTTCTTGTTTCCAAAAATGGAAACACAGCAGAGCTGAACCTAGGACAACTTCTATTAGGGTTTATCTGATAGGGCTTTTGTTCCTGAATGATGAGTATGTGTGTTTGTGTGTCAAGTTTTTATTCATTTGTGTCTTTGTAAAATTTCATTGTTAATATTTGAAGAACACAAGATTCTATATTGGTTGGCTGGAAAAGCTAAATTATTATGTTCTTACTGTCATCATCTTCATCATCATCATCATCATCATAGAAGTATCATGAACAATTCTTCATTGTGGTTGCCCACAGAGGATTCCGAGCAAGTTTGTAAAGAAGTTTGGGATTCAACTTCCTGCCGTTGCTACTCTCACGACTCCAAATGGTTGTGTCTGGCAAGTGGGGTTAAAGAGACTTGACGACAAGGTTTGGTTCACACATGGTTGGCATGAATTTGTAGAACATCAGTCCATCCGTGTGGGGCACCTTCTGATCTTCACATACGAAGGGAATTCAAATTTCAGAGTGAATATATATGACATTGCTGCGGCTGAGATAAAATATCAATGTAATACTCTGAGTAGCTCTGGAGTATTCAATTTTGTCAACCGATGTCCGGTGGCCTATAAGGAAGAAGTGGAAGATAATGACTTGGCTGAATTCTTGAATTCCTGCCCTCCCTACAACTTCACTGGAACTGAATTTAAAAACTCCAAATATACTACCAATGGAGGAAATTTTCATGGAAATATTATAAGGTCTGCAGCCCGATCCACCCGAGATGTAGGTGTTCAGTGTAATGATGGTGATCTTAAGGCATCTGCATATCAAATCAAATTGCATTCCTTGAACCAAAGACCTGAAATGAGCAAAAAAAGAAAACGTGGAATTGGACCGCGTAAGCTCTTTAAAACTCATTTAATTCCTTTCATTTTGGAAAGCTCTGTGAATTGATTTCTGTTACACTCTATCATTATCTATGATATGAAATACAGATGAACTTGAATCACCGGCAAAACACGGAGGTGCAGCGCAAACTCCTGGCGTTGGAACAAGTGGTGGAACTTCGTTGAGGAGGTGGAGAGTAGTAACACCTGAAGAAAAAGAGAGAGTGCTCAATGCATCCAAAATGTTTCAGTCTGAAAATCCATTCTGTAGAGTTATCTTGCGACGGTCCTATGTATATAAGGGAATTGGCTTGGTGAGCCATTATGTTATTTGTGCTTTACCCAATCGTTTATTTTTACTTTCAATGTATTCTTACTTTAAAACCATTGGTCTGCGCAGCATATGCCATCTTCATTTGCCGAAAAGTATCTCAGCGGGGTTTCAGGATTCATCACACTCCAGGGATCACGTGGGGAAAAGTGGCCTGTCCGGTGCATGTGGAGAGATGGTTCGGCTAAGTTAAGCAAGGGGTGGCCTGAATTTGTAGTGGATAACAGGTTGGAGGAGGGAGATGCTTGTGTCTTTGAGCTGATCAACATGGAGGAGGTTGTGCTGAATGTAACCATTTTTCGTGCTGTTCAAGATGCAGGAACAGGGAACCAGCTGCCAAAGGAGCTTCTTGGCCGAACCAGCCAATTTGCCAATAATTATGATCTGAATGGCTGAAAATTGTAGGTAAACTTTCTTGTTCAGGTAGACAGACAGTTCACTTGTTTAAATGGAAATATAAACTTTCTAAATTCAACTTTGGGAGCTTGTAGTTGTTTGTGGAGTCAGTATACATCTCTACTTATCTCCAGTTGTGCCAGAAATATATGCTTGATTATAATTTTGTTAGATTGGACAAAAGCATGGATTTGTTCACAACCCTATTGTTTTATTTCTTAGTGATTGTTATATATATATATATATATATATTTATTGGTGCCGTCACTTAATATTGATTGCTGCTTTGGTGGTCCAGGTTTTCACCTTCAATCAGGGATATCTTTCTATGTTCTTCAAACAGATTTAGAAAATAACCACTTTGCTTTTTATTGGCGATTATTTCAAAGGAAACTTCCTGAAATTATTGAAAATGATCATGAGGTGGAATGGTATATGAAGAACTCCATTAACCATCTGTTAATTTTTATTTCTTCTGATGATTCCTGCAACCTGGTGGCTCAAATTGATGGAGAGCCGTGTCACAATTGCATATAGATACATGAAAAAGATAATTGATCCATAAACTGCATTAAAATGAGCTGGTTTGCATCTGCAAGTGAGATATTGCATATTCTACCAATTTGAACCAAACTGATAGCTTCAGTATTTCTCTCATGGAGCTATACTTTTTTTTTTGGGGGGGGGGGTGTTAGATAAATCGACAATACCTTCAAAATTAAGGATTCTGTCTCTCTTTGAGCTGCTAAAATCTTTTCTGGGAGTTTGGCATGTACAAGTCAAATGGTACGCATTGCATTTACGCATCTCATCGATCCACTGATGGTATTTTAAATTGCTGCATCCTCTGACTATTGATTTTGTTGCCTCAACTATTATCAACTTTTTTGAAGACAAATTACATTTTGCGCTCCTGGACTTTATACCGAATCCCACTCTAATCCATTTACTTTTAATTGTAACATATAATCTCTTATCCTCACAGTGAAGTTTCAAATTGACTTTTTTGTCAACAATCATTAGTTAAATGAATTTAACAGAAAATGTCACGGGTGAATGAGATGTAGCATGTTCCATCAATGTTTTTGATGAAAGGACCGCGTTGAAATTTGATCATAAATATAAGGGGTTATATTATTACGATTGAAGGTAGAGGTGCTAAAGTAAAATTCGAGATAAAAGGTAAAGGCGCAAAATGTAATTTATCTTATTTTCTTCTCCCACTAATTTGCTTGGATGCAGCGACTTCTCTCTGTTGTGAGGTGGGTTCTATCAAGTTGTATGGTTCATACAAATGTTTGTGATATCTATGCTACGTTGCTAACATCCAACTATAGAAGTTCTTCAGTGTAACTGGAAACCTTGAATTGCTTGTTCACTCAGAGGAGTTGTCAGCACAAGTGTTTTGAGCAGGGGTTTTAATTCAATCCCTGTTGCAGATTTATAGAGTGGGTGAAGCTCTCAGTTGTGCTTCCTGTTACAGACCCACCTACCGAGGCTCAGGAGAAGTCATATAATGTTTTTTTACCACTAGGTTGTAAAAAGAATAAAAATTATTTGAGCTCAACTCGTGTTCAAGTTTGCTCCTTTTTTTTTTTTTTTGAAATCGGCTCTTGGAGGTGAATTTGTTAATTTTTTTATGAATGCGATTAATATGCTTAAAATTTGTTTTTTTTGTTTTTTTTTTAAAATCAAAATTTAATAAAAAATTATATAAGATAAAAATAAATTAAAAAAATTCAAAAATTACTTTCGGCATCCAAACAGTACTTAACACATCTATTCACTTTTTTCGATGTTTAATTACGTAAAAATATAACAATTTTGTCCGGTGTTTAGTTACGTATAAAAATGTTTCAACTTTGTTAGATGAAATTAATTATTTTTTACAGAACGAGAATATAAAATATTACGTAAGAGATAGTATTATATCCTTCCTTATTTGAATCCATTTTGGAACAAAATTTAAATCATAAAAGTTATTTTCTGTCAAATTATATTTTTTATTTAATTTTAATTCAGTCAACAAAATACACTATATATATTTACATAGAAGTTAATATCATAACATATGATAGCATTTGGAGTGATAAAAAAAAAAAAAAAGAAAAAACGTGGTTTGAGTTAATTTTGATAGAAAAATCCATTAGAATGGTTTCAAAAAATAACACTTATTTTTTAAAAATCGTGGGAACGGTTTTCTAAATCCATTCTCACGGATTCAAAAAAATACATAAAAAATAATAATAATGGTACTCGTTTGAAAGCTTTCAACTAGAAGAATGTGATTATTAAAAAAAATTTACGTATTTAGTTACTCTCTTTCCAAATTTTTGGTTTTTTTTAAGCGAAATTAGTAAAGGCAAGAATGTGCAAATTAGTAATGGCGGAAAACAAGATAGAGATTGTTGGAGTTTTTTTTTTTAGCTCCAAACGGTAACTATAATCTCATATATTATTTCTGATTATTACTTTATTTTTTATCCACAGTCGTTCTTTCACCCAAATAAAAAGCCTCAGAGGTCCATAGCCACGAATGTAAACAGTAAACTCCAACTGGTTGACTTTCATCAATTATGCTCGAGAAATTAATAAACGCAAATTATCCGCTCATGGAGTCTTTGATCACGTAGACGTAACCTTTTCTCTCTCTCTCTCTCTCTCTCTTTGCATTCTGAAAATTATTGCAAAGGAAGCGTTTGGAAGATCATCAATTCTATCTAATTTTCATTTTTTTTAAATGTTTTCTACCAAACTTATTAAAATTTTTTAATTAGCAAAAATTTTTATTTCAATTCTTGAATTCACCAAATATATAAGTAGACTTTTATATATTAAAAAAAAGAAATAGATACGGTCGTGACTATATAAAGGATGTTTGAATCCTCAAAAATCACAAAAATAATTTTAACTTTTATCAATTTGCTCCAAATTTTTCTCATCGAATTTCATTATGTATCAATTTTACATCAATTTTTAATTTTTTTTATTAACCGAACACTACTATAATAATCATAAATGTTAGTTCAACTAGTAAAATTTTAAATTTACTTCTTAAATATTACTAGTTCGAGTTTCTCAAGACAATTGGAAGATTTATCCGTATAATGTGAATATGAATGAAGAAAGTAATAAGAAAGTAAGAAATTAACACAGAAAATTTAACGTAGTTCGATTAGCTCACTACACTTTTACGTAAGCGGGCCACACTCCATCATATTTCGTTTCAAAAACTTTTAGCCTTTTTTAGTTCTCCCATTTGAATATGAACCACATATCACAATAATCTGGTCATTAAGTTTATGGTCTTAAACATTAGTCAAAATACGTGTAAGTATTCTAGGTTAAAAAAAATTCTAAGTATTTGTACATGTGATCTTCGTAATTAACTTGACACGCAGGGACAGTTGAAGGCGCACACGATTATAACCATACGTAGCAAAACTCTTCGATATGCTACTTCGACGACAACAACAATGTTTCTAGTGCATCTGACGTTATCCCATTCGATAACAAACGATGTTTCTAGTGTACATATGCGTGGGTGAAATTTAAGGGTGGGTAAGCTGTCCTAGGAACAGAAACAAACCAAATTGTTTTGTTAGTCATTTCTCTATTCACGGGAACGTCAAAAGCTTCTGTAACTTGCGTTTTCATAGATTGAGGAATGATTGATCGCAGTTTTACTTTCTGAGGCTGTTTAACCAACTAAAAAATATTAAAATTTATCAAATTTTAATTATTTTTTGTACTTTTCTTCAATAAAATTTTGACACCTATCAACTTTATGTCACATTTTTGTACTTTTATTGTACTTTTTCCTCAACTTTTTTTCAACCAAACAACCCCTCTATCAATTCATATAATTGTAAATCAAAATGCACGCCTACGCTGTCGCCCACTTCTAGTTCTGCTAGGCTTCTAGCTCTGGCTGGCCATAGTCAAATAATTATTGGTTTTCAATTTCAAGAGCTCTCTTGCCCGGTTCATTTGTAAGAAGATTTGCTATCATTGGGGGCTCTCAAGTTCTTGCCGACATTCGTCCGCATACGTGGCCAAGGATTAGTTTAGGTAACAAAAGTAGTTTTTTTTTTTTTTGGTAAGTAGGTAACAAAAGTAGTTGTTAATTTTATGTAATTTATTTTATATAATTTTTTATTAAATTTTAATTTTTTTAAAGGATGTAATATTTAGACGTGTTAATCGTATTTATAAAAAAATTTACAAAAAAAAAAAAAAAATTTAAAGAACAACCAAAAAGTTGATTTTTTTTTTTTGTCAATTTCTTTTAAAATGGAGGTGAATTTTTTATTTTTTATGAATGCGATTAATATACCTAAAAATTATATTTTTTTAAAAAATCAAAATTTATTAAAAAATTATATAAGATGAAAATAAATTAAAAAAATAAAAAATTACTTTTGGTATCCAAACAAGACTTATGTACTTCAATAATCTCAAATCCCTCAAGTGTGTCTTTAATTAAAGAATTAAAGGATGATGATTTAATTAATAACACGTCTATTCATTTTGTTCGGTGTTTAATTACGTAATAATATATCAACTTTGTTTGGTGTTTAGTTACACATAAAAATATTTCATCTTTGTAAGGTGAAATTGATTAATTATATACAGGACGAAAATATAAAATATCACATAAGAGATAATATTATACGTCTCCTTATTTGAATCAATTTTGGGACAAAATTTAGATCATCGAAGTTATTTTTTGTCAAATTATATTTTTTATTTAATTTTAATTCAATCAACAAAATACAATATATATACACATTTACATAAAAGTTAATATCATAATATACATAATCTCACATATTATTCCTTATTATTACTTTATTACTTATCCACCGTCGTTCTTTCACCAAAATAAAAAGCTTAGAGATCCATAGTGACATCAGTGGTGGATTCAGGATTTCATTATAGTGGGGTCAAGCCGATAAATAAAGACAGTGTACTTGATTTATGGGCAATTTGTTTTGAGATATATATTTTATGGGAGCAAAGACAAAAATACCTAAAAAAATTATACTATTTTCTAAAGAAATTTTGCTTCCAAGGGGGCAAAACTTGTAAATTACTTGAGGTATAAGGGTAATTTGTTTTGAAAGATATATTTTATAAGAGTAAAAATACAAAAATATCTAAAAAATTATACTATTTTTTAAAAAAAATTTGCTTCCAGTGGGGCAAAACTTGTAGATTGTTTAAAGTATAGGGACAATTTACTTTGAAAAATATATTTTATAGGGGTAAAAATATAAAAATATCTCAAAAAATATACTATTTTTTATAAAAATTTTACTTCAAGTGGGGTCAATTGACCCCTTTACTCCTGTGTGGATCCGCCTACGGGTGACATATGTAAACAGTAAACTCCAACTGGTTGACTTTCATCAATTATGCTCGAGAAATTAATAAACGCAAATTATCCGCTCATGGAGTCTTTGATCACGTAGACTAAACCCTTTTTTTTTTTCCTTTCTTTTTTTTTTTCTTTGCATTCTGAAAATTATTGCTAAGGAAGCGTTTGGAAGATCATCAATTTATCTAATTTTCAAAAATTTTAACTTTTTTTAATGTTTTCTACGAAATTTATTAAACACATAATTTCTTTTCTACTCACAAAGTGATAAAATCATCAACTTTTAATAATTTTATTTTACTTTTATCAATTTTTAAAAAATTTTATCAAACAAATCAAAGTTATTACGTGTGGTAAAAAGTTACTAAAATTTAAGGGGTGGTTGATTTACCAAAATTCATCAAAAATTAAAAAAAAAAAGTTATCAACTTCCTCCAATCAAGTTATCAACATCAATTTTTTGTCATTTTCTTGTATTTTTTTACTATCCAAATACCCCCTTAGTAAACTTTTGTCATCCAAACGGGCGCTAACTAAATCTGGCACTGTAGCATCAGATCCGTTTGGTAAATTTAGTTTTTTTCGGTTTTTTAATTATTGTTTTTAACTATTTTCAATTATTTTACCTGTTTCCTAACTTAGTAGTATGTATCAAATGATTTTCTAAAAAATTTTGATTTTTATTTTTTTCTCTTCAAGAGGCTTTTATTTTTATTTTTATTTTTATTTTTTAATTTATGGAGATGGCGTTTGAAAGCATGACAATGGTCAGTTTTTGAGGCTAACAATTTCGGGTCCTTCACTTCGATTGAAAAGATTGCAATCAGAAAAATGATTTGACTGCCATTGGCTGAAATTGCAAATCGTCGTTCTGCTATCTTTTCATAAACTCAGTTCTCGCACTAAGAAATTTCTTTATAATTTAGTTAATCAAAAGTAGAAAATCTCAAAATCCAATAACTTTCGGTGGTGGTCAATCTAATTCAACCAGAATAAAAATTTTAAAAATAAATTAGTTTTTTAATGAATAGATTATATGAAAAAAATTTAAGATCATTTTAATTTGTCTTATAAATTTTTCTTTCCTAGTCTCATATATATCATTATATACATATATTACTAGATCTCATTTATTATCAACTAAGTGTGTGTTTGGAGTGATAAAAAGTGAAAAAAAATGAAATAAAGTGAAAAAAGTTGTAAGTTCGTAATACATGTAGTGAAATAAAAAAGTTGATATAATAGAAATTTTTAGAAGTTTTTAAAGTTTTTTTTTATTTTTTGGAGATGCCAAACGGTGCCTAAGTCTTACCCATATGTAGCAAATAATAAAAACAACTCATTTGAATCATTCAACTGAAAATTTTTTGATAATTTTTTAAAAATATTTAAATAAATGAAATAAAAAAATTTAAAATTTAAATTATTTTTAAATAAATTTTGAGTTGGATTCAAGGGTGGAGGTAAATAGAGGACTACAGTGAGTTCAAGTCCAGTGCAAAAAAAAAAGAGTAAATTTTTAATAAAAAAAGAATTAACTTAATCTATTTTTGAATAGTCTAACTCATTCTTTGAACAATCTAATTTCAACCAACTCTCTATGAGTCTCCAATTACCAAGAAATTAGATTCAATTTATTAAGTTTTGACTTACACCACAAGATATTTTTTTAATCCTGACTCCGCTTTGATTGGATTGTAACGACAATCATTAAGAAAAATAAGGAAAAATAAGGTTGAAACTATTCACCACAAAAGTAAAGTTAGAATTAGATGAAAAAAAAAAAAAAGTCGATTAGACGTTCAATTATCATGATATATAAAAAAGGATAAAAACAGAACAATTAAAGGAAGACAGAATGAGATAATCCCATTTTTGTCAAATGATCCATCAAAGAAGGTCTACATGGCTCGTGTGGGCAAGTACCTGAAAATGAAATTATAAATCTAAGGTAGGGTAACATTACATTGACATTCTTATAATTGCATTCCCAGGAAAAAGGAGAGGGAAAAGATTATTATTATTATCATTATTAATATTATCTTTCTCAATAATTTACTTGGAAAAAATAATTAGTGATCTGAGCAAAGACCATGCCAACAAATAACACCAATAGGAGACAAAGAGGTCGTTTGGATGATAAAAATAACAAAAAGTTAGAAAAAATAGGTTGCTTAAGTCACTTTCTAGTGTTTGAAAGTTCAATTAAAATTTACTAATAAAATCCATGGGAACCGTGGGTGAAAAGCAAATCGTTTCAACAGTTTTAGTTAAAAATCAGTACAAAAGTTAACAAATATTGAAAAAAAAAGTGAAAAATGATGGGTAAATTTTTGCAATTTTTTATAAGTTTTTTTAAAAATTTGTAAAATTTAAATTTTGAAAATAAACTCATGAAAAATGAAAATGACAACAATTGGTAAAATTAGGTAAATATTTGTAATTTTTTATAACTTTTGATAGTATTTTGGCTAACCAAACAGGACCAAAATTTATCTAATTTTTAATCATAATTCTTGGACCAATTTGCTTGTACGTACCATCACCACATTAAGGCCCTGTTTGTTGGCCAAAAAAATTATTGAAAGTTACAAAAAATTATAAATATTTACTTATTTTTACCAATTTTTGTCATTTTCATTTTTTGTGCATTTATTTTTAAAATTTAAATTTTACAAACTTTTACCAAAAAAGTTACAAAACGCTGCAAAAAGTTATCCGTTTTTTTCACATTTTTCAACATCTGTCAGTTTTTCATACTGGTTTCTAACTAAAACCGTTGGAACGGCTTACTTTTCACCTTTTCAACGGATTATTTTGGTGAAGTTTGGTTAGTTTTTCAAATAACAAAAAAATTACTAATATTACCTACTTTATCCAATTTTTTGATCATCCAAACGGCCCTAAAGTATCAAAACCAACCTAAAAGAGAGCCTCTACTGCCCACTGCTTTCTTTCTAAAAACTTTTGTTGGGCCTTTTTTTTTTTAATTTGTAAAGATAAAATCATATAACATGCAGCCAAAAATTTATACACACACACACACACACACACATATATATATATATATATAATCCTGTAATTTACAAAGAAGCACCAGGCAAATAAAAATGAAATTTTAAGGGTCTATTTGATAACGGTGTCGTTTTTTTTGGTTGTTTTTCTGTTATCGTTTTTTGCTTTTTATTTTTTGTTACTGTTTATTTTTTTTGAAATGAAAAACTTGAACTACGTTTGGAAATACAAATTTGTTTGTAATTATTAATTTTTTATTTTAGAAAATATTTAATTTTATTAGTTTTGAAAAATTAATAGTTTTTAATAAAATATATTTTATATTAATTTAATTTAATTAATATAATTAATTAAATTAATAGAGTAAATTATTTATCAAAATCATTTAATTCAATAAATATAAAATGTATTAAATTATATTATTTATTAAAAATAATTTAATAAAATATATTTCATATTAAATAAATAATTAAATTAAATTATTTATTTTTAAATTAATTAAATTCATTTATTTATTTATTAAATAATTTAATAAAATATATTTATATAAATTAAATTAATTAAATCATAAATAATTTAATTTAATTATGATATTTATTTAAAATAATTTAATAATAATTATTAAATTAAATTAAAAATTAATGTAATTTAATTATTAATTATTTTATGTAAATTAATTTAATTATTAAATTAAATAAATTAATTATGATATTTATTTCAGATAATTTAGTAATAATTAATTATTAAGTTAAATTAATTAATTTAGTTTTATTATTTATTAAAAATAATTTATTTTAATTTATACAATTAATTTAATTTATTGAATTTAATGATATTATTTATTAAATAATAAAATATTTGAATAAAATAATTTATTTTTATGTAATATAACAAAAATAAACATAGTTTTAAACTTGACAAAATATTAGCGACAGAAAAGAAAACCAGAGTAAAAACACATTTTTTCTATTTACGTTTTTCTATATAAGTTTTCATTTTTTTAAACAAAAAAACTTAAATAAATTTATCAAACATATTTTTATTACGAGTTTACAAAATTTTAAAAACATAAATAAAAAAATAAAAAACAAAAACGTTATCAAACGGCGCCTAAATGATTTCCTTTCGAAGCACTCATCAACATCAACTTGTTTAGGCCCCGTTTGGCCAAATGAACAATCTCTATAGACCTCTATAAATCTCTAACAACCCCTCTACCTCTAATTTTCCCGCCATTACGAATTTCAAAAAATTTCAATATTTCACTAAAAAAATAAAAAATCTGAAAGTAGGTTAACCGAATGTGTAAATTTTTTATACAATCATATTCTTCGTGTCGAAAGCTTTCATACGAATACTATTGTCGCTATTTTTTGTGAATTTTTTTGAATCCGTGAGAACGGATTTGGAAAATCGTTCACACGGTTTGCTACTTTTCATAAAAAATGTATCAAAATAACCCCAAATCATATTTTATCTCAATTTATCTTTTTTTTTTTTTACTTTAAACGGAGCCTTAGTTGACTATGATTAATTCCACGTGCAAAGGGACATATATATATATATATATATATAGAGAGAGAGAGAGAGAGAGAGAGATGGATGGATTGTGAGCTCCAATTCCAAGTAGAAAGGGGGACATATCATCACTCCTTTCTCGGCTACATAAGGCGATAACCCTCGTCCTCAGGGGCCCCACCCCCCGGCCCCAAGGGAATGGTGGAGGAGGTAAATCACGGTACACAGCGGCCTCCTAGATAGGAGGACTAGTACCTGGTGCCCACAAGAAACCACCCCCACAAGAGGATGAAACTCCCACATTGCGGCTGCCAGGACTCGATCCTACATCCACAACTGCAATCTATTGTCTGAGTACCAATCATGCTATGCCCGCGGAGGCATCACCCCTTTCTCAATTCCACGTAGAAAGGGGGACATAGAGACAGAGAGGGGGACATAGAGACAGAGAGAAAGATGGATGGAGTGTGAGCTCCAATTCCAACTAAAAAGGGGGATATGATCACTCCTTTTTCAATTCCACTTAGAAAGGGGAACATACCAACATACCACTTCCACGTAGAAAGGGGGACATACGCGGAGAGAGAGAGACAGATATGGATGGTGTGCGAACTCTAATTTGAGACATCACTCCTTTCTCTCTCCATAAATACTCCATCCAACTCTCATTACAACCAGCTGGATCAAAAAACAGGAATGCTCAATTCTAACCCGTTCTTCTTCTTCTTCTTCTTCTTCTTCGTCCTTTTTTTCCTTGTTTTTTTTATTTGGTGCTCATTTTGTGTATCTGCTTATTTATTTGTTTCTTCGTGTTTAGTTACCCTTTTTTTTTTAATTACTTATTTTTAATTAAGAAGATCGTGACCATGAGAATGTGCATGGCCATGCCTAAACAAATACAGCCTTTGCTGAATATTCTCACTGGCGGCGGCCTCAACATGCAACTCCGCCTTCCTCCTCAGCCCCAAAAGGAGAAGGTGATGGTGGTCATGGGAGCCACCGGCACCGGAAAGTCACGACTCTCAATCGATCTCGCCACCCGGTTCCCCGCCGAGGTGGTGAATTCCGACAAAATCCAAGTCTACCAAGGGCTCGACATCACCACAAACAAGATCACCGAGGAGGAGCAGCGCGAGGTGCCTCACCATCTCCTAGGAGGATTAGCAGATCCTAATGTAGATTTCCCCGTCCAAGATTTCGTGGTGGTGGTCATGGGCGCCACCCGCACCGGAAAATCACGACTCTCGATCGACCTCGCCACCCGGTTCCCCGCCGAGGAGGAGCAGCGCGAGGTGCCTCACCATCTCCTAGGATTAGCAGATCCTAATGTAGATTTACCCGTCCAAGATTTCTGCAGCTTCGCATCCCTCGCCGTGAGGTCCATGGCCGGCCGAGGACAGCTTCCAATCATCTTTGGAGGCTCCAACTCCTACATCGAAGCCCTAGTCGACGACCAAAACCGCGAATTCCGATCGAGGTACGAGTGTTGTTTCCTCTGGGTCGACGTCTCAATTCCGGTACTGAACTCATTCGTCTCCGAACGAGTTGATCGGATGGTCGAGGCCGGAATGGTGGAGGAGGTGAGGGAAATGTTCGATCCCGCCGGTGATTACTCGATAGGAGTAAGGAGAGCAATTGGGGTTCCGGAGACAAGCGATTGAGACTTTCTCTGGACAATTCGATCGACCTGGGTTTCGGCAATTTTGGGATTTAAATGTATCCAGTGGTGAAAGAGTGATTCAAAATGTTAGTGACTAATTTTTTTTGTGCACGAGTTTTTATGCCTTCTAGTTAGTGGGTCTTAGGATGTTAGTGATAAGTTATATTTAGTACTAAATCAGGTCATGAGTTTGTTTTCTTAATTTTTAGTATTTTCTGTTATTTTTTTATAATTATTTAAAATCATGTACTGAACTCTATTTTAAAAAAAAAAAAAAAACACAAATAATTGAATCATTTATTTATCTCTCAATATTTTATTTATTCTTCTTTTCACCAACATCCAGATCTCCCAATCCACTGCTATTTACTGACTAATTGTATCTTCCACTTAAAAGCATCGATCTAATAATAATCGCGATCAAGCGGGTGAGAGTGTAAAATAATTCTTGCCGTTCAATTTCAATCCAATTTTTTTTTTTCAACAAGAATTGTTTAAACCCATATCATGATGAACCCATTTGAATTTTCATCGAGCTAGGCTTCGTTTGGTAAACTAGCTAGCATCTTAAATTTTAATTACTTAATTTTTTAATTTTTAAAAATAATTAAATCTATCCTGTTATATTCTAAATTTCTTTAAAACTATAAAAAGTAAAAATATCAAATTAATAAAAAATTAAAAAAAAAACTAACCAATAAAAAGTTATTTTCTTCTCCTTCTCAAATGTAAAAAAAAAAAAAACTAAAAGTTAGTTTCTTTTTCTTCTCAAATGTATAAAAAAAAGGTCATTTTTTTAATAATTAATTATTTATTCACTATAAAAAAAAGTTAACCTTTTTCTTTCCAAATTAGTCTCAATCTCATGTAGTAATTGTGTAACTTTTTTCTGATTAATCATGAATGTTCAAGTTTGCTCCTTTTTTTTTTTTTAAATAAAAGAAAAATATATCTTTATTTAGGATGTGTTCAGAGTAATAAAAAATGACATAAAATGAGATAAAGTAAGATAATTTGTAAGTTCGTAATTCGTATAATATGATAAAAAATTAATAATTTTTAGAGATTTTTAGTCATTTTTAACAAACCAAACACACCCTTAGTTGTGTTAAAAAATAAAAGAAAACGAGGAATTTTTTTAATAAATTGATTTTTCTTTTTAAATTTTCACATTTTGTTCCATTTTATTTTCCCCTGCAACTAAAAAAAATTAAACCATATTTATATCAATAAACCCGTCATTCTTAATTTATTTATTTTTTTATAAGTAATTCAACCGTAAGGTAGGTAGCTAAAATTTACATATATAACATATTTTTGGAAAATGCAATAAGTATAAGGAAGTAAGCCCTCAATCTTTTGTTTTGTCTAATACTGCTTGCTTTGAAAATTTAATAAAATAATATAAAAATTAATTTTAATAAAGGGAAAAGCAATTATAAATAATATTGCTTAATTCACTGTCTACTTCAATTTTTTCTTATGCTGAATTATAAAATCATTCCTTGAACGCTTGTCATATATTATTTTAGCCCTTGATTAAAATAATTATGCATTAATTTTTTAAAATATCAATTTGTAATAACGTACCTCTATCTTGCGTTACTAGTAATAATTTTAACAAAACTTATTCAAATAGCCTAAACGGGAGACGGAAGTGGAAATTATTGTGAATTAAAATACTCTTAAAAAATCTATAAATAAAAAATTAAAATATAAATTTTTTATTGATGAATATATTTCAAGTGGGTCACCAGAAAAAATACAATAACCTCCCACAAACATTAGCGTAATTACGGGAGACCTTTTCCAACCATTTGAAATTTATAAAGACCACCCTTATTTATAAATGTCTGGGTAAATTACACCTAGACCCCTGAATATTAGCCTAATTACACTTACATCTCAACATTTGAACTTCACACGTAGATCCCTTATTCTCAAATGTTTGTAACACTTAGATCATTTTGTTAGTTTTCTCCGTTAACTATGGTTAATTGTGTTGTAAAATGACGAAAATGTCCTTGTCCCGTCAGTAATGCTTAGAGGTCTATGTGTAATTAACCTAATGTTCAAGGGATCTAGGTATAATTTATTCTTAGTAAAATGATTTATTTTATTAAAATATTTTATTAAATTATATTATTTTATTAAATCTAATAATAATTTATTATTAAATTAAGTTATAATGATACATTTTATTAAAACTAATTACTATTAAAAATAAATATTTATAACATTAAATTAATTAATTTAAATATATTTTATTAAATCAATTAATCAAATTAAATTAATTGCTGTAAATAAAGTTATATCACCAAACATATTTATATTTTTATTTATGTTTGAATAAAATTATGTATTTATTTTTTAAAAATATCCAATAAAACGCTTTTCAACTGGGTATAACTCAAAACGATTGTTTTACAAATATTTTCATCTAAAAATTTATTATTTTTAATTATATCCCTCCTTAAATGTATTGAACAAATCTTTTAAATTATTTTTTCCTAAAAATCTATTCTCACTAATAAAAATGTTCCAAATTATTTTAATTACTTAATTACATATTTTTTTTCATTTAAATTTTATTTTTAGTTATATGATTAAAGCAGTGTCAAATGAAAAATAAAATTAAATTAAAAAAGACTTTGCATTAAAAAAATTTAAAATAATTAATTTTTTAATTTTTATTATTTAATTATTTTTAAATCTATTTTTCTTCCATTAGACTCAATTTTAGTAAAAGGCAAAAAATAATTAATAAAACAAAAATATTGAGATTTATCAATTTAATTTTTGATTTTTTATGGTTTATTTTTTGTAATTTATTAAAATTATTTTAAACATGATAGGATAAAATTTAAAAATTATTAATTAATAAAAAATATTGATATTTATCAACTCGATTTTTAATTTTTATATAGTTTTAATTTTTGTAATTTATAGACATTATTTTGATCGTGATAGGATAAAAGTTCAAAATTACTATTTTTTTAAAAAAATGCTTTACTAAAATTAAGTCCAATCAAAGAAAAATGTATCTAAAAATAATTAAATAGTAAAAATTAAAAAATTAATTATTTAAAAATTTTTTAAATTCATTGTATTTTTAATTTAATTTAATTTTTCATTTGACACAGCTTTAATTATATAATTAAAAATAAAATTAAAATGAGAAAATATTTAATTAAATAATTAAAATAATTTGAAACATTTTTATTAGTTAGAGTAGATTTTTAAGGAAAATAGTTTTAAGAGATTAGTTTAATACATTTAACGATTGATGTAATTAAAAAATAATAATTTTTTAGATAAAAAATGTTTATAGAATAATCGTTTTTGAGGCATACCTAGTTGAAAAGTGTTTAGTGGATATTCTAAAAATATAAATATATAATTTTATTAAAACATAAATATGTTTGGTGATATAATTTTATTTATAGTACTTAATTTTATCTAAATAAAAATATATAATTTTATTAAAAAATATAAAATTAATTGAATTCAATAAAATAAATTTAAAATTAAATTGATTAATTAATTTATTAAAATACATTAAATTAATTAATTTGATGTTATAATATTTATTTTTAAAAATAATTAGTTTTAATAAAATGTATCATTATAACTTAATTTAATAATAAATTATTATTAGATTTAATAAAATTAATAAAATTTAATAAAAATATTTAATAAAATAAATCATTTTAATAAGAATAAATTACACCTAAACCCCCTGAATATTAGGTTAATTACACATAGACTTTTTGAGTGTTGCTAACGGGACATGGACATTTTTGTCATTTTACAACGGAGTTAACGGCAGTAAATTTAGAAAACTAACGGAATGACCTAAGTGTTATAAATATTTAAGAAGAAGGGGTCTAGGTGTAAGATTCAAATGTTCAGGGGATCAGTGTAATTTGACTAATATTCAGGGATCTAGGTGTAATTTACCCTTAATGTTTTAACCAGTCATCCCTTTCAATCATTTTTTCGTTTGACAGCGTTAAACAAATACACAAAAAGATAATTTTACCTTTTACATGTTTTAACAAAACTTATGGGTACCTCTCTAAATCATTTAAAAATTATATAGACTTCATTTATTGATTATATATTTATAAACACTTCCCTTAACAACTTGAAAATCACAGACTTAACTCCCCTAAAAGAAAAAAAAAAAAAAACTTGAAAATCATAGAGAGCTCCTTTACTCATTTGGTTGAGCAACAGTCTTTTTTTTATTTTTTTTAAATCAAATTTATTGAGAAGAGATTGGTTAGATTGTCAATCTCTTAAATTTTTTTAATTTAATATAATTTTTCATCTTTATTTTATTTAAAGAATAACAATATGAACCAACCTACGTTTTAATAAATTTAAATAATCAAGTTCTGTGTAATTTTTAGCTTTTTAGTGGAGGTGCTTGTAATTTATATTAGAACATGTAAAGATAAAATTTATCTTTTATTTTTTTATTTTTTTTTATTTTTAAATTGTTAGATGAAAAATTGACGAAAATGAGTGATTATTCAAAACATCTGTAAATAAAGAAAGTCTCTATGACTCTCAAATGGTTGGAAAATATCTCTGTAACTACGCAATATTTAAAGAAGATTGATATAATTTACCTTAAAATGTTTTTATAATTTTACAGAGTGTCAATAAAGGTATAGAATTTCTATTATACTAGTGTGTAATATTTGGTTTTG
This sequence comes from Vitellaria paradoxa, assembly GCA_019916065.1. Taxonomy (NCBI): domain Eukaryota; kingdom Viridiplantae; phylum Streptophyta; class Magnoliopsida; order Ericales; family Sapotaceae; genus Vitellaria; species Vitellaria paradoxa. The sequence continues at coordinate 2,713,302 of CM034238.1, read as the reverse complement.
TGTCACGTGTATATGTTGATTAATTAAATTTTGTTAAAATATAATAAGTAGTGTAAGAAAGGGGTAAATTAGACAAAGTGATCTCACTTTATTCTTAATTTTTTCCTTAATTCTAGTTTTAAAAACTTTAATATAAACTTTTTACTAATGTACAATACGTTTTAGAATATTTAAGTAACAAAATTTTAGACAAATTGGGCTTTCATAACGCAATTTAAAAAACTGTCAAACTGACTGATAAGGTTCCTTGATATTAGTTGATTTATTTCCTTCTCTGTATATCCTTGATATTAGTTAATTCCTTTCTCTGTATATTTGACTTTCTATATTCAACTTTCTTTTCTTAGTTTTTAGGATCTGTTTTGTATTGATCACATTATTCATTCTTTGTTTATAAAATCTTTGATTGTACATAATTTATATATAATGAGAATACCACACCTCAATTGTTCATTAAGGATTCAGCCATTTTTATGAGTTATAACCTCTTTAAGGTATCAGAGCCATCTCATAGGTTCTAACCTTCAATTTTTTTTTTCATGGCTGCTTCGTCCTCATTCTCTTCTCTTCTGCTGAACACGATAGTGCATATGCTCATTGTCAAACTGACTTCCTCCAATTATTTGCTATGGAGAAATCAGTTTTTATCTTTGTTAACTAGTCAAGAGCTATTTGGATTTCTCGATGGCAGTATTATAGCTCATGCTGAGACAATCACTGCCGCTGATGGTACTTCCAAATTGAATCCCGAGTATATCTTTTAGCTAAATACAAATCAAACCTTGCTGATCTTGCTCTATTCATCTCTCACAGAGGAATCTATGAGTGCGGTTATCAGCCTCTATCATGCTTATGAGGCCTGGGCTACCCTTGAAGCCTCTTTCTCTCACAGATCTAAGATACAGGAACTTTAACTTAAGGACGAGCTTCAACTAATGCAGCGAGGCTCAAAATCCATTAATAATTTTTCTCAGACCTTCAAAGGTCTCTGTGAACAACTTGCTGCCATTAGACATCCTGTTGACGACATGGACAAAGTTCATTGGTTCTTGCGAGCCTTGGGACCTAAGTACAAGATTTTTTCTACTACCATGCTCTCCCAGCTTCCGTTAATTTCTTTTGAAGATATCGTACTGAAAGCTTTGAGTCATGAAATCTTCGAACAATCAGTTTCTTAGCACTTTACCACCTTGGTCTTTTATGCTAAACAAAATTCCTCTAGCAAATCGAAAAACAACAAGAAGGGACCGCCCAAACAATCCTCTGCCACAACCTCGAAGCCTTTTGTCTCTTCACCGATTTGTTGTCAACTGTGTGACAAGGAGGGTCACTTGGCAAAATGTTGTTAGACCTTCCTAAATCTCAAAAAGAAGCAGTCCACCAATCTTGCTGAGGCTTTCGCTGCTTGTTCGATCCCAGATTCTAATGAGTCTTATTGGTATCTTGATTCTGGTGCCACTGCTCATATGACGAGTGATCCCGAGGGTGTTGATGTTCCTGTTATTTATTCTGGTAATGACAGGGTGATGGTTGGTAATGGTCAGTCTCTCTCCATCTCTAACACTGGTTCCATTTATACTTTTGTTCCGAAAAGTTCACTTCTTTTATCCAATGTTTTAGTTGTTCCTGGTATTAAGAAAAACCTTCATTCCATCAGTCAGCTTACACGAGATAATAACTGTTGTGTCACATTTTCTTCCTCTGGTTTTATCATAAAGGATCCAGTCACAAGAGGTATGTTGGGAGTTAGCAGATGTGAGAATAGGTTGTACGTGCTTGATCACAACCACTATACTTTTGTTTCTTTGTTTATTCAAATAAGCTAAGAGCATCCATCCACTTGTGGCATGCTTGTCGTGGCTATCCCAATTTTCGTATTGTTAATTCTCTTTCACAATCTAGGGTTATTACTTGTATTGATAAGTTAACATGATTGGATTCTTCACTATGTGTTGGCTATAAACTTGGCAAGAGCCATCGTTTGTCTTTTACACTTAATAATAATTGTTGTTTGTGTCCATTTGTGCGCTTACATTGTGATTTGTGGGCTCCTTTACCCATTTCTTCCACTACTGGTTATCGATATTACACTGTGATAATTGATGACTGTATTCGTTTTAGTTGGATATTTCCGTTAAAACAAAAATCCGATTTCTTTGATATTTTGTCAATTTTCAGTGTTATGTTGAGACTCAATTTTCTTCTAAAATTCAATCTTTTCAATGTGATAGTGGTACTGAATTTACAAATAACAAATTTCACTCACACTTTACTTCTTGTGCTATTGTGTTTCGCGTTGCTTGCCTTTATACATTAAGTCAAAATGGGATAGCTGAACGTAAACACTGACACGTTACTGAAATGGGACTCACCATTATATTTCATACTCGTGTGCCATTGTCTTTTTGGGCTGAGGCTTTCACTACAGTCGTCTATCTCATCAACTGACTCCCTTCACCAATTCTTGGTGGCAAAACTCTGTATGAGCTTCTGTTTGGTAAATCACCTAATTACTCTATGCCTTGTACCTTTGGTTGTTTATGCTTTCCTTATTTACGTGATTATTCCCCTCACAAGTTATCTCTTAGATCTTCTCCTTGTGTCCTTTTAGGTTACAGTACCCTTCATAAGGGTTTTCGCTATTTTGACCGCAAGACAGAACGTCTCTATGTCTCTCGACATGTTCAATTTTACGAAACTGTTTTTTCTTATGCTGGTGATGATATTCCTTCTAATTCATCACCATGTATTAATTTTTCTGATGCCACTAACAGTGTGTCTTTTATCTCTGTTGATTTGTCATCTTCTTCCCCTGCTTCGGATGCAGTTTGTCTTATTTGTTATGATGATCTTGGTGCCTCTCTTTCGTGGCCACCTCTAGTGGCTCCCGCCACCTCTTCTTCCAGTGCTCCCACACTCTCTGTTCCTTCCCTAGCACCTTCTACCAATGTTCACCCTATGATTACTCAAGCAAAAGTTGGTGTCTTTCGACCCAAGGCATATCATGCATTGAATATCTCACATTCTTCTCAGTTTTTTCAGGTCCTTCTAGTACTTCAAGAGCCTGTGGGTTTCAAATCTGCTGCCAAACATCCCAAATGGCTCTCTACTATGGACGAAGAAATACACGCTTTAAAGAAAAATGATACTTGGGATCTTGTACCTCGCCCTTCGTATCATAATGTGGTTGGTTGTCGCTGGATTTTCAAGACCAAACTTTATGCTGATGGTTCAGTTGAACGTCATAAGGCTCGCTTTGTAGCACAAGGCTTCTCTCAGATTCATGGACTTGATTTTGAAGATACCTTCAGTCCTGTGGTGCACCCTGCTACTGTCTGGATTATTCTTTCCATTGCCATTACTTCTGGATGGCCCTTACATCAATTAGATGTTAAGAATGCCTTCCTCCATGGTCATATTTTTGAGGAAGCATACATGGAACAGCCTCTTGGCTACACGGATCCGCAGTTTCCTCACCATGTTTATCGCTTGAAGCATGCTCTTTATAGCCTCAAACAAGCTCCCCGTGCTTGGTTTCATCGCTTCAGCTCATTCTTGTTTAAACTTGGTTTCTCCTCAGTCAGGTTGATTCTTTCTTGTTTGTCTATCATACCACGGCAGGCATTGTTTATCTTTTGCTATATGTCGATGATATGGTTTTAACTGGCAACAATCTCTCTTTGTTACAGTCACTAATCAAGCGTCTGTCCACTAAATTTTCTATGAAGGATTTGGGCTCCCTTTACTATTTTCTTGGTGTTGAAATGCTTGCTAACTCACATGGTTTATTTCTTAGCCAAACCAAGTATGCACTTGATCTTCTCTAGCGTGTTGATATAGTTGATGCCAAGCCTATTACTACTCCATTTGTGGTTAGTCATCATCTTTCCACTGCAGGGAAACCATTTTTGGATCCCACTTTGTTTCGATCGCTTGCAGGAGCTCTACAATATCTGACAATTACTCGGTAGGATCTCTCTTTCAGTGTTAATTTCATTTGTCAATACATGCATGCTCCCACTGAAGATCACTTCCGTGCACTCAAACGTATCTTGCGTTATGTCAAAGGCACTATTCATTATGGCTTTCAACTTCACCATACCTCTTCTACTGAGTTACTTGCTTATTCTGATGCAAATTGGGTGGGTTGTCCTGATATACGACGCTTCACATTTGGCTATGCTATATTTTTAGGTGCCAACCTCATCTCTTGGTGCTCTCGGAAGTAATCCACTATTTCTTGCTCCAATGCCGAGGTTGAATATCATTCTCTTGCTGTTGCCACTACTGAAGTTGCATGGATTGTTCATTTATTTCGTGATCTTGACATTTCATTTTCTTCTCCCCCAAAGATTTTATGCGACAATAAGAGTGCAATTTTTATGGCAATTAATCCTATTAGTCGGTCTCGCTCCAAACATATTGCGATTGACTATCACTTTGTTCGTGAATTGATTGCCAATGGTTCTTTGAAAGTTGACTTTGTGCCCTCCCATCTTCAACTTGTTGATGCTTTCACCAAAGGGGTCACAAATGCCCAATTCTTATTATTTTGCAACAAGCTTCGCGTGCTTCCCTCTGCCACGCTCAGCTTGCGGGAGGGTGATAAGGCTCATTGATAATAGTTGATTTATTTCCTTCTCTATATATCCTTGATATTAGTTGATTCCCTTTTATGTATATCCTTGATATTAGTTAATTCATTTCTCTGTATATTTGACTTTCCTTTCCTAGTTTTTAGGATTTGTTTTGTATCAACCACGTTATTCATTCATTGTTTTTAGGATTTTTGATTGTACATAATTTATATATAATGAGAATACCACACTTCAATTGTTCATTGAGGATTTAGCCATCTTTACGAGTTATAACCTCTTTACTGACGCTCACAGAATCAATATTTTTGCGAGTCTCTAGCAAGTTTTCTATCTTTTTGGTACTTTTCTGACACAATTAAAATCTCAAAACAGGTAAATCAATATTATCCCACGAATTAGAGTGAACTTCTCGTGCTCTTCCCAAGAAGTGATGAAATTTGTAACTCGATCGCGCACTTTCCAAGAAGTGATGAAATCTGTAACTACATGCGTTGTACCGCCCTCCACTCCCTTCGCTCAAACATTCGTCATTTTATCAATGCCTGTAACAGGCATGAACTACTACAGCTCAAACACTTACTCATGGACGGTTTGCTCGAATCAAAAGGGTAGGAGCCCAAATAATTAGAGTGGCTCTTATGTTTAAATTTCTTCATCCTGCACCTGTTTCTTTTTATGTTGTGCTGTAAGTAATTTATGCTTAAAACTTTATATTGTGACTTACAAGAGGGTACTTTTCATTTAGTTTAGTACTTTGACCTTGCTTTACAAGGGTGGCTATCACACGAGCTGGCTCCCGCTTAGGGAGGGTCCGGGGAGTAATATATATATGCGCGCGCGCGCGCGCAGCTAGCCTAGCTAACCCCGGTAATTGGAGAGATTTTTTCGTTGCGTTGAACCCACACCAAGCCTCACCATCCATCTAAAATACTTTGGGAAATTTAACATCATAAGATTCAACCATAATCATGTGGATCTGTTTGGTTGTTTACTTTTCTTCCTTTTTTGTATTTGTTTTTATCAACGGTGTTTTAGGAAAAGAGAGAGAGCAGGGAAGGAAAAAAATTATGCATCACCACTATTAATATTTATCATGATCGATGATGTACCCATGTCTCAGACCCATCCAAATTGGGACTTGGGAAGGAGACAAACGGAGACCCAAAAAATGTAATTCTACGTCAAACAAATGTTGGCATCAGTACTTGAGCTCATCCAAACAGGAAGAATGCAACCCACTTGCGGCAGAGTTGCAGCTATCGCCTTCTTATCATTTATTTTTTTGTTACCTATTCTTGGACAAAGGATTTTTCCTGTATTTGTGTGTGTTTGTATTTATTTTTATTTTTATTTTTATTTTTTTTATGGTGATAGATTAAGGGTACGTTTGGTAACACACACACACACACACACACACACATATATATATATATATATATATATATTTAAATGTTTTTATTTTTAATTTTTTGTTTTCAGTTTTTATTTTTATTTTTTGGCCATGTTGGGTACGTAATGTGATTTTTTTATAGATATTAATTTTTAATAAAATATTAAATTTATTTAATTTTATAATTAGTTAATTTACTGTTATATTTATTTTTTAATATACTAGTTTTAGTAAATTATATCAATAAATAAAATAATTTAATAATAACTTATTTTTTTCTAAAATTAATTTAATTTAATAAATATTTTAATAAAATAAATAATTTTAAAAGGTAAATATTACTTATTAGAAAATTTAGTTCATTAAAATAAATCACTTTAATAATAAATTATTTTTTAATAGTGATTCTTATCTACTAACACAAATTATTTTAAAATGTAATTATTATTTTTTTAAAAATAATTTTATTTAATAGAATAAATTATTTATTATTATTTTAATTTTAATAAAATAAATTATTATAATATATTATTTATTTAAAATAATTTAATTTAGTAATATATTAGAATAAAATAATACATTTTAAATTGATACAATAAAAACAGACAAAGTGTTAAAATTAATATAATTAGTACTTATAAAAAAAAAGAGAATAAAACATGAATTTTTTTTTTGTAACGTTTTTCCCATATTAGCAAACAAGACCCAAAATACCATAGGGTGAGGATAAGGGTCAAGGTGTGATCTATATTTTTCCAGAGGGGGTGTGAACGGGTGTTTTTTTTTTTTTTTTCTCCCTCTCTTCTTCTCCTTCTTCTAATGATCTGTCTGGTAGATGTGATAGAATCAAAGAAAACACTAAATACTAGAGAGAGGGAATAGGGGTAAAAGGGTTAAGAGTGATCTTGTTGAAGTGTGAAGCATGGAGTCTTGCCTTCAGCTTCAACCTCTCACAGCAATTGGAATTCTTTTTGCTGTGGTTTGTCTATGGATGGCCATGGCGAAAGTCAAGCCTCACAAGAAGCAAAACAGAACACCTCCAGAGCCAGCTGGGGCGTGGCCTCTTATTGGTCACCTTCGTCTTCTAGGGGCCGCATACAATCCACTTCACAAAACATTGGGTGCCATGGCTGACATGTACGGACCAGCGTTCTCTATCCGCATGGGCATTCACCGAGCTCTTGTGGTTAGTAGCTGGGAAGTTGTAAAGGAGTGTTTCACCAGTGCCAACGATAAAATCTTCTCCACGCGTCCAAGAACTCTGGCTTTAAAGCTTATGGCATATGACCATTCGGTGATTGGCTTTGCTCCTTATGGACCATATTGGCGTGATCAACGGAAGCTGGCTACGATTCAGCTCCTATCTAGTAATAGACTCGAGAAACTTAAGCATGTCCGGGACTTTGAGATAAACTTTTTCGTGAAAGAGGTATATGAGCAGTGGGTAAGCAATGGGGGGAGGAATCCAGTGTTAGTGGAAATGAAGGAAAAGTTTGGGAACTTGACGATGAACATCGTGGTAAGAGTTGTAGCTGGAAAACGTTATGTAGATAGCAATGATGTGGAGTTGAGGCGGTACCAAAAGGCTATAGAAGATTTTTGGTTTCTGATTGGCACGCCTATGGTTTCGGATGCAATTCCCTTTCTTGGTTGGGTGGATCTACTGAATGGATATAGGAGGAAGATGAGGAGATCCGCGAAGGAGGTGGATGATGTGCTTGAGAGCTGGTTGGAGGAACATCGTGAAAAGAGGCTCACTGGAAGTATTAATGAGGGGGAGCAGCAAGACTTCATCGATGTCATGATGTCTGTCATGGAGGAGGATAGTCACCTTCCCCTTGACAAAGTCAAAGATACTGTCATCAAAGCCACTTGCCTGGTATGCCCCCTAGACACCTCGTTTTCAATTACATGAACCGAAACAACACAAGTGATAATTTTGCTATTCTGCTCGTTCTAAAGAAGTGGACAGTCACTCTGACGCTGCCTTTTACTGTCTTTAAGATCCATATATTGTTTACTATAGGTTAGGTTCCAATAAATTGGTGCTATTGTGGATGATATATATATGTGAGAAGATAATTTATAATCCTTGAGTTAATTTTTGCAATCTAGCCACTACTTCAGAGCCTCTATTGCACAGCCTACCTAGCAATCATTGTTGACATTTTGCAAGCTTTTGTAATTATTACTTTGCAATGTTTTTTGTCTTTTTAGTTTTAGATTTTGCTATAAAACAGATGAGTTGTATTCAGTTTGATGCGTGGCAAATTTGAGAGCAAGATAGATAGAGGCTATAGATTGAAAGGGTAAAAAAGAAAACGTGAGCAAATTCTCTCCAAAAGTTTGTAACTCAAGTTTTTTCAATGAACTTTGTGTTTGTGCCTACAATTCATCTTAAACCCATCAATACGTATATAGCCAATAAATTATACATATATGTCTTTTCACGTATATGCAGTCAATGTGTCCATATTCTCATTTTGTTTTTCCCAACTGCAGAGTATGATTTTGGGTGGCAATGACACCACGGTGATCACTCTGACATGGGCACTCTCCTTGCTAATGAACCACCGCCATGTGTTGAGGAAAGCCCAAGATGAGTTGGACGTCCATGTGGGCAAGCTCCGCCAAGTGGAAGAATCCGACGTTAAAAATCTCATTTACTTACAAGCCATTGTTAAGGAAACATTACGGCTACACCCTGCGCTGCCAATGTCGCTGGAGCACGAAGCCATGGAAGACTGCACGGTGGCGGGGTTCCACATCCCTGCTGGTACAGGCTTGCTGGTTAACCTCTGGAAGGTGCACCGCGACCCAAACATCTGGTCCAATCCTTTGGATTTCGAACCGGAGAGGTTTCTAAAGGATCATCATACAGATGTGGATGTTAGGGGTCAGCACTTTGAGCTAATACCATTTGGGTCTGGCAGGAGGATGTGTCCTGGGGTCGCGTTCGCACTCCAGGTCCTGCACTTGACGTTGGCTAGGCTACTTCATAGTTTTGAATTGGGAACTGTTTTGGACTTGCCGGTGGATATGGCTGAGAGTCCTGGCTTGACTGCTCCAAAAGCAACTCCCTTGGAGGTCCTCCTCGCCCCACGACTCCCCTCCATGGTCTACAACTGCTAAGCAAGCAGCAAGCTAGTATGGCCAATTTTGGCGTCTTTTGAAATTTGGAAGGAAAACTGGAACAATTCTCAGTTTTAATAAAAGAAGGTATTTGTTACTTCTTCTTCCTCTCCCTCTTTGTTGTGAGCATCATCAAAAGCTTTGCCCTTCTCTCTCCTCTCTCTCTCTCTCTCTTCTGGTGCTGCTGCTTTCTGATCTGAGGGATTAAACCCACATATGGAATTGAAGGGAAGTAATATATATATTCAGTTCCTCTGTGTTTCTAATGCTTGCAATTGGAGTTATGGGAATGCAGCTATGGCGTTTGCGCTATTGCCTTGTCATCTTTTATGGAGTATATCCATCTACATATGCATTTATAGATTTGAAACCAGGTATTTGGTGCTAATTATTTAAAGAAAATTAATTAAATATAATTTTAGTAGTTTATGTAAGAATTCTTGCGACCAAACTCACGCGAAAAATTATATATAATAAAAAAATTCCATGCAATGAAACATTAAATGCAATTACGTTTAGATATAATTACATTGAGACTAATAGGTATTTTTAAGTATAATATTATAAATACATTTAATTACAAAACTAAATGTAATTAGGATTATAATATGTGTATACATATATATATATTTAAGATCAATTAATTGGATAAACTATGCTGTTTTAATTCAAACTTTCTATGTATTTTGATTTACATAATTTATTAAAAAATATTTAAAAATATATATTTAAAAATATATAGAGTCAGCAGATCAGAATTAGATTTGCCTGATTTTAAACCGACCCAAATCAATTCCCTCAAGAAAAGCCAGAATCACGAATAAGTTGGGCCGGGTCAACTCAAAAACCGGGTACCCGTAAAGCATTATTCACATTATTGCTCTTGCAGACCAAAAATCTGTTATTGTAACCTTTTTTTTTTTTGCATTGCCGCCTTCTTTTTTTTTTTTTTTTGGTTATAGAATCAATTGAAATAATGAGTTTTATTGAAATCAATAATAATTTATACAAAAATGCTTATTATTAAAATATTTTATTAAAATTAAATTAACTATTTCAAATTAGTAATTTATTATTAAAGTATCTACAGATTAGTTGTTATTATAAAAACAATAGAAATTAAATTATACATATAAAATAATGATTACACTCTATCTAAATTCAATGCGGTTATTATAAGTTAAAATTTTAAACTTATTATTTAAATATAATTAAAAATAACACGTTACCTTGCAACCATTACTAATCAATTTCACTCAATCCAAACGGGAGTGTAACTTGCATTTGACGTCACAAATTAATGCTTTCCAAACTGAAACCAACAACCTATAATGGTGGTGTTTGGATGAAAATATATATCTATATATACAATAATAATGATAATAATAATAAAACAAATAAATTGGTGTAAAAAATAATTCATGAGAAATTTGGTTGAAGAAAATTAAAAAAATTTAACATTTATTAATTCTTTTTAATGTTTTTGGGTAAACCAAACACTGCCTATATAATTCCATTTCATTTTTTTCTTTTTAACTCTTATCACCCCATTTTAGGTCTCATCATGTGATTGGTTTCTGGGCAGTTCTTCCCAGGAAGGAATTCCCAGGCATTGTTGGACCAATTTCTGTTATTGTAGTGATTTTTGCATTGTAGCCTTGCCTTTTTTGTTTTTTTGGGGGGGGGGGGGGGTGATATATTCAATTAAATTTGAGGGTGCGTTTGGTTGCAGAAAAAGAGCATAATTTTTAAGAATTTTAACAATATTTAGTAATTGAATTTTTCTTTGTGCGTATGGGAAAAATTTTAAATTTTCAGTAATTTTTCGTATTTGGTAAAAAATTAAAAAAATTTAATAATTTTTAAAAATTTTTGGTTATTTAGTAAAACTTAAAAAAAAAATAGTAACTTTTAAGTGTGTTTCTAAACGCTGAAAAAAAAATTAAAGACTACTAAAAACTTAATTTTTTTATTTATTTATTTTTTACGACCAAACGCAGTGTTCATGGAAGACGCTGACGGTTATAATCAATCAACCAACAGAGCACCGGAAACAAAAGAACCTGCTACTTGGAAATTTTTTTTTGGCAAGTTCCTCGCCGTATTTAAGTGGACCTTGTTTGGTTGTTCTCTTTTGCCACAATTATATAGAGGGAAGGCTATATTTGTTTGTGTGGACTTTGTTTGATTGTTTTTTTTTTGGCATAATTATGGCTTCTTGTTTGGAATGATAAAAAGTTTTAAAAAATAATAAAAAAATATTAAAAAATTTTAAAATTTATTTACTTTTTATCTCACTATACAAATTACGAACTCACAACTTATCTCACTTTATCTCGTTTTATCTAAATTTTTGTTACTCCAAACACATTCTATATAACTATGTCCACAATTAAGTTTTTTAAATTTTACAATCTCGAAATTTTTTGTATTAAATTATTATTATTATTTAATCAAGCAGCAACATTTCAGTGGTAAAGTGCCTTGGATTCATGAGTTTGGATCACCAAATTTTATCAAAAAATTTTAAAAATTTCTAATTTTTTTTAATTGCACAAATTATATAACTCTAAGTTTTATTAATTTTTTATCACTCTAAAGGCATACTCTCAATTTTATTACCCAGCATTAGAAGTTAGAAAAAGTAGCTATAGAAAATGACCTTATCTAATCTACTTGTCAACCAATCGTACCATTCACACCTTAGGTGGTGTTTGAATAAAAAAAAGTAAAAGAAAAATAAAAAAAATTTGATGTAAAAATGTAATGTTACGAAATTTAACTTAAAAAAATTGATAACTTTTAGTAAAATTTAATAAACCAAACACCCCCTTACCCAACTCCTCTCAACTTTAGTTCCCACCTGCAAATCCTTATTTTTAATCAACTCTCCCTCCCTCCTTCTCTTCCTCCCTCCCCCTTATCATCTTAGAAATTCCCACGTACATGTATAGAAGCACCCTTCTTGCTTGAAATTAATATAAATATATATATATATACATAGAAGCATGCACCCTTCAAACACCATCTTGATCAGATCCGGTAATTAAACCCTTCGGCCATGTTTGTTGGCCGGATGAGAAAGGGGGGATTGGAGAAACAATTCGTGGGACTCACCAAGTAAAGTGTTTGTTTTGATTTTTGTTTAATCCATAAGTCCCACAGATTGGATGAATTGTGAGGAGTTTTGCTGGATGAGTAATTCCGTGAGGCATGTGATATTATTAATACATTATCTCTGAATTTGTTTCCCTCTAAGATCCAAAATTTAAAATTATTTTTTATCACATCACATATCAAATCACATCTTTTATCTCACTTTATATTCTATCAACCAAACACCAAAAAAATAATCCGACATAAAAAATTAATTCCATCTTTTATCCAATCTCACATATTATTCATGATATTATTTATCCTCAATCATCCAATCCCCTTCAACAAACGAGCACTTCCAGTATATTGAAACACTCCTCCATATTCTGATGAAGCCCTTGAACACTGGCAATCCTTTGTTTTTTCTTTTCTTTTTTTTTTTTTTCTTTTTTGAATGTTAAATTACTCTTCACTATTTATATTATTGATTGCATTTGGAATAACAAAATATGAAATAAAATAAAATAAATTAAATTAAATTAAATTATGGGTTCATAACTTGTGTAGTAAAATAAAAAGTGAATAGTTTTTTAAAATTTTTTATTTTTTAAAAATTTTTTTATTACTCCAAATGAAAAAATTATGACTCCGTTTGACAACGCTGTCATTTTTTTATTGTTATTTTTTGTTGTCGTTTTTTTTTGTGTTTCTTGTTGTCGTTTATTTTTGTTGAATGAAAATAAAAATTATGTTTGATAATGTAATTTTATTCACACAAATTTGTAAATAGAAAACAGAAAATTTTTTTGATAAATATAATTTATATTTCATATATTTTTAAAATTTTTTCAAAGTATTCTGTAATTACAGATATGGTGTAAAAAATTTGGAGGAGAGAGAGAGAGGGATCGGGGGAGAAAGGAAGAAGGAGAGAATAGATTCTCGGGGGGAGAGGGGGAGAACAGAAGGGGAAGAAAGAGAGGGAGAGAGCAGAAAGGGGAAAGAGAGGATGAGGGATCGGGGAGAGAGAGAGTGGGAGGGAGCAGAAGGGGAAGAGAGAGAGGGGGAGGGATCGGGGAGAGAGAGGGGGATTTTCAGGGATCGGAGGATTGCAGTCTGTTTTCGTGGGAAGAAAAAAAAAAACGAACACAGAAATACTTTTTACGATGTTTCCATTTTTTGTTTAATTTTGACAATATTTTTTATTTTTTTTGACAATAAAAAAACGTAAATATTTTTATCAAACGAGTTTTTATTTTTAATTTTTAAAAAAATAAAAACGAAAATAGAAAATAAAAAAAAATGTTAGCAAATGAGACCTATTATGTAAATATAGCAAAGATTGCGGACCAGATTTTAAAAGCAATAGCATCACCCACCTTCTCTCCGCCGCCTGCGGGTGCTTTTCGCCACAATAATTCATGGTCACGATGGACCCATTGCACTGAACCCATAAAAAATTTTGATTTGAAAAACTGAAACCGAAATGAAATTCCACGTCGAAACAATTGTTGGAATCACTTAAATTCAAACCAGATAGGCACCGCTCTATTTTTATTTATTTTTTCTTCTTTTGCATAAGTCACCGTCAAGTTAATTTGTATTAGTGATTATTTATAATTATTAATATATTTCATTTAAAATCACCGCACACTTATAAAATGATATCTTTCACCTAAAAACCAATAATAAAAATATAAGCAATAACCAGATTATTATACAGTGAGACAATCAACCTGATTCAAACCGGAAGATTGCAACCTCCAAGTGGTAAAGCTGTAAATTATTATCTCCATCTTAGCATTTGTCTTTTTGTTAGATATTTTTGGGTTTTGGGAGCACTGTGATGCAACTGAAAGCGTGTAAATCTTGACTTTCTTTCCTTTTTTTTGTTGGGTAAACTGACAAGATGCGTGTTTTGATAAAATCAAAGAATTATAGAGGGTGCCAGAGAGTGATCGAGGATAAGAATTAAGAGGGGATCTCCTCTCCTCTTGTTGAACTTTGAATCAAGCATGGAGTCTTGCTTTCAGTTTGAAGCTCTCACAGCTCTCGTAGTTTCCTTTACTGTTTTTTTCCTCGGGATGGTCGTCATGGGCAAAGTCAAGGTCCACAAGAAGAAGGATTACAGAACACCGCCTGAGCCGGCAGGGGCTTGGCCTGTCATCGGGCACATTCAACTTCTGGGGCCAAACAAGCTGCTGCATCGATCGTTAGCCGCCATGGCCGATAAGTATGGACCAGCCTTCTCTATCCGCACAGGAATTCACCAAGCTCTTGTGGTTAGCAGCTGGGAGGTAGTAAAACAGTGTTTCACCGCCAACGACAAAATCTTCTCCACCCGTCCAACATCTCTGGCCTTAAAGCTCATGGCCTATGACCAGTCCGTGCTTGGCTTTGCTCCTTACGGGTCATACTGGCGCGATCTACGGAAGCTAGCTATAACTCAGCTCCTATCTAGTAATAGACTCGAGAAACTTAAACATGTCCGCGACTCAGAGGTAAAAATTTTTCTGAAAGAGGTATATGATCAGTGGGTAGGCGATGGGGGTAGGAATCCAGTGTTGGTGGAAATGAAGGAGAAGTTTGGGAACTTGACAATGAACATAGTGGTAAGAGTTGTTGCTGGGAAACGGTTCGTTGGCAGCAACAACGAGGAGTTGAACCAGTTGAGGCGATACCAAAAGGCTTTGGGGGATTTTTCACAAATGGTTGGCATGGTTACGATTTCAGACGCGATTCCCTTTCTCGGTTGGGTGGATATACTGAACGGATGCAGTGGCAAAATGAAGAGATCTGCGAAAGAGGTGGATGATGTGCTTGGGACGTGGTTGGAGGAACATCGACGCATGAGGCCTACTGGAAGTGTTGATGAACGAGAGAAAGACTTCATAGATGTCATGATTTCTACCTTCGAGGACAGTGATTACCTTCCCCATGACAGAGATAAAGTCATCAAGGCCACTTGCTTGGTATGCCTCTTATACTCATTATTGATTCGATTGCATGAAGTAGCAGAAATAGCCTCATCAATGATTTTGTGACTTTTGTCATTCTAGTTGTTCAGATACAGAAATCTGAAAGATGTGGATACACAATCACTCTGACCCCGGCTTATAGAAGCATAGTTTAGTGATTAAGTTCTAGATCTTTTGGCGCTTACAGTGGTTCCGTTTGGCATACCAAATCTTACTAAAATTTATTAATTTTAACTAATTTCTTTATACTTTCTTTTAATTAAATTTATTCGCATATCATTTTTACGTCAAAAAGTAAAAATATTGTATTTTTTAGTTAACTTTTTATCAACTAACAAATCCGGTATATATAACATCTTATCTCAAGTATTTATAACCTATTTTAATACTTAGCCATAATCCAATTAAATAGAGGCCATAACTCAAGTAGGTTAGTCATAATCCAATTAAATACAGGGCCATAACTCAAGATGAAACAATTTTTAATCCAATTTAATAATTAGCGCATAACGCATAATGAGAAATTTTCCTGATGCCGCCCTTGGTTAGAACTAGATCTTTACACCATACGGGCATTTGTACAAATTCGTCGCCCACAATGTACTTAATATCTGATTGCAGAGTATGATTTTGGGTGGCAATGACACGACGGTGATCGCGCTGACATGGACACTCTCCTTACTACTGAACCACCGCCATGTACTAAGGAAAGCCCAAGATGAGTTGGATTACCACGTGGGCAAGCACCGCCAGGTTGAAGAATCTGACGTAGAGAATCTCGTTTACTTACAAGCCGTTGTTAAGGAAACATTACGGCTGCACCCTCCGCTGCCAATGTCGGTGGCACACGAAGCCATGGAAGACTGCACCGTGGCAGGGTTCCACATCCCTGCCGGCACGCGCTTGTTGGTTAACTTCTGGAAGTTGCACCGTGATCCGAGCATTTGGTCCAATCCCTTGGATTTCGAACCGGAGAGGTTTCTGAAGGATCATACAGATGTGGATGTTAGGGGTCAGCATTATGAGCTTATACCATTTGGGTCTGGCAGGAGGATGTGTCCTGGGATCACGTTCGCACTCCAGGTTCTGCACTTGGCGTTGGCCAGGCTACTTCATAGTTTCGAATTGGCAACTGTTTCGGACTTGCCGGTGGATATGGCCGAGAGTCCTGGGCTAACTGCTCCGAAAGCAACTCCCTTGGAGGTCCTCCTCACTCCACGGCTCCCCTCCGCGGTTTACAACTGCTAATTAAGCAGCAGGGGAATAAGGCCAATTAATTTGGTATTCTACATTATTAATCCCCTGTTCCATTGTATTTTGACTTTCGGGTGCTGTGGAAGTTCCCTTTATTATTTCTGGAAGGGCCGGGGGAGGAGGACAAAGTATGTAATAATAATAAGTTCTGTACTCAATAATTCAATGTCAGAGTCTAAGATTTCATTACAGCCATCAAATATAAACGCCAGCCGCAGTTGCCGAATATTTTAAAATAAAATAGAAAGCAAAGGCAATTACTTTCTTCCTGATGAAATTGAAGTTTTATTTAACCCCAAAAAAAAAAAAAAAAAAAAATTGCCTAAATAGAACTTTAATTTCTCGAAGCCTTCTCCATCACCAAGGCACCATGTGAATCGGCCTACAATCACTACACTTGCAGACCAATAATTTTTAGTGCACAATACTCTAGTATGGCGAGATTTGAGAATTCCAATTTCTGTAATTTTATATTTTACTTGGAAAAAAAATTGTTTTTAGAATTCAAACTCGTGGCACTCAAGTCATAATAAAATAATCTTAATGTACATAATACACAATTTTAATTAAATTAAATATATTAATTATGTCCATCTTTTTCTTTAATCCAAATTATAAATGACTAATTATATATGTGCTGACTCTTATATTAGAAGGTAATAGATGTGTCCTTTAGTCAAATTATGTTTATATCTTAAATCTATCTTTATCTGAACTTGTTATAATTATCTAGTTTCTTTGGCAGAGTTTTAATAATTGATTTTCATTCGAAATCAAATAGAATTAAAATAATACTAAATGAATAAATATGAAATTTTATTTATTAATTTTACGAGTGATTTTAAAAGTTGAATTTCACTGAAAGTAAAATTATTTTAATTACATCTATTTTTTTTTTACTTTTATTCTATATAGAATAAAATCTATTTTAATTACCTTAAAGTTATATTTTTTCTATTCACTTCAAATAAAAAAAATGTTTTAATTACTTTTAATTATACTAAACATATAAATGTGTATAATATTTATTAATTTATGAGTGTTTTACCTCTGTTGCCTTCAAAACAAACATGCCTAATGTTTGAGTGAATATCTCCGTACCCTGTAGGGATGTCAATGGGACGGGTATGGGGTGGGTATGACCTTCCCCGTTCCCGTCCCCGTTTAGCAATACCCTTACCCGTCCCCATTCCCATCCCCGTTTCGGAGAAAAAAAATTTTCCCATACTTGTCCCTACAAAATAATGAATTCCCCATCCCCGTTTATCCGCCAAGTATATTAACTATTACAAATTATATATTATATGTATAAAATAAATATTTAAAATTATTATAAATATTATATATATTAAATAAAAAAATATATTATATATATATTAAATAAAATTTAAAAAATATATATATATATTTGACTTTGACTGATGCACTTAACCAAAGATGAAGTGGTCTTTATTTATAACCTCACAAGACCTTCACTTCTTTGTGACAAACCGATGTGGGACTTCTAAAGGAGTCACCACGCCAACAAAATTAACAAATAAATATTTAAACGGGTACGGGGCAGGGTGGGGACTATCATACCCGTCCCCGTCCCCGTCCCCGTCCCCGTACCCGTGCGGGTAACAGTTGAAATCTCCATCCCGTCCCCGTCCCTGTACCCGTGCAGGTAACATTTGAAATCTCCATACTCGTCCCCGTCCCTGCTATTAACATCCCCATACCCTCCCCGAACGGGGCGGGTACCCACCGAGTACGGGTATATTTGACATCCCTAGCGCCCCGTAAGGGGTAGTTGAGTTGGTTTGGATGGCGGGCTGAAGGGCATGGGACCACTAGGTCCCGGGTTCGACTCCTCTTCGAGGGCAGTCATTCCTTTAATTGTGGAGGGCCATCTAACAGCCTTCTCAGCTAAGCCGGTCAGTTAGGGTTTGCATAAGCTGGTTTATCTTCTCGTAGTTCTTTGTCGGCTAGGGCCACGGGGCGGGCTTCACCCAGTGTGCATCCATGGGTAGCGGCTGCGAGCTTCTCCCCAACCCCAGAAGTAAATATCTCCGTAACTAATTATATATATAGTAATTAAGTGCAACTATCTATATTGTGCAGTATTTACCAATTCGTCTCTCAATGCTAATAATATATAACAAAGTGAATTAAGCAATACGTATATAGGAAAATGTTTGGAATGTATAAAATTAAATTACTGACACAAAAATAGATACAACTTGAAATACATCAAGTTGAAAATCACAGAAAAAAAATATTGAAAATCACAAAGAGCTCCTTTACTCATTTGGTTGAGCGACTGTCTTTTTTTTTTTTTTTCAATTGAAATTTATTGAGAAGAGATTGGTTAGATTGTTAATCTCTTGAATTTTTTTAATTTAATATAATTTTTCATTTTTATTTGATTTAAAGAATACCAATATGAATCAACCTATGTTTCAATAAATTTAAATAATCAAGTTCTGTGTAATTTTTAATTTTTTAGTGGAGGTATTTGTAATTTATATTAAAACATGTAAAGATAAATTTATCTTTCTTTTATTTTTTTATTTTTAAAACTGTTAGACTAAAAATTGACGAAAATGAGTGATTGCTCAAAACATTTGTAAATAAGGAAAGTCTCTATGAATGTCAAATGATTGGAAAATATCTCTGTAACTACACAACATTTAAGGAAGATTGATATAATTTACCTTAAAATGTTTTTATAGCTTTACAGAGTATCAGTAAAAGTAGAGAATTTCTATTATTCTAATATGTAATAATTGGTTTTGTGTCACGTGTATATGTTAATTAATTAAATTTTGTTAAAATATAATAAGTAGTGTGTGTTGAAATTTAATTTCACATTGAATCATCAAGAAAATAAATTAATGCGGAAGCGTACATGAATCCATTGATGTAATTTTGTGGTTCTTGATCTTCCAAATCTATACGTAGGTTTCTTTTCCTTATTCTCTCTGACGATGGGATCTCAGATTGATTAGAAAACTCTTACGTATAACCTGGGGACCATAACCTATTTATAATAACTGTAGAAACCCTACTTCTATTCGGCCCATCATAAAATAGAAATATTGGCTTAGGTATCTCACATTAAAGGCTCATACAAAATTGAGATGTTATAAAGCCCAAAACTTTAAAACTTTAACAGACCACTTTAAATGGGCTTAACCTTTATGATAGCCTATAACACACAAATAACATATTTGGCCCACAATTGATTATTTTTTCAACAATCTCCTACTTGGGCCAGATATGTTAGTTTATACATTATAAAAGTAACTTTAAGAGCTCAAAATTCGCTATCATTATCAAACATCTCTATGCAATCTGGTCCATCAATTATATCAATATAGGATTAAAGCGGCTTTCGTTATATGTATCATAACTAAACCCATCAATAGTCACATATATCAATACAATCAACGACATAGATCAAGTATGGATGTGTAGCATGGAAATTACATGTAATGTGATCTAAACATGCCTATTTCCAACTGGTCCAATGTTATTCTTTAGTGAGATCATAATAAATACATTCAGAGTGCAAATAAACCATAAACTTTATTCTGCAGAAAATAAATCCATAAAATGTGTCTACAACTGAAAAGCATCCAAATACAAACTCCCACTAAACCAACATATCATCAAATGATACAACATCCGTATGAGCTACGTGCTCATGAAAGACCTTGGGTGGTAAGCCTTTAGTGAGCGGATCCGCAATCATGGAGTTTGTGCCAATATGCTCTATAGACACCTGACCACTCTGAACTCTTTCTTTAACAACTAGGAACTTAATGTCTATGTGTTTAGACTTCGAAGAGCTCCTATTGTTATTAGAATATAGCACAGCTAACTTATTGTCACAGAATAACTTTAATGATCTTTCAACACTATCCAAAATTCGCAGCTCAGTGACAAAATTCCGCAGCCATATTCCATGATTAGATGCCTCATAACAAGTTATGAACTCTGCTGCCATAGTGGAAGAAGCTATGAGTGTCTGCTTGGCACTTCTCCAGGATATAGCTCCTCCAGCCAGCAAGTAGATGTAACCTGATGTGGATCTTCTACTATCTTGGCATCCAGCAAAATCGGAATCAGAAAACCCAATGATATCCAACTGATCCGATTTCTTATAAGTGAGCATGTAATCCTTTGTTCTCTGTAAGTACCTCAAAACTCGTTTGGCTGCTTTCCAATGATCCATCCTAGGATTGCTTAAATATCTGCCTAACATTCCAACAATGAATGCTATGTCTGGACGTGTACAAACTTGACCATACATTAGACTCCCAACAACTGAAGCGTAAGGAATCTTATGCATCTCCTTAACTTCAAGGTCATTTTTAGGGCATTGATTGAGACTAAATTTGTCTCCCTTAGCGACAGGGGTGTCACTTGGTTTACAATCTTGCATGCCAAACCTTTTAAGTATCTTATCGATATAGGCCTTTTGTGATAATCCAAGAATACCTCGAGAGCGATCTCGATGTATCTAAATCCCTAATACAAAAGATGCATCACCAAGATCTTTCATCTCAAAATTCTTTGATAGAAATCTTTTGGTTTTATGCAACATGCCTATATCATTTGTGGCAAGCAATATGTCATCAACATATAAAACCAGTAAAATATACTTACTCCCACTGAACTTGTGATACACACAATCATCCACAGCATTTACCTCAAAGCCGAACGAGATAATTACTTGGTGAAATTTGTAGTACCACTGACGGGAAGCTTGTTTGAGTCCATAGATGGATTTCTTTAATTGGCAAACCATATTCTTTGAGTCTACCGACACAAAGTTTTCTGGTTGCACCATATAGATTGTTTCATTAATGTTACCATTAAGAAACGCCGTCTTAACATCCATATGATGTAACTCAAGATCAAAATGTGCAACAAGCGCCATAATGATTCTGAAAGAGTCTTTCGTAGAAACCGGAGAGAAAGTCTCTTTGAAGTCGATGCCCTCCTTCTGGGTAAAGCCTTTTGCTACAAGATGAGCCTTATATCTTTCCACATTACCATTCGAATCCCTTTTGGTTTTAAATATCCATTTACAACCAATGGGTTTTGCACCTTTTGGTAATGGGACAAGATCCCAAACTTTATTGTCTTGCATAGACTTATACTCCTCATTTATGGCATCAATCCACTGTTGAGAGTTAGAACCCTGCATGGCCTGATGAAAGTTGATTGGATCATCTTCCACCATTCCAATATCTTCCTCACGTTCTTGGAGAAATACTACATAATCATCTGGAATAGCACTTCTCCTTTCTCTCGTGGATCTCCTTAGTTCTTGAGGTTGTTGATTTTGTTTTTCTGGAATAATTACCTCATTCTGGATGGGGGTTGTTCAACATTATCTTGTTGAGGTTCCTGATTTCCTTCTTGATCAATGACAGGTATAGAAGCCTGCATGTTATCATAAAGGATAGTAGGAATCGAAACCGATTCCTCCTCAAAGGCAATGTCTCTAACCTTATTTCTTCCCCTAAAATCAACATCCTCAAAAAATGTTACAGTTCCCGTTTCAAAAATTGACCTAAGTGTGGGATCATAAAATTTGTAGCCCCTTGATCGCTCAGAGTAACCAATAAAGTAACTGCTCACTGTTTTGGAGTCCAATTTATTTTCATGTGGCCTATAAGGCCTTGCCTCAGCTGGACATCCCCAAATGTGAAAATGCTTCAAACTAGGCTTTTTGCCTGTTCAAAGCTCATAAGGTATTTTGGCAGCTGCTTTAGTGGGTACTCTATTAAGAATGTAACCTGCAGTCTTAAGTGCTTCTCCCCAGAGTGATTCTGATAAAGTAGAATGACTAATCATACTCCTTACCATGTCTTTTAGAGTTCTGTTTCGTCTCTTAGTTACACCATTCATGCTAGGGGATCCTGGCATGGTGTACTGTGGGAGGATTCCACACTCCTCTAGGAATTTAACAAATGGTCCTGGACGTTGTTCTCCTGAACCGTCATATCTACCGTAGTACTCACCACCACGATCAGATTTGACGCTTTTAATCCTTTTGTTGAGTTGATTCTGAACTTCAGCTTTAAAAGCCTTGAACACGTCCAGTGACTGAGACTTCTCATGAATGAGATATAGGTACTCATAGCGTGAGTAATCATCTATGAATGATATAAAATATTGTTGACCATTCCAAGAAGCCGTAGGGAATGGTCCACAAATATTTGTGTGAATCAATTCTAAGACGTTTGAAGTTCTGTTGGCACCTAACCTCTTAATTTTGGTCTGTTTTCCCTTAATACAATTAATGCAGACATCAAAGTCTGAAAAAATAAGGGAATCCAAAATGCCATCAGACACAAGTCTTCCAATTCTATCTTTTGATATATGACCCAACCGCTTGTGCCATAATGACGTCGAATTTTCTTTATTTAATTTGCGTTTAGTACCACGTGATTGCACATGCAAGGTTTTATTATATGATGCAATAGTATCAAGCAAGTATAGGTTATCATATGCAGATAATGAACCAGTACCAATAACATTTGAATTCAATGAAAGACTAAACTGATTGTTTTCAAATGAACAATAATATCCAGATTTGTCCAACAAAGAAACAGAAACCAAATTCCGCCTGAAAGACGGTACAATAAAAGTGTCTTTCAAATCTAAATAATAACCAGTTCCTAATAATAATATAAAAGTGCCTATTGCATCAACTTCCATCGACTTGCCATCTCCCACAAAGATGTATCTTTCACCATCATTTGACTTTCGATAGCTCAGGCAACCCTGTATAGAAACACTTATGTGAGTAGTAGCACTAGAATCTAACCACCAAGTGTTTTTAGGTACTGAAGCTAAATTAACCTCAGAACAGACCAAAGTAAAAATTGTACCTTTCTTTGCACGCCAAGCGTGATATTTGGCACAATCTTTCTTGAGATGTCCAGTTTTGTTACAAAAGAAGCAGCTGTCAATTTTCTGCTGCTGTTTCTTTTGTGCTGGACCCTTAGTAGCAGCTTCATATTCTTTCTTTCTTTTCTTGCCCTTATCTTTAGAGGTGCTTACCAAGTGAGCACTTTCAGTTTTGTCTTGCTTCAACCTTTCTTCCTCTTGCACACAATATGAAATGAGCTCATTTAGAGACCATTTCTCTTTCTAGCACTTGTAACTGACCTTAAAGTGATTGGACTGTGCAGGAAGTGAGATCAATACCAAATGCACGAGCAAGTCATCAGACAGCTCAAGCTTTAGTCTTTTAAGTTTAGAAGCAATATGAGACATCTCCATGATGTACTCCCTTACGTTCCCCTTGCCTTTATACTTCATTGAAATCAAGTTTTGCAAAAGCATGCTTGTTTCAGTCTTATCATTTTTAACAAAACGCTTTTCAATCTCGGCAAGGAACTCCTTGGCATTAGTTATCCCGTCGGATACTGCGCCCCTAAAAACTTCTGGAATGCCGCGCTTGATGATCATGAGACTCATGCGATTTGAGCGATCCCACTTCTCAAAGTTCCTCTTTTCATCAAGTGAACTTTCAGTCGTAAGAGAAGCGGGTTGCTCAACCCTGAGCGCAAGGTCAAGATCCATGCAGCCAAGAACAATTAATATGTTCTCTTTTCAATCCTTGAAGTTTGTTCCATTTAGCATAGGAATCGAATTTATGTTGGCAGATATAGTAGTAGCAGACATATTAGCTGTATAAAGAACAAAATAACTCAAAAATCACGCTCACATTAATAAACATAATTAATAATCAATAAATTCAAATAATGGTAAACCTATCTCAAGATACCCAGCACAACATTAATATCAAGTCTTTGGACAGTAATATTAATTGTAAGTGGTACTTTTGTTGTAGTTATCAAATATTGACAATAACTCCTGTCAAATAATAAGCCAATCTTTGGATTGATTTACTATTCACATGAAAACCTAATAATTGTCACATGTTTACCACCACAGGTGTATATGTAATTCTGTCAAATATTAGCCTTCATTTAGGCCGACCAATACCCGCATGAATAGATACATACACACAACATTCTAATATTCAAAATAAAATAATTTCCACAAGAGAGGTTGCTTTGGCAATATGTTGCTTCAATTAAATTATTGTTGAATATTATATACCCAAAAATTAATAATACCAAAATTTGAATTTAATTGATTCCTTAAATCAATTCCTTTAAAATTAAAAGAAATTAAAACTCTTTAGGGGCCCTTTTGAAATAAGAGTAAACCTTTAGGGGCCTTTGGGTAATATCTTAAAACTTTGCCCAGCCCTTAAAGAAAAATCAAATTAAATACTTTGAGGAATTATACCTTTACCCCAGTTTATTTCAAAGCATTTCACATAAGACCTTCAAGGAAATTACAAAAGCATCCAAAGTTTCGAAAATATTTCAACCATGCCCTCTTCTCCAAATCAACACCATGAGCTTCAAAAAAAATTGCTAGCGGCCAATTTGGCAAAATCTGACCAAGAAATCGGCCCCTGGGTTTTTGGATCTGGTCTGTGAGAGAAAATTTTCGGCGCGGATGAGAATCAAAACCACGATGGGTTTCAATCCGCCGCCGCACCCCACCGCGATTGTATATGTATATAACCCAGAATACAGATCAATTTTTTTTTTAATCAAAGAAACCCACGAATTGAACCCATCAAATCATTGCGCAAACAACAAAACCCATGCCTTTGCAATTTATTTGCTTTAAGCTGAATCCATTCCAACAATATGTATATATATTATATATATATATGTATACACACACAAAAGTTGGATCTGCAAGTGATTGATTGCTGAAGAAATAGGCTTGATTATTCATTTAATTTGACACAAAATTGATAACAATCTTGGAAAAGATTCTCCCTGTGAGATTGTTCAGTTTGATAGCATCATTTGGAAGAATTGATTGGTGAAATAGGGGGCATTAAATTAATCACACCAACTGAATCCATGAAAATATATATGTGTACGAATATATATATGCGTACGAACCGGTAAAAAAATATATTAATTTCATAAAAGATGATCAAATAATCAAAAAAAAAAAAATCAGAATTTTGAGAACAAAAATTAATTCCCAAAATTTTAAACCTTAGCCATCAAATCTTAATCCATAAAAAAAAAAAATTTCTCAATGATTCAACATGAGTAGGCTCTGATACCACTTGTTGAAATTTAATTTTACATTGAATCATCAAGAAAATAAATTAATTCGGAAGTGTACCTGAATCCATTGATGTAATTTTGTGGTTCTTGATCTTCCAAATCTATACGTAGGTTTCTTTTCCTTATTCTCTCTGATGATGGGATCTCAGATTGATTAGAAAACTTTTATGTATGACCTGGGGACCATAACCTATTTATAATAACTGTAAAAACCCTACTTCTATTCGGCTCATCATAAAATAGAAATATGGGCTTAGGTATCTACACATTAAAGGCCCATACAAAATTGAGATGTTATAAAGTCCAAAACTTTAAAACCTTAACAGACCACTTTAAATGGGCTTAACCTTTATGATAGCCTATAACACACAAATAATATATTTGGCCCACAATTGATTGTTTTTCCAACAGTGTGAGAAAGGAGTAAATTAGACAAAGTGATCTCACTTTATTCTTAATTTTTCTCTTAATTCTAGCCTCAAAAACTCTAATATAAACTTCTTGCTGATGTATAATATGTTTTAAAATATTTAAGTAACGAAATTCTAGACAAATGGAGTTTTCGTAATGTAATTAAAAAACTGTCAAACTGATGTTCACGGAATTAATCTTTCTGCGAGTTTCTAGCAAGTTTTCGTATCTTTCTTGTACTCTTCTGGTATAATCAAAATCTAAAAAAAAGTAAGTCAGTATTATTCCTCAAATCAAAGTGAGTTTCTCGCGCTCTTTCCACGAAGTGATGAAATCTGTAACTCTACTCTTTTTACTGCCCTCCACTCATTTCGCTCAAACAATTTTCATTTTGTCAATGCCTGTAACAAGCATGAACAACAGCTCTAACACCTACTCATGGATGGGTTGCATGAATCAAAGGGGTAGGAGCCCAGATAATTAGAGTGACTCTAATGTTTAAATTTCTTCATCCTGCGCTTGTTTCTTTTTATGTTGTGCTGTAAGTAATTTATGCTTAAAACTTTATATTGTGACTTACAAGGGGGTACTTTCCATTTAGTTTAGCACCTTGACCTTGGTTTTACAAGGGTGGCTATCACACGAGCTGGCTCCCGCTTAGGGAGGGTCCGAGGAGTAATATATATATATATATATATATATGCGGCGGCTAGCCTAGCTAACCCCGGTAATTGGATAGATTTTTTCGTTGCGTTGAACCACCACCAAGCCTCACCGTCCATCTACAATACGTTGGGAAATTTAACATCGTAAGATTCAACCATAATCATGTGGATCTGTTTGGTTGTTTGCTTTTCTTCAATTTTTTTGTATTTGTTTTTGTACGGTATTTTAGGAAAAGAAAGATCGCAGGAAGAAAAAAAAAATTTATGCGTCATCACTATTAATATTTATGATGATCGATGATGTACCTAGGACTGGCCCAGGGGTGAGCCCAACAAGTCTCTGGATCAAGGATAATCCAAAATAATTTTTAAACCGAGATGAAAAAAAAATTTTAAACTTGACTTGTATACTAGTATGAAAGGGTAAAATTTTTAAAGTTTAGTTTAGACAACCGAATTATTGAGACCGATACTAGATGTATCCATGTCTCAGAACCATCCAAATTGGGATTTGGAAAGGTGATAACGGAGACCTATAAAATGTAATTCTACGTCAAACAAATGTTGGCATCAGTACTTGAGCTCATCCAAACAGGAAGAACATAACCCACTTGCGGCAGAGGTGCAGCTATCACCTCCTCATCATTTATTTTTTTGTTACCTATTCTTGGACTAGGGATTTTTCCTGTATTTGTGTTGCGTGTGCGCGTGTTTTTTTTTTTTTTTTCTTTTTTTGGCAGCAGCTAAAAGTGAAAGATTAACGGCATGTTTGGTAACATATATATATATATTATAATTAATTGTTTTTATTTTTATTTTTTTGTTTTCAGTTTTTTTTTTTGGTGGCGAAAATAAAAACAAAAAACATGTTGGGTACGTAATGTTATTTTTTATAGTAATTAATTTTTGATAAAATATTTAATTTATTAAATTTTATAGTTAGTTAATTTACTGCTATATTTATTTCTAATTATACTTATTTTAGTAAATTATAACAATAACTAAAATAATTTAATAATAAATTATTTTTTACTAAAATTAATTTAATTTAATAAATATTTCAATAAAATAAATAATTCTAAAAGTAAATATTACTTATTAGAAAATTTAATTCATTAAATTAAATCACTTTAATAATAAATTTTTTTAATAGTGATTCTTATCTACTAAAATAAATTATTTTAAAATGTAATTATTATTTTTAAAAAATAATTTTATTTAACAAAATAAATTATTTATTATTAATTTAATTTTAATAAAATAAATTATTATAATATTATTTATCAAAAATAATTTAATTTAGTAATATATTTGAGTAAAATAATTAATTTTAATATGATACAATAAAAACAGACATAGTGTTAATTAATACTTATTAAAAAAAAAAAGGATGAAAACATGATTTTTTTTTTTTGGATGTTTATTTCTATTTTAGCAAACAAGTCCTAAATACTAGAGAGTGAGGATAAAGATAAGGGTTAAGAGTGATCTATATTTTTCCAGAGGAGTGAGTACGGGTGCGGGGGCCAAAAAATGATCTGTGGTAGGTGTGATAGAATCAAAGAAAACAGTAAATACTAGAGAGGGGGAGCATGAGCGGATGCAGGGCAAGGGTCCATTCATCTCACTGAAAATAAAATTTTTATAAAAAATAATATAATTTTTGAGATATTTTTAAATTTTTATCTTTATAAAATGTATCTTTAAAATAAATTGTCCCCTGTTCCATTGTATTTTGACTTTCGGGTGCTGTGGAAGTCCCCTTTATTATTTCTGGAAGGGCCCGGGGAGGACGACAAAGTATGTAATAATAAGAAGTTCTGTACTCAATAATTGAATGTCAAAGGCTAAGATTTCATTACAGCCATCAAACATATACGCCAGCCGCAGTGCCCGAATATTTTAAAATAATATAGAAAGCAAAGGCAACTACTTTCTTCCTGATGAATTTGAAGTTTTATTTAACCCAAAAAAAAAAAAAAGGCCTAAATAGAACTTTAATTTCTCGAAGCCTTCTCCATCGCCAAGGCCCCATGTGAATTGGCCTACAATCACTACAATTGCAAACCAATAATTTTTAGTGCACAATATTCTAGTATCGCAAGATTTGAGAAATCCAACTCACGTAATCTTATATTTACTTGGAAAAAAATTATTTTTAGGATACAAACTCGGGACTCTCAAGTCATAATGAAACAATCTTACTGTACATTATACACAAATTTAATCAAAATATATTAATTATGTCCGTCTTTTTCTTTAATCCAAATTATAAATGGAGACTTTTATATGATAACGTAATAGATGTGTTCTTTAGTCAAATTATATTTATAGCTTAATCTATCTCTATCTATGCTTGTTTTAATAATTGATTTTCATTCGAAATCAAATAGAATTAAAATAATGCTGAATAAATAAATATGAAATTTGATTTATTAATTTTATGAGTGATTTTAAAAGTTAAATTTCATTGAAAATAAAATTATTTCAATTACGTCAATTTTTTACCTTTACCCCTCGATTGGATGCAACTAAAGGACAGCAGTATAACTCATCCCCCGTATTAACTCTTTGATGTGATCGTTTTTGCTTGATTTGGAAAGCAAAAATTTTCCTTGGAAAAGTCTTCCCCCTTTTTCGTTCATCCGGCTTAATCCGAGAATGAGGTGTATTATTTTTTAAGAGGGTCTGAAATCTTCAAAAATTATCCCTCCTTATCAGGGGTGAAATTGGTCCATTTTACCCCTTCTCATCCTACTTCTCACCCACGATCTCATGCTCTCTGTTCATGGTGGTTTTGAGTTTTTCCAATCAGTGAAGTTGGTTTGCGTGATTTGGGCGATTGGCTTGAAACTTCAATATCAGGTGCGGATTGATTTTATTTGTTGTCATTTGTTCAATGATTTGTCAATTCTTCCATGATCTAGGGTTTCTACTTGTGTATATTTATATGTTTTTATTTATTTGTAGATTTTGTGTGAATTTTTTTTTTTTTTTTGTGAACAAGATCGAAAGTTTTTCTATTTTTCGTCCATTTATTTTTTAAACTTTAAGAATTTATTTAAATTATAAAATGTATTGATTAATCAATTATAAAAATATTTTTGGAGATCTTAGACTCAGGGGCTTTCAGAGTGTGCCCGCTTTGCAGAAGAGTAATTTGCAAGGGACTCACAAAAGGTTTGTCTTCAATTCAAAAACATCTTCTGTTTGATGAAATTTGTTTGGATATAACATGTACATAATGCAATTTTGATCTGGAGGTATTTCCTTTAATTGTCTTCAGAGTTATGAACAAAATTTCCACAAATATGGATCATCCCACACATAATATTTTGCCTCACTCTTAATTTTGTCATTTTTAGCTCTACTCATGTCATTAGGTAAAGTCTTATCAACTGGATAATTTACCAAATTAACATACCAAGGGACCATACCTAGTAAGGAGAATAACTGCTTATCAGGGAAGAATTCTTGCAATGGCTCAGGATTCTATCCTCGCACTAATCTACTCAAGTGGTTTGCAACGAGGTTCTCAGTTCCTTTCTTGTCCTTGATCTTAAGATCAAACTTTTGCAAAAGAAGAATCTTGCAAAAGAAGAATCCATCTGATCAATCTAGGCTTCGACTCCTTTGCCAAAAGATGCTTCAAAGCTGCATGATCAAAGAACACAATAACTTTAGATCCAAGTAAATAAGATCGAAATTTATCTAATGCAAAGCCTATAGCCGAAAGCTCCTTTTCAGTTGTAGAATAATTGCGCCGAGCTGAATTGAGTGTTCTAGATGCATAATGAATCACTTGAGCTTGTTTGCCAACATGTTGTCCTAAAACTGCTCCCACCGCATAAATACTAGCATCACACATTATCTCGAATGGCAAAGTCCAGTCCGGGGGTTGGATTGTGCGAGTTATAGTTAATGCATATTTCAGTTTGTCAAAGCTTCCTTGCACTTTTGGCCGAACTCAAATGGCACCTTCTTTAGCAACAGTCTAGATAACAGTAAGGCAATCTTTGAGAAGTTCTTAATGAATTTGTGGTAAAAACCTACACAGGCAAGAAAATGACGCACTTCTCGCTCTTTTGTGGGATATATGGTAAATTCATAATTAAATCAATCTTAGCCTTGTTTACCTCAATACCCTTACATGAAACTACATGACCTAAAATAGTCCCCTTGCTCTACCATAAAGTGACATTTTTCAAAATTCAAACCAAGGTTTAGTTCAATGCAATGTTCAAGCACACTAGATAAATTATCCAAACACTCATCAAAAGTGTCACTGTACACTGTAAAATCATCCATAAACACTTCAAGCAGTTTTCTATCAAATCAAAAAATATACTTAACATTCATCTCTGAAATTGTAACTGGTGCATTGCAAAGTTTGAAGAACATCCTTCTAAAGGTAGAAGTCCCAAAAGGCCTTGTGAATGTGGTTTTTTCCTAATCCTTTAATCTAATCACAATTTGATTATAACTCGAAAAGCCATTGCGAACATAGTAATGAGACTTACCTGCTAGTTATTCAAGCATATGGTCCATGAATGGTAGAGGAAAAGGATCCTTCCTTGTCATTGTGTTTAACTTACAGTAATCCACGCACATCCTCCATCCATTTTGAACCCTTGTTGGAACAAGCTCATTGTCTTGGTTCATTGTTGTGCTAGCATAAATCTTGGCTCACTATCTGTGGTCCAGTGAATTTTGTCCAAAAGGAGGTAAGTCTAGAGATGAAGGTCCAATAGATAATGAAAAATATGGAGACGAAGGTCAAATAGATACTGATAATTTTGGCTCATTATCAGCTAAAATTTACTCTAGCTACAAGCCTCCTGTGACGTTGATTGGGTAGGCTACTCGAACACCGAGAAATCTGCTGCTGGATGGTGTATGTTCCTTGGGGATACTCTTATCTCTTGCAAATGCAAGAAGTAGGAAGTCATTCACTGAGGCCGAGTATCACGCCATGTCCGTTGCTTGCTTCGAGAACATCTGGCTGTGTGGTCTCCTTACAAAGCTTGGTTTTTCCTAGGTTCAACCTACTCCACTATATGTTGACGATACTAGCGCCATCCAAATTGTCACAAATCCCGTCCGCCACGAGTGCACGAAGCACATAGAGGTTGATTGCCACTTCATCCGAGATGCTTTTGACTACAAGGTTATCACCCTTCCACACATTTCTAGTACTCTACAGCTTGCAGATATCTTCACCAAATGCATGACACATCAAGGCCATCATTTCCTTGTTAGTAAATTGATGCTTGTGGTTTTGCCAGCATCAGTTTGAGGGGGAATGTCAAAGGAAAGTATTCTAGCCATTTAAAGCCATTACCTGGCTATTTAAAGCCAATGAATTCTATGTCTTGTATAGCTGTAATAGTTTTGTAAATCTTTGATTCTTTCATTAAATTAGGATATATTAACTGTAGGCTAATTATAGACAGCTCTCTTTATAGTAGTTTTGTTGCTTTAAGGGCTATAAATCAAGCTCTAAGGGCTGTAAATCAGCATGTACATTTTCTATATCGGGGGAATTCTCCCACAAGAGAATGCAATTTTCGCAAAACTCTCTAAGTATGTCAAGCCCTGCATTTAACTTGCGACACCTTGCCCTTTTAGTAATTTTTTGGTTCATTCTTTCCGCCACACCATTCTGCTATGGTGTCTTGCCTACTCTAAAGTGTCTTTTTATTCCCTGCCACTCACAAAATTACATGAACTTCTTTTCTCTTTAGACAGTGTCGTTATCTGTCAGACACTCTTTCTCCTAGTTTGGTTTTTCATTTCAGCTTTCCATACTTACAACCGGTCAAACATCTCTTACTTGTGCCGCATGAAGTAAACCAAAACCTTATTAGAGACGTCGTGAATGAATGTGATGAAATATTGATGTTCATGTCATGATGTAATTGTCACTGGTCCATAGTTACCAGGTTCGCGGGACGATCTGGTACGTGGTATGGATTCGCGGTATAGTACTTTGG
The DNA here is from genome assembly GCA_019916065.1 of Vitellaria paradoxa. NCBI lineage: Eukaryota > Viridiplantae > Streptophyta > Magnoliopsida > Ericales > Sapotaceae > Vitellaria > Vitellaria paradoxa. The sequence goes on along the minus strand of CM034238.1, from coordinate 2,680,612 downwards.
CCGGTACGCGATATGGTGGGAGTATACTTAGTTGGAACGTTATTTTGGATCGTAATTCACTTTAAATTTTATTTGGTTCGATATGTAATATTATATGCAATATGCATTATGTCTATTATAAAATATGTATGGAGTGTTTAACAGTAGAGTCCTTTTTGGTTTGAAAAAGTAAAGGAAATTCATAGAGTTTTTTTTGGTTTGAATAAAAAGACACAAATTAATTATCCTAACTTGAAAAAATGAAGAAAGAAAGTTGTAGAGTTCTTTGTTAGATCAAATCTTGACCTAAACATCAAAGGGAGTTGCATATATATACTAGGAAGTTACAAAGTCTCTTGTTTTGATTTGAGAAAGCAAAGGAAATTTGTAAAGTCTTTTTTGATTGGAATAAAAAAACACAAATTAATTATCCTGACTTAAAAAAATAGAAGGAAGTTGTACAGTTGAACTAAATCTTGACTTGAATACCAAAGGAAGTTGTAGAGTCCTTTGTTAGATCAACTTTGATGAAAGGCAACAGCGATAATAATAATTTCAAGTCGAAACTCGTTTTTTTTTCCTCATCTCAGGTACTCGTTCTTCTCTCGTGAAAGTGGACCGTCAATATTTGCGATTTGGATCGCGAAGGCACCCAATTTGGGGTCGTGTGATCTAGTTCGAGGGTCGGAGGGGGGTTAACGAATTAGGTAACCATGCGCTGGTCCCCAGACATCTAAATGAACATAATCAAGGGTGTCCTATGTCTTCTGCGTAGTTGTCTTGAATTGTACCTTGGTCTGCCTTCCAAGAACATAATATTTGCAAAAATCAAGCTTGTAAGTCTTCACTTCCTTGAGTAGATTCTACCTGTGTATCTCCAACCTCTAACATGCTATGTTCTCCCATATGCCACAAGACTGTACTATCAGAATCAAACTTTGCCGCAGCAACTCCACCTACAACTATACTCACTATTAGTTTGTAAATGTTCTCAGAATCTTTCTCCCCCTTCATCACTACGATCACCCCTTTCAACACTTTTATTGCTCCTCCCTCAGATTTGAAACTGAACCTATTTGAATATAAGGCATCCAATAAAATAAGATTTTTCCTAAGATCACGAATGTCTTGTCTCACATAGAATTCGTACCACACCATTAAACATATGATTTTTGATATTTCCAATCCCGATAATTTTGTATGAAGTATCGTTACCCATCAAAACTAAACCAGAATCCACTGACTTGTAGATGTTGAACCACGTCCTGTTTGGCATCATGTGAAAAGAATATGCCGAATATAGCAATCAATAATCTGCGAGATGATCTGAAGTAGATGAAATTGAAAGCATGTTACCATTCTCCGAGTTATTTTTCGCAATGTTTGCAGACTTTGAACTGTTATTGTTTTGACCACCCTTGTCTTTGTCCCACTCCGGGCAATCCCACTTGAAGTGGCCCTTTTTGCTGCGCTTAAAGCATTGAAAATCCTCCTTTTTCCTGGACTTGGATCGAGAATTTTTATTCTCCTTCGATTTTCTTTGTTTGCTTCCTCTTTCTTGCTTATCCTTTACAAATTAATCTCTTTAATTAATTCATCATTGATTAATTTCTACAAAAGTTATCGATTAACAATGTATGCAATAGGACACACTGGCAATATATGCCTCCTCACCTAACATGACATTGAACTTCTTGTTGTTTCCTGTTTTAGCAGGTTTTTTTGTAATTTTATGGCCTTTGATTTACATGGTCAAGTTAATATGTGTTTGTTTGCATGCATCATATGGAATTTTTTTTTTTTTTTTTTAAGAACAATTAACCGGCTTTATGTTTAAACTTCGTTGGACCATTTATTTCATAGAATGCAATGAACATTTTTTTTGGGGGGGGGGGATTCTAATGGACACTTCAAAGAAGTTCGAAAATGGAAGCTTGATGATGTCCTAGGTTTGTCAAGAGGGTGTGTTATTTTAGCTCTATAGGTTCCACTCCTATAATGCATCATGCCATGGTGGATAATAGTACGAATTCTTTTGCGGTTTTCTAGCACAATAGCTTGAATTGCTCGTCTCATTGAGTCATTTATAATATTTGGCATTTATGATGCAATCAAAACTCTTTTGTTTAATTTGCAATTGATTAAAATTGAGTTGTAAATGATATGGAAAGTTTTGATTTACAAAGAATTGCGTGCAATTGATTTGTTGTCAAAATTTCTTTGTTTTCATATTTATTCTCTAATTAGCTCAAGTTAATAGAGGCTTTACTCCCAAATTAGTTGGGTGGACTATTCATTTATTTTTATTCATTTTTGAAATATTTTATTATTAATTTTTACATGATTTTTGTATGTTAGATGTGTGTGTAATGAGTAGTTAATTAGTCTATAAATGAGATGATTGATTGAACAATGTCAAGTTATGGAGTGAGAGAAAGAGGGTGTGTGATGAAAGGAGATGATTGATTGAACATCAAGTTATGAAGAGAGAGAAAGAGGGAGTGTGTTTTAGATGAAATGTGGTTCATCATTCCATAGATTTGATTGAAAGATACCAGAGCAAGAAAGATGTCTACATTGAGAAGTCATTCTTTCTGCCCTTGAGACATCGAGTTGTGGGGAGAGAGGGTGAGTGCAAACTTTGAAAGGCATTATTTATTAATTTTTTCCTTTAATTTGGTTTTTCTGACATAGTGTTGTTCTACTTACTAATTTTTTTGACATTTGTGTGTTATATTTGATATGAATAAATATTATCTTCTTTCTTAGGAAGTACGTCACATCTAGTTGGCTATAATTTGATCTCACCTTTATTTGAGGGTGTAACAGATCGTAGTTTGCACATTTTGAACCTTATATACATTCACCAACCTCAAACATTTGCTAAATTGACAGTGGACTCTCCTGCCAGAGTGCAGTTCCTAAACTTGTTGGCAGATTTGATGTACAATTGAATAAATATTAAAGTGAAAGACATCACTAACGTGGATATAAGTGATTTGAACAAAATATTGGTGATGTTGGAGGGCTGCAATTTTAATGTTACCTGGCTGAGAAACCGCCTTCAAGAGATCGATTCAAAAATAAAGTTTAAACGTGAAAACGATCGCTTGTATACCGCCAACAATGAGAAAGATGCATTAAAGGTTGAAATAGAGAACCCGAGTGAGCGGGTTCAACAATTGAAAGATGAACGTCAAGTCGACATAAACAACTTGGTGAATACTTGTGCTGATGTGCATCTCAATTGGAATCAATCGGCTATCCAAAATTTGATTGGAGATGAGTTTAATTGATTTATAATTTTTGTTTTGTAAACTGGAACTAAAGATAATTTTAGCCTGAACTTGTAAGTTTTATTCTCATGTTTGATTTTAATTTTAATTATGAGACAATAGTGGTAAATCACGAAACGTCTAACGCAACGCTTTCAAATTCAGTCTTTTACTGTAAGTGCAAATTATGTGGTAGTGACCAGGAATTTCAGTCCATGAAGTGCTGTTGGGTTATGTTATTGTTTTAACAGGTCTCCTTGAACATGGCCTCTATTGAAAATATTTGAGTCGTCAAGCTTTGCTTTGCAACCTAGTGCAGAACTTTTCTAGTGTCATGGTCTTCCTTATGCTCAGCTGATCACCTAGTCTCGAAAAGAAAAGTTGAGTGCTTAGCTCAAGTTTGACAACTAGCCATTAAAGACTCAGCTGAGCAGCTGGTCTGAAAAAAATAAATAAAAGTAAAAAATAAAAAAATTTAAGTGCTCGGCTCAAGCCTGACAATTAGCCATCAAGGAGATTAACCTGGTGCTCAGTTGAGAACCTGATCCCTGAATAGAAAAAGGTAAATGCTCAACTCAACCCTCGCACTAAGCCATTCAAAGAGATAAATCTAGTGCTCAGCCGAGCACCTGGTCATGTGCTCCGCTCAAGCATAAAACATATTGGCTATTTCTCTCTTTGTATTTAAGTAGATAGAGAGATGATTGATTGCATTGGTGTATGAAAGTAGCGAAATTGTATTAAGCCAAAACCACTTGGGGTGTGTGTGCACATGTACTTTTGGCTATTTTCAATTTATTTGTTGAGGTACTTTTCTTTTATTTTTGGTACAAGGGAATTAGCTGTAGAGGAGAAAGTACTGGCTGGCTTTTTCTTGCTCCAAACCTCGGCTTATCAATCATTCAGATGTGGCTAGGGGCGGAGCTAGAATTTTTGCCCGGGGGGCATCGGGCGCCAGGGGGCATCGGGCGCCAAGGGGGGCACTGAACATTTAAGAAAAAATAACAATCGACTTATTTTTCAATTAAAAGTAGGAGAAAAACGATGTTATTTTTAGAGAGAAAATAAATTATTCTTAAGTATTAACTAGTGAATATATTTCTCACAGTTAATGGTTCAAGCACCTAAAGCTTATTAGAGATATCCCTTACTACAAAAAATATAATTATTATTAAATTTTATTATCTATAGAATTTATTATGTTATATGCTAAATTTACCGATAGTATAAACAAAAATATGCAATAATGTATTAAAAGATATACTTTATTTCACAAAAAATACCAAGTTTGATTCTTTTAAACTTCTTATATGTTAAAAAAATTTGAGTTAACTTTAAATTTTTAATAAAATCAAAATATCTTAATTTTTAATTAATTTAATTTTTAAATAAAATTAAAATAATAAGAAGGGCATTTTAGTAATTTTATCTAAAAAATTGAGGGGGTCACTTGCCCCCCCTTGCCCCAACGTAGCTTCGCCCGTGGATGTGGCCATCTGTTTTTGAATGTTGAATTTATAGATCAATATAGATTCAATCATAGCTTTGAATTAAAAAGAAAAAAAAAATGATAAAGAAGAGAAAGGAAAGATTTAAATTTCATCTCTAATTTAATTGTGGCAACAAAAAATATGAATGAAAAAAATATATAAAAATTCCGTTGAGGCCTCATACACTTGTACCATTTTAAATCAACATGAAACTTGCTAGCTAGTAGCTTAATTGCCCTAGTTGATGTATATTAATTAACTTGGTTTGTGAAATGAATTAGTGCAAAGAATTGAGATTGTTAAATGAAGCAGACGTTTTTTGTTTTCACTACCTGGCTAAACAGTTTGCACTGTTACTTAGGATGTTATATGATTCATATATATAACTCTCTGGGCCTTTATTCATATATAGATCACAAATAAAATATTATTTGAAGGGAAAAAAATTAATATAAACAATAAAATTGAATTTTTTTGCTCTGATTACTTAAATTTTTAAATAAGATTATGGTTGATATTTTAATATAATATTATTTGAGCAAATAAATGCCTTAATCTAAATTTTATTCAATTAAAAAAAGTTGGTCATTTTTTTTTTTTTAAAGTTAGTTTAGCTATTCACAAGGCAACCTATTGAGAAAAAAATGTCAGTATGAATAATAAAGTCATTACTTTTTTCCTCTAAGTTTTAGCTTTGATATAAGATAATAAAATGTAATGATCATTTTCATACGTTAATTCTGTACATAGCTTGTTTGTTATGAATGTTACTTTATGCTTGTTTAATATGTCACTTTATTTGATAGAATTGAATAGAAGGATAATGTGGAAATAATTATTTTATTCTATTTATTTTCTCGTACTAAACTTGAGATTGTGACTAAAACTATAACAAATATAAAAGGACAAAACTCTCAACGTAATTATTAAGGTTATGTTTGCATTTGTGAATTTGATATTAATAGATTTTATTCTAATTATTTAAAAAGAATTGCTCAAATGTAATTAACTTAACTAGAGATTTCATCATGAATTTAAGTGGTTTAATGTAATAGTTTTATTAGTGATTTTGAGATCATTGCAACCAAATAATTATTTAAAATTCTTCGTAATAGTGGCTTTACTATTTAAAATAGTGGTAGTACTATTTTGGTAGTAATTATTAAAAAACTTTAATGCATTATTGCATAAATTAACAATATGTCACCTTTGTTTTTAATACAATTCAATCTCAAATTCAAATACAATTCAATCTCAAATTCAATGATTTAGGTGACGTTCGATTTGTACTCTAGTTTTTTATTTCTCTTTTGTTTTGAGCTTTGTGTTTCAAAAATATTGAAAATGCATTTGATTTGATTTCTTTTTCTATTTTTCGTGTTTTGTAATTTTTCTTATTTTGGGTTAAAAATGTTCAAAATGACTTTTGACTATTTTGTGCTTCATGTGTAAACCCATTTTCTATCTTCTAAAACAAATTTTAAAAATATGAGTGATTAAATGCGTTTTGAACTATTTTTTTATTTTAAAAAAATGCATGATAAAAAATGGTTCAAAATAAATTTACCAAATGACACTTTAAAATTTTTAATTAAACAAGCAGAGCTTAAGAATTATTTTTGAGTTTTTATATACCCATAAAAGAAATAATTAATGTTATCAATAATATTTTATCTAAAAGAATATTAGATACACTCAACTGTTCATTTTTCACGCTCTATTATGACTCCAAGTAAATAATATATTTAAAAAAAGTATATATATATTTAAAATATAAAAAACAAAAAATAAATTTAACCTTTTCTTTTCTAAGGCTTCTGGAATGGTAGGGACAAGGGAGTACCAGCGCCCAATGGTGCACGGTATAATTTTCAATGACAAAAGACTAGCGAGTTTGCAGTTCTAGACAATCAATTAACCTCTAAACTCTAAAGGTTGATTAGGGGAAAAAAAAGAAAATAGTTGAAAAGTAAAAATATAAAGGTTGAGTGCAGAGTTTTTGGTGAACTTTAACAGTTCATTTATTAAAAGAGTGCTAGTCATCTTCGCAAGAACCCATAGGAAGAAAAATTTCCCCAGGATTATGTCCCTTTAGTTACGCTTATGTTTATAAATTTTTAGAAATTGATAATGAAAATGTGTTTATTTAACATGTTATTATTTTTTATTTTTTAAAAAATTAAAAATTTAAACAAAAAAAATGTAAAAAAAAAAAAATGTATGTTCATCCTCTTTTTTTTTGGTTATAAATATTTTGTCAATTTTAACAGTTTGTCTATTTTTGTTGTATCATATTAGAATGAATTGTTTAATTCAATTATTTTATTGAATTAAAATTATTTTTAATATAATTAAATTAATATGAAATATATTTTATTAGATTATTCTAATAAATAATATAATATAATTAATTTAATTTGATTACTAAATTTTATTAAATTAGTTAAATTAATTTGAAATATATTTTATTAAATTATTTTTAATAAATAAATTAATTAAGTTAATACTAAATATATTTTATCAAATTATTTTTAATAAACAATATAATTAAGTTATATTTAACATATTTATTTTTATTAAATTAATTATTTTTAATGAATAATATAATTAAAAATAATTTAATTATAATTAATTAATTAAATTAATATAAAATATATTTTTTTATTAAATTCAATTAGTTTTCAAAAGTAATTTTAGTTTTTTACTCAAAAAAAAGAACGATAATAGAAAACAAAAATAGAAAACATAAATAGTTAAATATAAAGAGAAAAACGACAGCGTTATCAAACGACCCCTTAACTTGCCAATTTTCTTTTTTTCTTTTTTATTCTTGGTTTGTGAGTTTATGAGAGAAAATAAAAGTAAAAGGAAAAAAATTAGATAGGAGATAAGAGAAAATAAAGAGAGGAGAGAAAGAGAGAGAGAGGGGGGGTTTAAGTTCAGGGATAGCTGAATTTTGGTATTTTGGACGTCATGATCATCACGATTCGGCCTGAGATGGGGGACACGATGAGAGAAGTTTTAAGATTTGAAGTTTCTTCACGTTGTTTTCTTCTTTTCTTCGGATCTGAAGTAAGGATTTAACGCATCTATTTATAGATATGATATGTAGAAAATATTGCGATGATTTTTATATATGCATTTTTATTTTTTAATATCTGTCTAAATTTTTAGATACAAAAAAGAATAAAATAATTAAGTGAAGGGTATGTAATTAAAGTATTTTGAATATCTTATTTAAAGGAAAATGTGTGTAATATGAAATGGAAAGTATGTGATTTAAAATGCCTAATTTGAAATATTTGAGTGATTTATTTTATTAAAGGAAAATGTTTATTGAAGTACTAATGTGATGTTAATAGTTGATTTTAATGGGTTGTTATGCTGAAATAATAATAATGGAGATAAAAGAAATGCGAATGATATTGTGATTACGGGATTGACAAATATTGAAAAAATAGAAAGGGCATAGAAATTATTCTTGGGTTGAAAAACTCTAAACCTATGCAAGAGTTGGTATGCATGCCAGTGGGTTAGTAGCGTACAACATGACGTTTATTTGTTTAATCATAGCCATCGGGTCTACACCCATGAATGATGACATTGTGTAGTATCTACCCCCTGACTGTAATAATTGTAATGTGATGATAAAGAGATAAAGGAAAAATAATAACTGGATCATTTTTTAAGATCTTTGTTGATGTATGTTTTGATATTGGGATACGTAAGAACTTGCAATTTGTGAGTTATTGATATTAAATTGTTGCTAATTTAATTTTTGTGTATATCATATATGTTTTTATTATGCATAATGGATATAAGAAGATTAATGCTCACGTCCCTACAGATTCTATTGCACGTCATGAATATGAGATTTAGGTGGGTTGATTGACCCTGAAATGTGTTTAGGTTTTACATCTTAAGTGCAAGAGGGTGGTTACTCAATGAGAACTGATGTCACCTCCAGAGGGAGGGCTTTTGTTAAAAGTACTAGGATTGTTCTCTTTAGCTAGCAGGTGATTCTAATTTAATCTAAACTATGTTTGGATTTGAGGGAAAATTCGGTTACGGTTAAGTTGAAAATGGTAGAGTGAAAGAATTATGATTCTAAATTAAGATAAAAAAATACTACAAATAAAATACCTTAGACTGCTTCGAACCAAATCCGGTAGTGTGATAGTAGTGGTTTACTTAAAGTACTAACAACTCAACCTAGTAATCACACATATATTACTAGGTCGGAAGATATTTCCTTAAATCGCATTTACGGAACTCAAGGTAAATTGAGGCTTTTGAAATCGGTTTTGGACTTACCGAGATATGGAATCAAGCACCTAGTGTGCAAGAGTGCTAACTCGTAACTAGACTTCGATTGTAACATGAATGAATCGATTTCTTAAAAAAAACCTCAAGTTTGGGTTTTAGGAAAATAGGTTCCAAATCTTCAAGCCCTTGAATCAAACACTTGTATGCACAAGTGGCCACTGGTAACCAAATGATGATTTTAACACGGGTAATTTGATTTCGAATGAAAACTTGTTTTAGAGTTTTAGAAAACAATTCACAAGTCACCGGGACATTAAACCAACTGGCCACTGTGCATGAGTAGAAACTCGTAACCACACTTATGGTTGTGACACGAGTGACAAGGTTTCATAGGAACCCAAAGCTTTATTGGAAATTTCACTTGATTAATAAAAATATTATATGTTAAAAATAATTTATATTCGAACTCACTACATGAACACCACACCCTAAATGATTTTATCCAAGAACTAAACTACGCTATGAACATGAAGAAAACATAAACAAAGAACATTAAATAATACATTTGACAAAAGAAAGTAGAAGATAAACAAAGTAGACGAAATGATTCAACAATACAAGTAAAAAAGATTGATTGTACTGTAAAAAGTACAATCATAAGTTTTAATTTGAGGATTGTTATCTGAATTAGTACATTAAATGAATATTTTCTTGTAGTGATGGAAGTTCTATGTGATTTGCAAATATATGAGTAAAAAATGACAAACCAAAAGAAGTAAATTTAGCAAAATGGCTCAAACGCATGTTCGAATCATATCTTGTTCTAACATTGGTTCTAATCACAGAAGTAATAAAAGGAAAAGATGAAGACAAAATTCTAAAAAAATTTTGTTTGAACACATATTTGAACCACATTTGGTTCGAATTAATGTTCTAACAACAGAATGGTAGAAATATCCTTGAAGTAGAAGAAATCTAAGTGTGAAGATCTTATTTGAACATTAGTTCGAACAAGTAGTTGTTCTAACATGTGTTCGATCAATAGTAGAGGGAACAAAGCTTAAGTAAAGAAAAAGTTTAAGTGTGGAAAAGATGTTAGAACTCAGGTTCGAACCATGCCTTATTCGAACAAGTATTCTAACAATAGTAGGTGTGCTAAGGTCCAGATGAAAAAAATGGACTAAGTATTAGAATTTGGTTCAAACCTTTGTTTGAACTAGATCTTTTTTCGAACACATGTTCGAACCAACCTGTATTTCAGGAACTTTGTAATTCTGTTATGATTTGAAAGGGTAATTTGGTACTTTTGATGTGTACTATAAATATGTAAGAAGGAGGTCATTTCAGGGAGAACTTCAATACATACATATCACTTTATATAGATTTACATTGTAAAGAAAGAATTTAGAGAGAGAAAGTAGATCTAGCTTTGATTTCAATTGAATTTAGTTGCAAATTTCATCTTATGAGTAAAGTTCTTCTATTTTCAAGTTATTCCACTTCAATTATGTGTGAGTAGATCTACTTCTTAGATTCAAGGCAAGTTTTATAGTTGATTTATATGTATTTTAGGGTATATGGGTTCAACGTTCATCTATCATTTGTTCAAGGTTCAATTTACAGTTGATTTGAATTCTTCTTGATTTTAAGTTAAAATTCAATTGAATTATATGGTTTTATGGTTTATAGTTCTTGCTTATGGAATACTAGTTAGAATTGTCATACACTTCTTATGAATTTGTATGGTAATTGCTAAGTTTAAATTTCATATGTATGGTCTATAGTTTATACATGTTAGATGTTTGATTTGGGTTCCCAACAAGATTTTGTACTTAATTTACCATTCAAATCAAATCTAAATTATTCCAAAATGGTCTTTACATGGAATTATCCTCCGATCTATCCTTTTTAGGTATAGATTGAGTAATTTAAATCCTTGGAATTTCATATAACTCACTATAAACTTATTTTAGATCCAAAACTTTCATTAAATTGTTTTAAAAAATAGTTTAAACCAATCTACCATTTTCAAAACCAATTCAACTTCTACCATTTTTTTAGAATTTTTCAAATTAATTTGTTCGAGAATTTTTCAAATTATTTTGTTCATCTATTTTTTTGCTTATGACTCTCTGTGGACACAGTCTGGTACTTATCAGTTATTGTGCTTCAACTGACATCCTACACTTAGGGTAGAGCCAATATTAATATATATTGGACGAGCAAGCAAAGATGCTTCAAAGTAAACTTATAATCATCGAAGAACAATAATCCGAAAGAGTATTTGAAAGCTTCCATCCCAAAAACCTAATCCAAAAAGAGATTAGAATAAAAAAAAAAAAAAGAAGAGGAAACAAAACCCTATGAAGGCTTTTCCTCTGTCCAAAAGCTTTTTTCAATTCGTGCCCAAGTCCCTAGTTTATAGTAAAATGGGTTTAATATGTAAAAATACAAAAATACGCTTAAAAAATGCAGTGAAAACTCGCCTAAAAAGTGGCTTGTGAGCACCCCTGAAAATGCTCTATGCACCCAGGGTGGATGCTTGCTTGCTCGATTCCAATGTTATTTAATATTAGTTTGACCCCAAGTGCAGGGTATCTATTGAAGCATAATAACCGATAAGTACCGAATTATGTCTACAGAGAGCCTTAAGCAAAAATCAGTGAACAAATAATTTTTTTCTGGGGAAAAGTTATAGATAAAATTTAGTCTCACAATGAATGATAGGGATTGAATTGGTTTTAGAAAAGGTGATTTGAGCAACTTTTTGATAAAACAAATTAAAGAAAGTCTGGGATCCAAAACAAGTTCATAGTATTTTACATAAAATTCCAAAGAATTTAATTACTCAATCTACACCTCAAAATAAGTAGACAGAATATTTGTATATAAAATAAAATTGGAATAATCTAGATATGAATTGAACAAGAATTTAAGAACAAACATCTAATTAAGATTTTAAATCGAACACTTTATATGCATAATTTATAGATCTTAAATATGAAATCTAAAATTAGCAATCATCATACAATTTCAATAGAGATACATGATAATTCTAAGTAGAATTTCATAGGTAAAATCCATAAACTATACAAATTCATAATTCAATTGAAATCCCAAACCATAATAAAAAAATGAATTCAAATTAAACATAAATTAATCCTTGAATACATGAGAATTTGACATTAAACTCATTACCTTAGAATATATGTAAATCAATTACAAGACTTGCCTTGAATCCAACAAAAATAGCTACTCACACATAATAAAATTGAGATTACTTGAAAATGAAAAAAAGATACTCATCCTCTGAAATTTAGATACAAAATTTAAGTGAAATTACAAATTGATCTACTTTCTTTCTCTAAGTTCTCTCTCAACAAAGATGAAATCTTAAAACTGAAAATGTACGTAATGTCTATCCCCCCAAACGACCTCACTCTGGTCTATATATAATACAATAAAGTACTCAATTGCCCTTTTACCAAAAGTTAAATTATAGAATTCTCACATTATAGGTTGGTTCGAACAAGATGGTGGTTCGAACAAGGGTTCGGACCAGTTTCTAGGACTTAGTCATTTTTGCTCCAGTTGGACCTTGCATGACTTATGTTGATTGAACTTACGTTATAATAAGGGCTGGTTTGAATAAATGTTCGAACCAAACTTCCACACTTAGATTTTTCCTCGCCTCCAGGTGCTGTTGCCTTTCTGTTGATCAAACAAAAGTTTGAACTGGATGTGGTTCAAACAGGGTTTCAAATAGCTTTTCCTAGTTAACTTTTTTCACCTCTCTATCTGCACCAGCTTCTATTCTTCTAACCATGATTCGAATAGGGGTTCGAATCACTTTTTTCCATACTTAGCCAATTAAGTTGTTGTTTCATTTGTTTGTACCTTCTGTGGTTAGATCAAGCATTTGAACGGACTGTGGTTTGAACAATGATTTTCTCAAGCTTGGTCCAATTCTGTTATTTTCCTCCCAAACAAATTTATGAGTGTTTTACCTTTGTTGCCTTCAAAACAAACATGCATAATGTCTAAGTGAATATCTCCGTAACTAATTATATATATAGTAATTAAGTGCAACTATCTATATTGTGCAATATTTACCAATTCGTCTCTCAATGCTAATAATATATAAGAAAGTGAATTAAGGAAAATGTTTGGAATGTATAAAATTAAATTACTGACACAAAAATAGGTACAACTTGAAATACATCAATATAGTCAATAGTCTCTCTCTCTCTCTCTCTCTCTCTCGCTCTATCTGCATGCATGGTTACAAAAGTAACAAACTCAATCCATCATAGTTACAGAACTACATGCATGTATAATCCTGGCCAAGCAACCTAGCTTAGGTAAATATCTGGTGGTGACCTTGCCATGAAATAACATTAAATCTACCTATATATATATATATATATATATATAATATGTACATATGGCACATACCTCCAACCTCAAAGACAAAAACGAAACAAGCACTATGTAATTCCAAGGTTTTTGAGCCTTGGATATACACCTTGTTTCAGGGACTTCCCCTTAAAATTGCCCTCCTTAAAAGGGGCCGGAAAAGCTAACTCCGCCGCTAAGCCACCATACAGGGTGGCCTGTGCAACTCAGGAAATCTGAAACTGCTTCAGATTAGGATTCTCACAGACCCTCCAGACCTTGACGGACTTGTCCAAACTACCACTGTACGCGATCCACCGTGGATCAGCCTTTGATGAATTCTGATCTTCTTCAACCGCCAAGCACTTGACGGGCCCACAATGACCGGTGAAGACAGACAAACAGGCGTGGTCCCCACCCTCGCTCCTCCGCCACACGCAAATGCTCTTGTCGGCGGAGCCGCTGAACACCAGATTCCCCGCCGTGGCCAGGCAGAGCACGGCCAGCCTGTGGCCGCGGAGTAACCCGCCGTGGGACAGCAGCTGCTTCTCCCGCTGCCAGAAGTTCAGTACCCCGTCCGACGACCCGCAGTATATCACCGCCGCCGCTGCGTTCACCGCCAGAGACGTCACCGCGTTCTCTTGCTTCAACAAAGTCTGCGCTAGAACATGCTTTGAGGTCTTGCCCAGAAACTCCCTCTTCCAAAGCTTCACCGTACCGTCCGCCGACCCCGTCAAAACCAGCCCGTCAAAGCCGGCGAAGGCGATGGAGTTAAGCGCGTCGTCGTGGGCATTGATGGACTCTAAGCATTTGGAATCGGAGATTCTCCAAACCTTGAAGGTTTTGTCCCAGGAAGCAGAATACAAAAGGCCTTGGTTCTCGTCCAAGCTCATGGACGAAACGGCGTCGTAATGCTTAATCCAAGGGACGTTCCGGCGTCGCCGGACTTCGACGTAGCTCTTCCGATTCAAGGAGCACTTGATGAAATCTTTGCCTGTCGGTAAACTTCCGACGCGCTTGTAGGTGGGCTTGCGGTCGTTCTTGGGAGAGAACTTCCACACCCGGATTTTGCCATCTTGGTGGCCGGTGAAGATCCGGTCACCGGAGATAACAATGGCTTTGACCAACCCACTGTTGGACTTGAACCCGGAGTACTCCTTCAAATTCTTCCAGACCCTAATGTTCTTGCTTTCCGAACCGGTATATAACAAATCACCGGACGCAGCCAGAGAATACATGTGGCCTTCTTCACGGACAAGCGAGCCGATCATCCCATGCTCGGGGAACTCCGGAAAGTTCTTGCCGTCGTCAAACAGCATCGGAGAGGACCCTCGAGTCCACGGCGATGCCTGGTTCCACGGAGACATAAATTCGGAAGAAGGATAGGCATCGCCGCCGGTGCTACTGCTTGGAGAGCAGTCGTACCTCCACGAACTTCCGGCGGAGGCATTGCTGGTTCGGCGCGAGCTGTAATTGTTCTCATCCTGGTGGGTCGAAATGCGGTTCGATTCGGAGTGCAAGAGCGTATCGAAATTGGGCCGCCGGAGATTATTCCTATCCGTGAAGATAAGGCCGCCGCCGCCGCCGTGAAAACCAGAGGCTACTACTGCTCCTCCCTCTTCCGTCATTACGTAGGAAAGGAATAATTACTTGCCAGTAATGAGAAGAAATTAAAGGAGGAACCCAGACGAGATTATAGAAGAAAGCGAGAGGTTCTGATTGAGTGGTCGATTTTTGGTAGGTTTTGCAAAGAATTCGGAAACTAATTGAGTAGGAGGGCAAGGGTTGTCGCTGCGTATTCATATTTATACCAGAGGGTTGTTTAATTTGGTACATGGGAGGTGTGAAACGCGGACACGCAAGACTTCCGACCCCGGGAAACCGGGTGTGCCGGTTACTGGGGCGGCCACGTGTTCATCTTTATACGAGTTTGTAGAGGACGACGAAGGTTAGAAGGTAATGCACTTTTCTGACTTGGTCAAAGGAACTTATAAAACATCTGTTTCACGCCTCTACTTATATGCTCGTTATTAGGAGGACTTCAATTTCGAAACTTAGAGGTAGCGTTTGATGAGTAATTCTTTTTTAGAATAAATCAATCATCTTTTGCTTATTAGGTATTTGACAAAATATTAATTTTTTTATTATTTTTTATGCATTTACATTAATTTCAAGTTATTAAAATTTTACCAAATATACAAGAAGTTATAGAAAAATTATTAAAAATTATCAAAAGTTGACAAAAATTTAATCAAACGTTCCTAAGTTACTAAAAATTATTAATTATTTTATGAAACACATAGAAAATTTTAATTACTAATTTTGATAAAAGAATACTAAAAATTTAACTTCCCAATACCCCCTTAATAACCCAAGAGAAGAAGAATTTTCTATTTCAAAAAGTTGTGTTATCTATTATAATATATTTTTATTAGGCTTTGTTTGGCTAAAAAAATACTTTTTACTTTTTTTATAATTTTTTTATTTTACTGGTCTTTTTAGTAAAATTTATTTTATTAAAAATTATAATTTTTAACTACGTTAATCACATTCATAAAAATAAAAAAAACTTTGTCTATTATATATAGTCCGATTATAAATATTTTTAATTTATTCCTAATTTTAATTTTTTTAATTTTTTAATTTTTGCTTGTAAAATTTCTTAATTTGGTACTAATTTGTAAAAGTTTAAAAATAATAAGAAGATACTTTGTAAAAAAAAAAAATTAGAGAAAAAAATAAATGATAAAGAAAAAGTTTATAACACGTTTATAATAAAGGCCCGTTTAGGGTACCATAATCTACAAAAATTCATTAACTTTAACTAATTTTCGTATATGTCATCTTTATATTACATTTTTTTATTATACTTTTTAGTATTTTTTTACCAACCAAACACATCCAAAATATGTTTTATAATAAAACATATGTAGGCGGAAAGTAGTCATCAACCAACTGTATTATTAAAAAAGTGATCGATTGCCCTCTCGCTCGCGCCAAAATCCGTTTGCTTCCTTCGGAAGTTAGTTAACCGGTGAATGATAGCAACACGACAAACCATTTGTGCTTCAACGGTCCAACGCAGAGAAATAGAAGATGCTTAGATCGGCCACGCTTCCTGCCTTGTCCAGAGGCTGTAATTCAATTTTTTTTTTTCCAAACAAAAATATTTTTTTTAGTAATTCAAACAAAAATATTTGATTATTCAGTCAGGTTAATTCATGTTAACCTCGATTATAATTATTTTTTAGATTCGAATTAAAATTTAATTAGATTTTTAGGTAGCATTTTGAAAAAATTCAAAAAAAAAAAAAGTTAAAAGTTAGAGTAAAAATAATACATAACAAGATTTGATTAAAAAAATTAAGTATCTTTAAAATATTTTAAAAATTTTCAAAAAAATTTAGAATTTCAAACAGAAAGCTTATTACATATGAAAAATTAAAATAATTGAATTAGAAATCAAATATATCTATAATATATGTATAATAATAATTTTGTACAAAAAAAATAAAAAACTCCGAAACTGTGTATTTATATAAAACATGGTTTTGAATAAAAAATAAAATTAAAAATTAAATATATATGTATACGTAATACAATTTTAACGAGAACCGTATTAATTCTCATTTGCATTTGGGTTAACATAAGACTGGGCCGGACCCAGCTCAACACATAGAAATCGAGCCCTAACTGGAACAAACATCCAGTCTCCAAAGGCGAAAGGAAATAGTAGTAGACCTTTCATGCTGTTCAAGCTCAATTCATATATTTTACAGACAGAGGGAGTACATGTACAAAGATTAGGTACACCATCGTTTTCTCTATAAGCGAAGATGGAATTCATCGCCGAAGAAGGAAAACAGATTCACGAAGAATCCTCCACTCTGATTCTGGTATGTCCCAATGAAATTCTTTTTCTCTAGGGTTTTCATTTCCTCTTCGCATTGGATTAAGAATTTTCGGAGTATATTAAAATTTTTCCAATTTTGTCTTGTGTTATAGCCAGCTTTATCGATTGGGAATGTGGGCCAGCTGGCGGTGGATCTGTTGATATCGTCCACGAGAGCAGAGAGAATCGGTTATTTGGATGACCCAAATGTTCTTCCCTGCGTTGGCAATGATGCTTACTGGCCCACTTCTCAAGGCGACCTTGTTCTCCCTCTTGAAGGTTTTCCCCAGTCTTATATACTTATATGTAATTATATCGATATAAATATATTGTATATGTTTATATATACACACACTTGAAACACTTATACATGCTTATATGTACAGAAGCCCATGAAACAATGGATAATATACCCTGTTGTTACTTGTGTTATTGGAGTCGTGCCAATTTGGGTTAGTCTATGCCATTAGTTGTTGATTTTCCTTTATTCAGAACCTGTTTATTGCTTAAAGTATGCTCGTATAAGTTGGAGTTTTGGGAGGGTTAGAAAAGACATTGGATTTTAGTTTTGTGATTGCTTTCATCAGCTAAAGGTCAAATTTTCTTCTATGTTGCACGTGTTTCCTCCTTTGCAGTGGGTGTCTTTCTAAATGCATGGTGTGATATTTTGCTTTTTGTTTCCAGCTTATGGGTCGTCTTCTAATAAGTTGACTCTTGTCCAACAAAGATCCCCAGTTGTGAAGGTATGACAATTTCATATATGCAAAGACTGTTACTTCTTTTGCTGGGCATACCAAGCTCAATGGAAGTATTAAATATCAAACTTGGCATTTACGCTAATAAATTTGCTAATTAATCAGGGGATGATGGTTGAATTTGCAAAGAATGTTGCTGACTTTGCTGCCGCTAGTGGAAAGAAGCACATTGTTCTGCTTTCTAGCTTAGATTTTGGACGGTGGCAAACAATTGACATGTCAAGGTGAGAACCACTAGGTTTTCTTTAATACCTAATTTTTTAAGATCCATTCTATTCAGGTTGTTAATTAGTAAGCATTCTAGGAGACCTTATGTGACTTACCTTTACCTTTTAGGCCTTTTTAAGGTGGGCTATATCATATGCCACTTAAGCTAAATTGCGCCTGATTGACTTTATAAAGCACTTTAAGCATATAGATCTCTCTCTCATTTTCCGTCTTTTCTTTTTTCCTGCTGTAATCACTCCCTTCTAGATACATTTGTTTTTCTTCACACTGGAAAATTCTGCAAACCGCCTTCTTGGCTTTAAAATTGTTTAAAGGTACTAGAGAAACATGAAATTTATATATAGAAAATGGATTATCATCTTTTGAACTCGCTTGCCAGTGTGGTAGCTTGCAAACTAGCCAGGCCCATTGTTTAGAGTTGCCTAGGCCATTGATGACATTGGCTTGATTACTTTGTGATTTGTGTCAGTGGTTTGCAGATACATTACCTCTCTAGTGCCAATATGGATGGAAGTGACATTGAATGTGAGAGACTTAGGTGGAAGAGACTTAAGGAATATAACCCTGCTCAGAGGGGGTGGGAGTATCTTAGCACCTTAGCTGAAGGAAATGCCAAGCTGGAGGACAATATGCCTTTTGAAGAGGAACTGGGTGAAGAAGATTATTATCCTAGTTTGCCTTTTGCTGCACTGTTTTCTTGTTTCAAGGTATTACGTTGAAACTTTCGCTACATCCAACCATGTCCATTTTCTAATATGCACTTTTCCAGAAGTGTGACCCTTCTAGCCTGCGGGATTGGTCTACAACTGTATAGTTGTTTTTTGGTTATGTTATTTCATGTTTTGGTTAATGAGTACTGTTTTAGTATGAGTTTTTGGACCCTAGATCAGTTTCTTGTGTAGCTATACTCCAAAGTCATTTTCCTTCAAACCATATTCTTTTGTATTACTAATTTTTTGCAACTGATATTTGTAAGTAGAGTCAAATTCACCGTTTGGGCTAACTCCATGTTGACTATGTCTGTAATTATAATCTTTCTTAAAACATTTGTCACTAAATAAATTTTATCATCACACAGAGAGATGGTAGAAGCAATGTGATAGTTATCTGTTAGACTAGTACTACAGTAGGTTTATTTTTCTCACACCATATATATATGGTGATCCATTAATTTGAATAATTTAATTTGTAATTCTATTTTCTTACTGTCTTTATAACAGAGGCTTGTTTTAGAGTTTGTATATATCGTAACTGTTGCTATATGTATATCAATTTCAGTCTTTTCCTTACAAACTGTTTTTGGCTGATTGGATTAGGCCAAGGGTTTGAAAGTCACTTGCTTATTATGTTACTGCTCAGAAGGTGATAACATACCAGAGGCCTTCCAGCTTGCTGAGGCAGCATGCAGACTTTTGGGACTTAATAATTTTCATGGTAAGTTTGGTCTGGACCTAATATTGGCTTTCAGGATAGACAGGCCCCGATCCTCCCTCCCCTCTGTGAAAAAAAAAATGTAAAAAAACAGCAGGGCCACTCCTTCATTCTGCGAAAAGGGGGAAAAAACATAAAACTAAATTGGAAAGATGCGCTAGGTATTCTGAAAGTAGATTGGTGACACAAAAATCACCTTAAGCCCCAGTAATAAATAGTAATTATATCTTTGATTCTGGTAATATAATGTCCAACTCATTGGTATTTATTTTTTTCCTCCTCGTAAATTTATTATTGAACTATTGTCTGCTGCCTCTCATTTTAATCTGATTTCATGATTTTCTGATTAGCTCCAACTCTTTTTAAGTATTGTTATTGTATCTGAGATTATTCTTGCTTTCAACATATCTTAGCAATATATATGAACTCTAGAAAGGTCTGCAATAATCATTGAGTGACATCAACCTCAACCACATGAAAATCTTGTTTGAGCTTTTTACTCTATCATCTGCCCTTATTTTGGTTAAATTAACCACTACGTATTTTCTTGACGATCTTGTCTCGCATCAATCTTGGTATTTTCTTTTAACCACATTTATTATGCTAATTGTTGTTCAGGCAACGAAGGTGGGAAATGGGTTGTCCCATTTTCATGGCAGACTGTATATGGACCACCCCCAGATATGTCTCTATTTTAGGCTGGACCCAAGGAGGTAAGTATCATCCGTGAGAAGGATGCAGTATTGGCTTGGCTTGTTGTCTCCCAGGGATCAGAAATTTTACTAATCTTGGGCATGTTAAATTGACAATCTTTTTGTGATGGAATCACCAAAAGCTTTCCGTGCTTTTGATCTGTAATGTTGCCTATCTGTTGACTGACTGACTGACTGACTGAAGGACATATATTCCATGTGGATTATAATCTGCTTGCGAGATGCAGCCATTTCAGATTGCATTTTTTTATTTTTTTGAACACTAATGTTTTGTTTGATTCTTTGATATATATATATATATATAAAAGGAAAAGTAAAGGGAAAAAAATGGAAGAATATAACTTATAAATTATCTTTTATTAGTTATGTTTGGTTAGTTGGAAATGTGGAATAAACTGGCACTTTTCACAAGTTTAATATTCCTTTCGTGATTTGGTTACGCGTATGCATGTATTGTTCTTACAAAAAATCAGTTCATGACATGTGGCGTGCTCCTGAGCGCACATGACGGCATCACTCGAGCACAGTACCCCGAGCATATTCGCTGGGACCCACATCAAGGGTTATCAAGAGTTATAAGTACCAATTTAAATGCAACTAGAAAGCTGCGATTATATTTAAATTTCGTTCATTTAATATAGGTTATTTAGATTTTTTTTTTTTTTTTATAGGTAAGAGGGATGGGAGAATTCGGGCTTGAACCCGGGTGATGAGCAGGCTGGAGGGGTGTTCTGCCACTTGAGCTACGGCTCCGCTCAATTATTTAGATCGTCGCTCATTGGGATAGTTAACCGGACGTGACACCTGGAATGCTTAAATTTGAACACACACACACAAAACGATGATAACTAAACGAATAAAAATTAGAAACCGGCATGGGGCAATGGATTCCGAAGAATGGTTTGAAGAGAACATCTCATGCATTTCCATCGGTCTGTGTCTAGCCCAGTCCACCAATCCCTCCTGGCCGTCGGCAAAGTGATTTTCAAAAATTCAAAAAGTTGTAGATTTACTATTAAGCAATTTGCCTTTAATTATTGATGGGAAGATAATTTAAATATAAATAATAAATAAAGGAATTTGACTTAAATTACTGATTAAAAAATTATTTAAATATAAATTTGATGTAATTTTCAACTTAAAACTGAAACGGTGAACATGATGTAAAAATAATTATTTAAACTTTTTAACATTGACCCAAAAATTCGAATAGAGTAGTCTTCAATTTACCCGTACAATAGTCTACTTATTAACCAATTGAACAAGAAGAGTCGTATGGTATTGTGCTCTTTTTCAGATGGTTACGTGTTTTAAATTCTTAAAGCTTAGGTTATAATACTTCTATGACCTATACTTTCTAATATGCTTAATATTTATTGGTAGATTACATATATATATATATATATATACCTATCTTCTCCTGATTAGTACCTCCAAATATTACTTGTTATTTAATAAGATATACTTTGCCTGCAAAATTAATGAGTAAGAATATGAGTATTTTACTTTTAGATCTGTATTAGATCTATCATTATTGAATTTGAATTGGGTTTAAATATAAAATATTTAAGTTAGACCCGATTCCTAAATATAGATAAAATATGAGTAAAAAAATTTTTAAGTACTATTTTATCTACCAAAATTTTGAACAATTTTTCAACTGCATATATATTTGTGTTTAAAAAAATAAAACAAAAATCAACATAACATGAATACTACTGGTTGGCCAAGAAAGTCTAATGACAACACAAATGGTGGATATTAGACTATAGAAATGGATGATATGAGCTTGTCATATCAAGTTTTAGTTTTTGATAATTATTTCTTGTGGACCCTCTATATTTTAAAATTATATGATATTAAGAAAGAAAATTGACTTGGATGATTGGAACATGATAGGTATTTTAACATATACGGTTAAGCGCAAAATGAGTGTATAAATATTAATAAAAAAATAGAAGTTCAACTGAGAAAGAAACAAATTGCAAGACGTGGCAGCTAATAATATTAATATAATAAGCACATTTAAATCCAATTCAAATAAGGGAAGGGTAGCTCCGATGCGCTTACGCACCGGTGTGTGTCCGATGCATTTATGCACTACTGATTTTAAAAAAATAACAAATCATTCAGCAGTTATCATGATGATAAAAATTTATACTGATTATAACATATCATAACTAGTTAAATCTTTTTTATGTAACGAGCAATACACTGTACCGTACCAATCCGGATCCAGTTCAAATAAAGTAGCATACCTGGCCTAAGGGAAAGGAAAGGCTTGTAACCGACCACTGACAATAACGGAAACGTGAAAAGCAAGCTGGCAGCATTAAAATGGCAAGTCAATCGTTTCGATCCATCTAACAAAATACCTAACCAAATTATTGACTCCACGTGGCAACCTTTCTCACATTTCATATCCATCCAATACGAAAAAAACAACAGTTCACAAACCGTCCAGGTTGTTCTGTGTACATATATATATATATATATATATATATATATATACACAGCTGGCCTCGTCTACGCCGGAAGCTTTTCTCTCTCTTTCTCTCTCTCTCTATATATATGTACACACATTTGCATACACACGCATTCGTTTATGCATGAGTGTAGTTGATTTGCCGATTCGATCATCGGAGGCTAGCGGAGGCGCCAAAATGGGGAAAATTAACAATTATTTGGCTATGAAGACTGGCGCGGTTGCATCAACTGAGTTGATCTCTTCTGATCTGCAAGATCTCGGTAACGCCGCT
The DNA here is from genome assembly GCA_019916065.1 of Vitellaria paradoxa. NCBI lineage: Eukaryota > Viridiplantae > Streptophyta > Magnoliopsida > Ericales > Sapotaceae > Vitellaria > Vitellaria paradoxa. The sequence continues at coordinate 2,657,429 of CM034238.1, read as the reverse complement.
AAGAAGCTCGCTAGTCACGCTGTCAAGCTCGCTCTTGGGCTCAGTCTCGGCTCCACTTTGCTTCGATGGATCGCTTCAATTGCCGCTATGTAAATCTCTCTCTCTCTCTCTCTCTCTCTCTCTCTCTCAGAGGCCATTTAATTTCTACTTGTTTTGCCTAGCATTTGAAATGGAAGATGTTCAGTATCATATTCAAACTTGTTATATAAGTATCGATTATCTATTTCTACATTCTACCGAACTTTGGATTATTTTTGATGGATTTCTCTTTTTGTCCCCCACTTTTCTGTTTCCTCATTTATTGTTTAGTGCTTAATTATGTAGTAGTAAATTATTTTCTTCTCTTCATTAATTGAAACCGACTATAGACTATAAAGGCTTTTGTAAGGTAAAAATGTTCTTTTATTGAGTTGGTTGGATTCGGTTTTGAGATTGCATATAAACAAGGCAGAGTTAGTAATTAAATTAGGATAGGAATTTAGGGCCCGTTTGGAGGCTCAAAACTAGTAAAAAAGCATCAAAAGTTTTGCAACTTTTGGTATATTTGGTAAAACTATAACTTTTTTCACTTTTTTGCTTTGTTACAGTAAAAAATAAAACAAAAAGTTTTATCAAACACACAAAAATTGTCACTTTTTTGCTCTATTACAGTAAAAAACTTACCAAATGCATAAAAAGTTACTACTTTTTTACTTTGCTACGGTAAAAAATTTACCAAACACCTAAAAATTATAAAAAAAGACTAAAAATTACACTTTGTTCCACCAAACACACAAAAAAATATAACTGAAAAAACACCCAAAAACTAGCAAAAATTTTGCTTTTTTTGCTAGTTTTTAATCCTCCAAACAGGGCTCTTATTATTTGGTGGTTAGTTATGTAGTAGTAAATTATTTTCTTCTGATCATTAATTGAAACCAACTATAAAGGCTTTTGTAAGGTAAAAATGTTCTCTTGTTGAGTTGGTTGGATTCGGTTTTGAGATTGCATACAAACAAGGCAGAGTTAGTAATTAAATTAGGATAAGAATTTTTCTTGTTTTGAGGTATAGGCTGAGTATTAAATTGGATTATAGTTAAATATTAAATTGATTATAAAGAGTTAAATTAAGATGCTACAAATTATTAGTACTAAAATAATTTTGGGCTAAAATTTTACTCGAACTACATCCCCTCATAGCCCAAAAGTTGCTCTGCCCATGCATACAAAACCATCCTGATTTTTCTTTGTTTACTTTTCCCTTTTTTTTTTTTTTTTCACAAGATACATATTATATTACCAGCCTCAATTGAACCAATAAAATTAGATTAATTTTGTTTTATGTGAAGTTCTGGACTCAGTAAAAATTAATTCAATTTTGGGTTTGGTGTGAACCCAAACTGAATTGAATTGCACCAACCCATCCATACCCCTAGGGAGTGGTACCTTTCCACTTATGTCGGGTGATTTGGAGGAAAAACAATTGAACATCTTTTGAGTTGCCTCTTGTACATATTCAAGAGCATTCATTTGTCCACAATGTACAGGCAGATTTCAGGGATATTTATCCTCTGTTGAGGACATGGTTAAAGTGAGGTACATTTCTCTTTCATCGCAATTGGGTAACATTGCCTTGATGCAATTCTCAATAAAATATTAAAAAAAAAAAAAGAAAAAAAACAGAGGAGGTGCATCATGTAGCATAGTTGCCTTCTTTGTAAGCAGTTGGATGTATTCTTGTTTTCTCCCAGTTGGTACCTTTCTTGATATTCATGGTATTTCATAAACTGGGAGAACAATGCTACCACTATCACATTTACTTTCCTATGGCATTTTCTTTTACAACCCATTAATTAGTTTTACCGTGGGAAAAAAAAAAAAAAATCTGACAATCTCATTTATTACCTTTCTAATGACTACTGCAGTTATTTGCTAGTCTTGGATCGAACACATTGGAAGACCAACATGCTCACAGCACTTTTAATCCCTTACATTTTCTTGAGTCTTCCTTCGTTAGTGTTCAACGTGCTCAGGTGAAAACTCAATTCTCTTTTTTAACTGCACACATTTTCTATGGCTTCGCACTCCATCCTGTATCCTACTTTCAATCTGTCTGATAATGCAGTGGAGAGATTGGAAAATGGGTTGCTTTCATTGCTGTGGTATTGCGTCTATTCTTCCCCCGATATTTTCCTGGTACAAAGTTACTCTCAGTTTACTCATTGATTGATCATGTATTGTATACACTTTTTATGCAGTCATAAATAATAACACTTGGGCTGCGTTTGTTTGAGGGATTGGATGATGGGGGATAAATAATACCGTGAGACCCACTGATGAGATTGAATAAAAGATGAGATTAATTTTTTATGTGGGATTATTTTTTTGGTGTTTGGTTAGTGGAATATAAAATGGGATAAAATATGCGATTTGATATGTGATGTGATAGGAAATAACTTTAGACCTTTGAATTTTGGAGGAAAACAATCTGGAGATGGGAGATAACTCATCCCACACCCCCTATGGGATAACTTATCCCATAAATTCCTTCATTATTCATCCAATCTGTGAGGCCCACAGATATCAAACAAATACTTTATTACTCCTCCAATCCATGAGACCCACGGTTTACTCATCTAACCTCACCTCTTTATCTCTCAAACAAACGCAGCCTTGGTGTTCATCAACTAAAGCCATGGACATCTGCAGTTTGTTGATTTGGCCTTGCTTGTTAGAAAACTACTTTTGACTGTTTGAGAAATTGAATCTGAAGTTGGAATCCAAGTCAACCCGTGCCTTTGAAGATTAAATTGAATTGACACAAAATGTGATCGTGCTTGTGATAATGCAGATTGGCTAGAAATGCCGGGCTCTTTGATTCTTCTCATTGTGGTGGCTCCTAGCTTGTTTGCTGATACATTGAGAGACAGCTGGGTTGGTGTTGTAATATGTCTAGCAATAGGATGTTACTTGCTTCAAGAACACATCCGTGCATCTGGTGGGTTCAGAAATTCCTTCACCAGGACTAATGGAATCTCCAACTCTGTTGGGATAATCATTCTGTTGGTCTATCCTGTCTGGGATTTGGTGTCTGATATCATATAGGCAGGCTTTCTCTCTCTCTCTCTCTCTCTGCAGCTACCTTTGTTGATTGTCTTCTTGTTTGTATTTGTGAATAAATATTTGTATAATTCACTTGTGAGGACTCCAATTTGTCGCCATTGTATCTCACTAGATGCCGGGGGTTTCTTATGCATTGTTGACAAAAATACCGTCTGAACCTTTGCCTTTGTACTTACAAATGTGAAATGAATGGATTTTGTCGTAATTACTCCAAGAAAAATATTAAAATATAACTTTATTAGTTTAAATAAGATTTTTGTGACGAATTTAATAATTTAATTTTATAAAATATTTGAAATCATAAAAAAAAGAAATAATTATTTGAAATCTTTTATGATGACTTTACCACTTTAAAAAATAATGACACCACTATTTTAATAAAAATCATTAATAATAATGAGAAAAAATTTGATATATATTATTACATAAATTATTCCTAGTACTTAATATTTTAATGTAATTTAATTGTAAATTTATTAATTTAAAACTCTTAATTATCTTAAATCTCATTGATTATTACGATTTTGTATTGAGTGATAACATATATGTGGTGAGTAGACGTACCTTTGATTCACATTTTGTTATTTTCAATGGAGCTCTACTTTATCAGTTGTTATCGATTATGATTTTTCATTCTAAGACAACCAAAAGCATACTAACTCCAATAACATGAGTGTTTATTTTATCAAAATTAATCAAAACGTACAAATTTTTATTAATTTTTTATATATTTTTTCAATAAAATTTTATCACATTTAATTTTTACATTAGATATTTGTATTTTTATTATACTTTTTTACCATTCAAACGTCACAAATATATATATATATATATATCCTTACTATTAAATACGGGATTTGTACAGTTGCGAAGCCATTTTCCCTAATTTCAGCCACCATTGACACGTCATTTTATTTTGTTTTGATTTTTGATTTTTTTAAAATTGCAGTTGAGAAGCCATTTTCCAAAATTTTTGCGAGGGATCTCATCACCAGTTGCTATGTTGCAATAAAAGTTTTTAAAAGTCTAGTTCCCACCAGCTTGGCCCATTAGCTCAGCTGGTTAGAGCGTCGTGCTAATAACGCGAAGGTCGCAGGTTCGAAACCTGCATGGGCCAGGTCTTTTTTCCCAATTTTTTTGGTTATTTTCCCAAACCGTAAACATTTTTTTCCCAAAAAAAAAAAAAAAATGAAGCCTAATCTTGATTTTTGTTGGGCCTAAAGCCCAACCAGTTTTTAAAAGAAAACCCATTACATAGCATAAACAGTTTTAAAAGTAACTGAACACTCAAGCCCATTTTAAAAGAAAAGCTAGGGTTTTGTATAGCTCAGACCTCTCTTCTATTCTCTTCTCCGTGCGTGAGTGGAAGGAAGAAGAGATTGCAAAGAAGCCGCAGGATGTTTCCGTCAATGTTCGTCCGCAAACCGGACAAAGAGGTGGCTCTGAAGCAGCTGAGGACCCACGTGGCCATGTTCAGCGTCTGGGTCGCCGCCGTTCGGATTACCCCTTACGTCCTGCACTTTTTCTCCGACAACAAAGAGGAACTCAAGCTTGACTTTTAATTCTTCTTCTTTACGTTCCCATTCCTATGCGGTAAGATTCGTTTATATTGTCCGGATTATGTATCAATGCTGGGTTGCTTTCTCTTGATTTTGTGGCGGTGTTTTAGATTCTACTGGGTATTATTTATTCATTAAGTTCACTGAAAATTTATGGTTGTCACAAATTTGATGTTTTTCTGATCCTTGCAAAGTAATCAATTGTAGGTTTGTAACTCTAATGCGATGTTTGGAACTAGGATTGGACAAGGGAACGAAAACGGAATACCAATGAAAGAAAAACAGTGTAAACAGAAAAAAAATGAATTTTTGGATGAATGCCGTTTCGTTTTCTTCTTGCTTTTCATCCCATCCAAACAAAATTCATAAATTGTTAGCGCACACATTTCATTTTTCCTTTCCTTTTCTTTTTTGCTCGACAAGTCCGAGTTCCGTACATGTCGTAGGGGTTATGTTATCCCGAAGTGACAGTCCCAGGAGCAGAATTTCCAGTTGAAGAAGTTAAATGGCATAGTATGATGGAATATGATGTAGTCTTTACCAATGAAGCCAGAACTGAGCTCTCTCTCTCTGTGTTATAGTGAGATGAAATATATGTCCATATGGATATATTTCTGCATATGCTCATGAAAATCATCTTTACGAATCAACTAAAGTCATACTTTCGTACTAGTGTTTTGTTTGTTTGTTTGTTTGTTTGACCGATTTATACCGTTAGGTACAAGAAGATAGTAAGATAGATGTGGCATGGACTTGGATGAAATTTAACATGAAATATCTTTATTACATCTCACTTCTTTAAGAGATGTCTGGTCATAATTATACACTAAGAGCACACCGTAAATGTTGCTGCATTTAGCATTCGACATTGGGTGAATACGTGTCTACAAGTATTCTAGAGGTATCCATTACGTCATTGAAATGAAAAATATATTTTTGTTATAAATATGCTTATGAAGTGTCAAATATTTGCCTGAAAATATTTGCGCTACTTGGATTCATTTTTAGTTTTTTTCCCCTTTTCCCCTTCTATTCTCTTTTTTCTTTCAATTAAGAGAAGTGCCTCATTCTTCGCTCTCCATGCACACTAGAAATTGGGTGTCTTTCTTGAGGTTTATTTGCTTCTTCTGAGTCTGAGAAGTATCTCTGATTATTGTTAATACGTATTGAGTAATTATTTGAAACACAAGTAATGCCATTGTGCTGGTTGTTGTACTAGCAGAGTTGCACCAGGTTTTTTGGTGCTTTTGTTGGCACCTTTCCTATTCACTAGTCAGTGCAGTCCAATAAGTTTTTGCCCTTCAGAGACTTCTAGTGCTTTAAATAGCAGTTTTTGACTTGGTGAAGTTCATTCTTTTGATTTGATTCGTGCTCCATGTGGCCCCTTTTTTTTCCCCCTCTTGCTATAAACAGAATCCATTCTTCAAGCAGGCCTCACTCATTTCAGCTTTTAGGAACAATTAAAGATGTTGACTTTGCTTCCATTATTGTTGCATGCATCTGTGTTTGAGTCACTCTTAGTTGTATCCCATCTCTTAATGAGATTTAGGTAGTTCTGCTCTCTCTTTCTCTCTCTCTCTCCCTCCCTCCCCCCCCTTCTCTCTCTCTCTCTCTCTCTCTCTCTCACATATGCATGTTTGAGTCACTCTTAGTTGTATCCCATCTCTTAATGAGATTTAGGTAGTTATGCTCTCTCTCTCTCTCTCTCTCCCCCCTGCATCCAGGAAGATAACAAAAGGGGAAAAAAATAAAAATAAAATAAAAATAAAAAGGATGAGGATGAGGATGAAAGTTCCACTATGATCAAATGCTTTATTGTTAGATATGCTTAATGTTGTTATCAACCAGTTAGTAATTTGTCCCTTTTTATGATGTTCTTCTGGTGCAGTTGGCCCATAGGGAAGCAATGCTGGATGGAGAGATCATTAGGTTATAAGTTAACTTTTATTTTTTTTTCTTCTTTCCATTTCTAGTTTTCTCATTTCTTTGAATATAAGAAATTGCAAAAGGAAATGAGCCTGTTATTGTGGTAACACTTGAGCTACTCTAAATTTCATGGCATTAGAAGATTGAATTATTTTGATTTCATCTTCTCTTAATCACCATCTGGTACTGGGGCTGGCTGGTTTTTCTCTGGAAGCTTTATTGGTGTAATTGTTTTTCCTCTCAGTATGATCATCCTAATCCTATTCCCTTGTTAGATAAACAACAATTTTTTGGTAACACTACTGTTCTCAAGTCATTTCACTTTTAATTCTTCATGACCAAACAAGACAACTAATTTTAGGCTAGTAATGAGACCTGAACACAAGCAGCAGTAAAGAATCCCCTAGTAAGGGATAATATTGAAATGGAATAATGAAAATGAGCAGTCAGTCAGTCATGTCTTTGTTTTATTTTATTATTACTGTTTTTTTGCTAGTGGAGAATTTGTTGGAAGTGGAAAGGTGCTTACTATTGTATGATTTACATTAACTCCGGCTAATAAGGACTTACTGCTGTTGTGACACGTGGCTCTCCCAAGGCCCTTCCTTTGAATCAGCATTTGGTTCTCCTAGTAATTTATTCGTGTGCTACTTTGAAATTCAAAATTGGGGGGCACTGTAGTCCTTGAGTGCCATGGAAATTACTCCCTGCATTTTTATAAAGGCACGACTGTTGAAGAATTTGTCCTGTGACCCAACATTTGAAAAGAGTGGAAAAGCAAATGCAAGGTGGCTTGATGGTGATGAAAAGAGTGGAAAAGCAAATGTAAGGTGGCTTGATGGTGATGGTGCATGCCAAGTCACCTCTGTACTTAGCTTATTGAATTAAAATTTATAATTTTAGAAAATATGAATGTATTTAAATCGTTAAATTTTAATCTAACAATTTCGAATTCAGTTGTCATCGGGCTCTAGCACTCTCGAATCCCTTTAACTATATGATAATAATAAGATATAGTTGACAATAATAACAAAAGTAAATTATTTTTTGCATTTTTTTTTTCAAATTTTATTTTAATACATGAAATTTTAACTATAATAATTAAAAGTGAAAATTCATTTTGTTGAATTAAGGGTCCTGAAGTTGGTTTTAAATTTTAGGATCCTAAAAAGTGTATGTTGGTTGAGTCTGCTTCGATTTGATTTTGATCTGATCTTAATTATTTATTACACTACATTAAAATAGACAACAAATATGAGTATTTTCACGATTGTAAAGGTGAGACCTCAATTATTTCTTTTGTTTGTGATTGAAAAATGCACCCATAAATTTGTAATAATTATTGATAGAATATATTTACTTTTAAGACCAATTAATTAATTATTTTATTTTAAGTTATAATTAATTTATTTTAAAAATTTATAAAGAAATTAGGCACTAAAACAGTTTAAAAAAAAAAATTGAATGGCGTGGCTCGTTAGAACGCTTTTTTCTAACTAGTAATTATGTCACAATATCGGATCCCTACATGATTCGTCTGATAAATTTTGGCTCTGTTTAAAGCAATAAATCTTACCTCCCCAAAAAAAAACTCTTAAAACTTCAAAAAGACCCTAACATTTTCTTTCAATACATAAATTATGAAATTATAATTTTTGTTAATTTCTACTTATTCTTTTCACCCCAAACATACGCTTTAAGTGTATTTAAAGTGATAAAAAGTAAGATAAAATAAGATAAATTATAAATTCATAATTTGTATAATAAGATATAAAATAAATAATTTTTAAAATTTTTTATTATTTAAAAAAAAAAACTTTTATCATTTCAAATGAAATACATCAACCCCACAGCACATCTCTAAATATTTGCTAGTAAATTCAGTGAACCTGACTTTTGCCAGCGATGACTAGCAACTTCCTAAACTTCTGTAAATATTTTTAATCGTCACATCCCCTTGCCAAACAAGAGTCCTTTGCTGTGCGTCATAGCAAACCCTCTCAAGACCTGCAAACACCACTTTCGAGAAAAAGAATTCGTTTCATAACACTATTATTTTTTTATTTATGTTTATATATTTATATTTTTTTATTTTTTAAAATAAAAATTAAAATTACATTTAAAAATAAAATTTTACTTATAATTATTAATTTTTTATTTTCATAAAATATTTAATTTATTAGTTTTTTAAAAAATTATTTGAATTCAATAAATATGTTTTATATTAATGTAATTTAATTGTATTATTTATTAAAATCAATTGAATAAAATATAAGGACTATATCACTTAATCTAGTAAATATTATATATATTTACAATAATTTAATTATATTATTTACTAAAAATAATTGAATAAAATACATTTCATAATAATTTAAATAATTTAATTACCAATATTTATTAAAATAATTTAATAAAATATAATTCATATTAAATAAATTAAATTAAATTATTATATTATATTTTGTTATTTATTAAAAATAATTTAGTAATATATTTCTTATTAATTATTTATTAGAAATAAATTAATAATAGAATTACATATTAATTTAATTATATTATTTATTAAATATAATTTTAGTTTAATATAATATTTGAATCAAATAATTTATTTTAATATGATGTTACAAAAATAAATAAAATATTAAAATTGACAAAATATTTGTAACAAATAAAATAGAGTAAAAATATTTTTTTCTATTTACGTTTTTTTTAAGTTTTTATTTTTTAAAAAATAAAAAAATATAAATAAATTTAATAAATATATTTCTGTTATCTGTTTATAAAATTTTAAAAATATAAATAAAAAAATAAAAAATAAAAAATAAAAACTTTACCCAACGGTAAAAAGTAAACATCGTTCGTTTCGGATTGTCGGCACCGTTAAAATGAAATTAAGATTAAAATGAAATTAATCTTATTCGGGGAGAGGAAGCGGCCCCAAGTGTCCAACCAACATTATTAAAGCATTATTGAGAGATCGTGTATTTGCCGGCCATCACAAAAAACAGGGCACTCCGCGTCTCTTCAAATTCCCACCTCTTCGTCAAGATAAAAGAAAGGAAAACAAAAGTTGCAGAGAAATTTCCAGATAATACTTACTGGGTTTTATTTATTTATTTGTAATTCACGTTAATATACATATACATATATATAATTTGACGGGTTTGATGACAAGATTGGGGGGGCGGTGGCAGAGGGTGAGGATTGAGGTGAAGGGTCACCATGATGATGAGTTTTCATCTTCTTCTTGTTCTTCAGATGGAAGATCATGATCTAAGGTTCCCAATTTTGACAAGTGGATGTAAATTATCCCATCCCATCGCTTGCATGCACCATCTTCATCATCATGGATCATGAGGTTCCTGGTTCTGTGGGGACAAGCGCCAGCTTTGCTCTGAGATTGGGCCAGGCCGTCTTCTCCACTGCCTCTCTTCTTTTCATGTCCTTGGGTGTCGAGTTCTACAGCTACACTGCCTTTTGGTATCTATTTGCCCCTTCATCTCTTCTTATTCCACCCTTTGATTTTCATAAATGGGTACATATGTATCTGTATATATATGTTTATATCACTTGTCATGCCCATGGCTTATGCTGCTTGAATCACTTCTTGCTAATTTTGTGTATTCATATATAGTTCCTCTGTATATTTCTTCTCTGTTGGGCTGAACAAGGTTCTAACTTTTAATGGTGGAAGAACCCAGCAATTTAATTGGTCTGACATTATTCTATAGAAAACAGATATTTCAAGATTTCCATTCTGAATTTGGTAAATCTTATTTCAGTTAATTAGATTTTTTTATTATTATTTAATTGGTGACTGCCCCTTTCTTAGAAGCTCCCGGAAATATGTTTGTATTTTGGTGCTGTTTCTCTACTGGAAAAGTCGCCTTTTATAGATAAAGAAAAGAAGAAACTGTCTAATCAAGTCCACATTCCCTAGATTTTGATGCTACGATAAACCATCTTAATTTCTTCCATAGTGCCTGGAAGGGATTATTGTAATTCAATAATTTTGAGGGTTAAAAAAAAATCATCATCATCGTAAACCCAACCTTTTGATCACCATTTCTAGTGTTTCCAGTTGAACAATCTCAGAATAAGACTTCCTATTTCCATAATGTTTGCTACAATAATTAGGCTTGTCGCCAAAGCCTACAAGATCTGAATATACTTGAGCAGAATTCAAAGGCTTGTTCCTTCCCTCTAGCTGTAACGACATGGCCCTGTGTTTGGAAGTTAGCTCGACAATCATTGAATCATCTTGTGCACATATAGATGTCAGATATAACCAGTTCAATAATTTTGCCTCCTGTGGACACCCACCTGCTAATTTGCTTTGCTTTGCTTTGCTTTGCATTTCTGTACCTCCAAGTTTTCTGAAGTTTCTTCCATTGAATTGCTGCTCTCCGTCTGAGCTGGTCCCCTATGAATGCATTTGTCTGTTCCACCAACTCCAGCACGGTACCTTTGAAGTTTTTCTATCATGAAAATCACTATAATTCAGGAATCAATAGTTTTTTTTTTTTTTTTTTTGATAGTTAAGCGAGGAGGAGGGACCCCAGGTTTTGAACCCGGAAGGTGAGCGGCCTAGTGAGATTCTCGGCCACTGGGCCAAGAGGCTTGCTCAATTCAGCAATCAATAGTTGGGCAAACAGTTAAGCATTTAGCGATAGTAACTGGACCTCAATGTCCGCCTTAATCTAAAAATTTAGCCTTTTATCCTTCAACGCTAAATGCTAATGGATATGAAATATGCTAATGGATATGAAATTTAGTATATTATTTCCTCTGGTGCCCACTGTCCATTTAATCCTCAATAGAATTTCTGAATTAGTTTTCTTAATGAACTATTCTCGGAACAGCAGCACACTGCTATCACAGTTCTTTTTGATTGGTACTATTCGGCAGTTATTGTGCCTGAGTTCAACTATACACACAGTAAAGGCACAAATGTCTTCATCACTAATGACTGGTTCCCCTATTTTGGAAATTTTCCTCTTTATTTATTTATTTATTATTATTATTATTATTTGGGTTTATATTGACCGCAATATTTTCCCAAAGTTCATAATTTTCCTATTGGTTCTGCAGCTTCTTGGTAACAATTATGGGTTTAGTCATCCCTTGGAGTTTCACTCTGGCACTGGTTGATGGATACTCGGTGCTGGTTAAATGTCCTCTTCGGCAGTCAGGGATACTACTGATTATTGTAGTTGGAGATTGGGTATGCCCACCATTTTTTTTTTTACAGTCCTAATTAATCAATGCTAAATCTATGAATAACATAGTAGCAAAATTTATAACATCTTTACCGGCAGGTCTTATCCATTCTCACGCTAGCTGCCGCCTCTTCAACAGCTAGTGTGGTAGATGTTCTGCTCAAAGCTGATGGGTCCTTCTGCCCTTCCAAGTTCTGCAGTAGATATCAGATGTCAGCTGCTATGGCCTTCTTGTCATGGTTCCTATCCGTGGCTTCTTCTCTTTTCAATCTATGGCTACTTCCTTCCTTGTGATTCATTGTCTGCAATTTCTGTTTAAATATATGGATACTGAGAGGGATTGAAATAGTACCTGTGAAATATTGTTCAAAATTTTGACACAAGGTAATTCCCAAATGTAAATGATAAATTACTTACATTCTCTAATGTACGTATCCTTTACACAATTCTAGTAGCTGCCTTGATATAAATCCAATATCTAAATCTCATCGAAATTCTGGAGATACATACTTGTCAAGCCTCCTAAAGTTGATCATCATAAATTAAATTTCAAAAAAGCGAAACAACTACAGGAATGCAGTTCAACTCAAACAGTGAAGTTGCAAGATATTACCTGATTTATGGACGTTGTAGAAAATTGCAGGGTACTGTCATTGTGACTACTTCCTGAAGAAATCTCACTAAAATCGAACCTGTAAAATGAACAGATGTCAATCAAATTTTTTTTGATGAGTGCGCTACAAAGAACACAGACATAATTCAGATAAACATACCGCTAAATGCATCGTGATTTTCAGATTTTGAACAAAAATCACCCACTTGAAAGTTCATTTTGCAGGCATTTGAGTTGTTTCATGCGCTTGCTCCAACAATTCCTATCATATCTGTCCAAAGCTTTAAGCTCCTTCCATCCCCGCCTGTTCAAATATTCCTTCTGTTAGAAACCAGCAAACCATCTTTTTCCCTTTGGGGCAACTCTCTAGAACTCCAAAGCCTAATCAATTCTATTCTCATAAGGTCCAACAACTGTATCAAACTCTTAAGCCATCTAGCATAAAACCTTTCCCAACACATATACAACAGCATTGCTGACCAACACCCCCAATCTAGCAATACCCATTTATAATATGATCAAAAGTGACACAAATACTCTCTCTCCTATTCAACCCATTACCCTCTAGAGAGGTCTTCAGCCCTTCCAACTACAATCTCACAAAGAACCCACCAATCATGGTGTTGTATGCCATGACATCATATACTTCAGAACCTGAATTTCCATTTCTTCCCACAATTCCATTGCCTCCCCAATCTTCCCAACCTTGCAGAATTCCCCCAATAAAAATTGCTCCATAGTTACATGCATTTGGCTCACAACCCAATTCTGCAATTTCGCCCTCAAATCTCTTCCATAGTGCCATCAAACCATCTTGATATCGAGGTATGCACATTTGGAAGAACCTCTACACCAACAATTTCTACTTTTTAACTTCACCATCATCAAACCCAGAAATTTCTTTTTTTATACATAACATGGACTGCAGAACCCCCAAAACCTATTTTTTTATAGACAACAGCCACGACACTTTTGAAACCACTCTAACCAAGGCCATGAATCACATCGAAGGTTATAATTAGAGGGGAAAAAGAAGCCCTCGAAGACTCTGGCTTTCGAACAATTTGGATAGGTTAATCAATTCTTTTCGATATCAAACAAGCATTGATCAATAAATATGAAAATTAATTATAAATCGAGCTAACCGAATTCGCTGATGGAGTGAATTCGCTGGGACGAAGAGGGACTTAGAGAGGTGGTGTTGAGGATTGGGAGGACGGCGGAGACGGAATTTGGGAGGCTCCGGCGGTGGTGGGGTGATGGACAGAAAGACGACAGAGCGGTGTTGGATGGGTGGCCGCTGGGATGAGATTTCATTCGTTTGACCCCTGGACCTGGAGTACGCCACCGAAACAGCTCTCTCGCTGAAGTCCGACGACTACTCAGTCAGCAATCCGGATTGACCGGCGACATTGGGACCCATTTGGAGCTGCTACCCACTCACTTTTAGCACCAACATTTTCACAGTTAGATTTTCAAATAAAAAACAAGATATTACGAACGTAATAATTTTAGATAAAATACATTAATTATTACACATAATTAGGGTGAGTTTTAAGTGGTAAAAAATGAGAAAAAATAAAATAAAATGTAATTTAGAGAAATTTTTTATATTTTATGCACACATCTCAAATTGCGTTTTTTGAAGACGAAAAGTAAGATTTCTGTTCTGACAGATTGAATTTTCACTTGATTCAAAATTTTGGACAGACTCAAAATTTTGGACAGTCATTATTTCTTTGCACTACAATCCGTCCAAACAGATTGTAAAAGTCATTTGGACAGAAGTTAACTGCGTGAATCCGTTGGAACAGTTTTGATAATCCGTCGGAACGGTTTTTACGAACCCACAAAAAATAGTCAAAGTAAGTGTTATTCGGTAGCTTAAGAGTCTATGGTGAGAATGGTGAAAAAAATTTACTATTTGATTAACCGAATTCTACTTATCGATTATTTTTTGAAGATATTGACCTTTTTTTTTAATTTTGATAAGGCAAGAATGTATAAAAGTATATAGAGATTTTCAGAGGTATTCAGAGATTTTCACCAAAATTTAGTGCGCCAAACACACCCTTAATCACTAATAAAAAATAGACGAGTGGTGCGTGATACGAGACAAAACACTGGTTAAGTAAGAACTTTAAAAGTTTTGTTGGAGTTGAGATTACCTTATCTGTCCGCTTTGATGTGGCAACCAATAAATTAAGGAGAAAAAAAATAAGGTTATATTGAAATTTGTATAGTTTTTGACCATGGACTTCCTCCCATTTGATGATCTGAACAATTAAGAGTGTGTTTGGTAAGGTAAAACTAATTAAAACTTATTAACTTTTTGTACTTTTTTTCAATTAAATTTTATCATATATTATTTTTACATTAAATCTTTATACTTTTATTATACTTTTTACTCAAACTTTTACCTGTAATACCCGGTATTTATTGTGGCGACACCGTGGAGTTGAGGAATCTACTTGAGAACGTGAATCGGTGATGCAGTTGAAATACTCATCCCCATTTTCGAACTAAAATGTGTTTTGTAAATTTCGAGGAAGAAATTTTTATAAGAAGGAATGATGTAATACCCGATATTTATTTTAGTTATTTATGTGTTATTTTGAACTAATAAAATATTTATTTTGAGATTTAGTTAATTTATTTTATTGTTTCAGGGCCGAGTGTAGTCTAAATTGATAATTGGTTGGACAATTAAGCCAGGGGCCCAGCTCCCTTTTTCCTTTCTTTTTTTTTTTTTCTTTTTCTTCTTTGGCTCAGTTCACAGAGACAATAGAGAAGAAAGAAATGATAGAAAGAGAAAGTGCGATTTGGAGCAGAAGGTCAGTGGATTGGGGTAGTATTTGATGTCATGAATGTCATGGGAGAAATTGGCTCTTAAAGGTTAGGAGCTCAACCGGTTTTCTCTGTTTTTCTTATTTTCTATCCGGATACGAGATAGGTGAGATTTAGATCTGTGTTCTACTTATTGTTAGGAAGATTTTGGCATATTATTTATTGATTATTGTTGAGTTTTGGATGATATGAGTGTATATGTGCATATATATGTGTATATGTGTATATATATGCTTGAATGTGGCACTTTCTTGAATTAAAATTTGAATTAAGATTTATAGAAATTATTGTGGTGATATTTTGATACATATTTTTGCTTTCATTGATGAATATTGGACTCGAGTTAGTCGGATTTGGCCGAGGTTGGTCGGAGAAGACAATATACAGTGTTTAGAACACAAACCAGTCGAGGCCCGAGGGTGTAGATTGTCTATGGGTAGCTTGTGACTCACACTGTAAAATTTGAAATTTGGCAGCTAGAACTCGTGTGCTCCCATCAAGCAGAGTGCGAGGTCAACTTGAAGCCACGGGCTCCTTGCGGGCAAGCTCCAACCTCCTCTGGATTTTTTTAATTGGGTTATTTTGACATTCTTTTTCTTAGGTTGAGATATATATGTGTGTAGAACATGTTGAGAATAGAATTTGTGAATTATATGGAATTTAACCGATGCTTGAGTATAGCATGCTTTTATTTAGGCTTGGTATGGGAAGAAAGTTAACTAGCTTATTTTTAGCTAAAAATAAGCTAGCTAAATTTGTGTTTGGAAAGAAAAAAAAAGTGACGTTTTTTGAGGTAGAAAGGTAATTTTTGTTAATTTGACATTTTTACCCTTAAAAGTTTAAGAGAAAATTAAAATGTAAGAGGGTAAAATTGGTCAAGCACTGTTGAAACTAAAAAAAAGTCGGCTACTAGTCGGGTTTTCCAAACGAACCCTTAATGTTGAGATATCAATGTTGATTATACATGATCAAGTATATCATGTATATTGGGTTGGGGTGATTTCATTTGGATAAGAATTGTGATTGTTAATTGGCCGAGAGTACCATTTGATATTACTGGCGTGCCGAGGCACGTGTTATATATATGGACGGGATCCATGATTTGAGAAAAGTGATAAAATAAGAATTTGAAAAAAAAATACCGGATGATCTCCAATCAATATATATGACTAAATGTTAATCATTTAGAGTTGGGATGTTAATTATGAGATACGATTATGAGATTTTCTCCGAACTGCAGTTGGACTTTGCTTGAACTGAACAGATACCTGACTAGGAGTGTAACACAGTTCTCTAGTAGAAGGGTTAGCGGGTGTAACACGGTTCCCCTGAGTCTTATACCAATACAAGTGTAACAGTTCTCCATTTGGTTTTTATATATATTTAGATATATGTTTGCCGTGAGCATGAACGATATAGTTGGTGACCCCGTGAATTGTGCTAAGCATCACTCGTCGTAGGATAAGGTCGAGGGGTAGATGGAGATTATAGAATTGCATTGGCCATTACATTATATCATAAGTGTATTATTATATTTTATTTTGGTTGATATTGTTGTGAGTTATGCTATATGCTTGATTACTGTTCACTCATGCACACTTTCACAGTCTTATCTACTGGACAAATTTGCTTATCTCATCCATATTTCAAGTGATTCGACGAGACCACGGAGTACCCACTCGAAACTGAGTTCAGACTAATAGATTGACCTAGCATGTGTTTTATTTATATTTGGATGATTGTATTTTTATTTGTACGACCTGAGATGTGGGTCCCAAATTTATTTCATATGAAATTGTATTACTATTTAGGATATTTGTTTGGCTGTATAAGTCTTGGATTGAGTCACCGGGGCGTGACATTGAATTTATTGTAATTAATGTTATTTTTATTTATTTAATATGAAAATGAAGGACATGCTTAGTTGTTTTGATGGTTATTATTATATTATGACTTGACCTTAGTATAGATTTTTATTTAACTTATTTAGTTCTTATATTACCATATCGTCCGTTTCAAACCATTATGTTAGGGGTGTGACCTTACTAGCCAAATACCCCTTTAAGAGACTAAGATTTTAATTTATTGTTATTATAATCGTCTTTAAGAAAACGATGGGACTTACGTTTTAATGAAATCCATCAAGGGTTAACTCCGTAATAAGTTACAATTTTTTCTTCTAATTATTTCAGTTAAAAAGCCAAACTTTGAAATAGAATTGAGTCGGAAGTTCGATATTGCAAACTGTAAATTTACTCTTAAAAAATTATTGTTTAGACCAAGCAATTTGCTTTAATTTTTATTGCTATGTCTGTACTTGTATTGTTTTGTTGTTGTTATTATTACAATAATTAATTTGGTAAATAAAACAATAGCAGGTTGACTTTTTTTTGACTAATTTTTATTTTATATGATTTTTTATTAAAATTTAATTTTTGTTTTGGTTTGAATAGTTTTTAAGCATATTATATTATTCCTAATTTTTTAAAAAATTACAAAATAATACTTAACAATAATAGAACCCATATATATATATAGGTGAAAAAATTTTATCTATGAAAAACTGCTTACTTATGTTTACCAAGTTAACACATAATTCCTCATATGTTTTTCATAATTTTATATATATTCGGTACTTTTGATTACCCCACACACATGTACATTCTATACTTCTCTACACATTTAAAAAAAAAAAAAAAAGTTAAAATTTGTGTTGTATTCAAATTTATAATTATGTTTATTTATATTAAACAATTAATTTATTTTAAATTCAAATGAAATCATGTTGACTTCAATTTATATATTCATGTCGTCTGCATATTTTATTTGATGAATAATTGTGAATCGTGTCCAAATAATTGAATTATATTTGTGTTTTCCATCCATAGCTTTGTTTATATGCCTCTTATTTTATGATATCAATTTTGCCTACTTTTCTCCTTGTATCCTACGTTTTGAATATCACTGTTATTAAACAAGCAATCATGAAAAAGGGAAAAAAAAAAAAAAAAGGTGGGAAACTTGTTGAAGGAAAAGATAATTGTTTTGCACTAGGCATACATAGGGTTCAATGAACAACTATACACTATATATTTTACGCCGAGCTAAATAGATATCTGCTTGACATTGTAGCTTGATAGTTAATTTAGTTATTTGCTAAGAGTGCTCCCAATTAATTAATTAATAGGGTTTCTCAATGAAGTTTGATTAGCAATTTAGCACCTCTACTATTATTAGATAAGTCAAGAGTCTCAAGACAGGTCAAAGAATAAAAAAAAATAAAACAAAGCAAAAGGAACCATTTGTACATTAAGACAAGGAAAGACACATGTTGAGTGTAGAAGAAGCAGAAGAAATTAAAGAATCAAATTCATTTCCCCCCTTTAATTTTCCTGTTCTTGCAAGTACAATTCTACAAATGACTGGATGAGGGGATTCAACACACACACACACCCCCCATATGTATACACAAAACCCACTTAGTCACACAGTACTCCTTGAAAAAAATATTACATATATATATATATATATATGTATATGTATGTGTTGTCCTCTAATTCCCAAAAGAAACAAAAAGATAAAGCAAAATTAGGAAAAGAAAAGAGAGAGAGAGAGAAGGAAAAAAGAAAAAAAGGAGGGATTTATCGTGCATACCAACTTATTTTGATGCTTCCTCTTCCAACATTCAGCCATAAGGGTAAAGATTCTCCATAATCTCCTTTCTTAACAACTGCCTGTATTGCTAGAATTTTTCTATCAACCTTGCGTCACTTCAGCAGCATTTGATCGTATGTTGGGGAGCAGATTCTCTTAGTTAAAAAAAAAAGTGTAGATTTTATTAATCTAAATGTATACTAAATACCAATCATAAATTTTTATCATTTTCTTCTTATACTATATTAACAGATTTTGAATATATATATTTAGACAACGATGATTGTCTGTGTTTGATCTAAAAATACATATCCTGAAAATATCAGTAATTAATTGTCCGATTTACTCTTTTACTCTACAGTACGGTACTTTAACTACATGAATTTACAGTAGAGGGTTTTGGTTATAAGCATAGACAGATGTAGAATTTTTATTAATGGGGGCACCGAATACCTAAGAAAGGAACAAATAGTGAGGGGATAAAGAGTTCTGTCAGAGTTAAGAGTAGAAGAAAAATAATGTTATTTTTAAAGAGAGAAAATATCTTTGCATATTAAATCAATAAATATAATTTTTACAATGGTTTAATTAAATCTTTTAATAGTACTTAATATTTACTAGAGATATCCCTCATTTATAAATATATATATATAAATATTTAGTAAGTTTTATTATATATAAAATTTGTTATGTTATATGTTAAAATTAATGATATTATGTACCCAAAAAAAAAAAAATTCTATCGTGTAGTGAGATAATGCACTCTCTTATACAAAAAAAACTTAATTTTTTGTAAATTTCTTTTATGTTAAAAAATTTTACATAACCTTAATTTTTTAATAAGACTAAAATACTTGAATTTTGAATCAATTTAATTTTTTAATAAAATTAAAATTATAAGGACATTTTAATAATTTCGTGTCAAAAATTAAAGGGGTCATTGCCCCCCTCTTCTTGGCTTAGCCATTAGTTATGAGTGAATGGAGTACTGATTACGGATGAATAAATTCTCTTTTTGAAAAACCTAATTACTAATTAATATATTTAATTAGAAGGTGAACAAGCAATTGATTTAGCCTCAAAGTTTGTCCAATTAATTAATTCTCTATTCTTGACTTTTTTTTTTTTATTCATATAATTGAGAATCAATTCCACATACATCAATCCCATTCCATTTTGGTTTCCTATGCTTGAGCTTGGTTTAAACAACATTGACCCATCGATCCATCTATTCCATAAAATTATTGAGAATCAATTCCATATATATACGTCACGTACGTACCACATCCATTAATTGAAAATTGAAATCTATAAATGTGGGTGCCGTAATACATGTAAATTTAATCAGCATCCTAGTGGAAGATGCAAATTGATATAGGTAACTCCTGCTCAACCTACTTAAGCTATCCTTTCAATATATGCACCAAAGAATTTGTCCTCTGGAATTAAACATCCTCAAAGTTATCATCAATGAATTTAGAGGGGAAGTTATTCTCTCTATTCTGCTGTGGCATGCCCTTTCTCAACCAGCAACGATATCTTAGAATAATTTAAATCCCACAACAAAGTATCTTAATTTTGAGTGAAGATCATGACTCCTTTTACAGAATTATTCCCTTATATATCTGCTTTTTTCTCATTATCTACATAATAATGCTCCGCCTCCCAGTTATCAAAATTAGAAAGAGCACTTGATTAATATCAGTATATTGGGAAATCACATAAAGTAAAGAAAGAAAATTCATATTTGTGATTTATTAATAACTTAAGTAGATTTGGAAATCACATAAAGTAGTGAAAGAAAATGCTTTTATTCTCTTGTGGGACATGAACCCATTTATGCCTTGTGTCTGTCCTTGACGTGGGGGATTCCTATATATATATATATATATATATATATATGTATGTGTTCTCATTTTCCACCATCCACAAGCATAAATCCCCCTGGTTGCTTCAACAAGAAGCCAACTTGTAACCTTAATTACAATGCTAAAACCACAGCTGAAAGCGGGTTTTGATCACTTTTCTCGACCTATCCTTACCAAGGAATTTAAGTAGATTTGTGTATATATAAGGTGGTCATTTGAGTCATTTGGAAGTGCCTAAAACACCATGACGAGATACAATGAGATGTCCCACTTCAGCCACCCCCAACACAAGCTCATGTTTGAGTACTCGGAAGTTCCATTCAAGTGTGATGGTTGCAAAGAAGCTGGAATAGGTTCGCGTTACAAGTGCACTACTTGTGACTATGATCTCCACTTGCACTGTGCCCTCCCTTCACCCTCCTTTGCTCACCCCTTCTACACCAAATGCTCATTCCAATTCCTCCCTCGCCCCCCTGGAAACATCCCCCGCTACTGCAATGCCTGCGAGAAGGACGTCACAGGTAAAACAAAATATTATTTCTTTCCTCCAAAATGGTCGAAAAGTATCCACCATTTCCTTTAAAGAAGTAATAATAAAATTAGAACACTAATGTTAAAATAACTTGATATACATTGTTAAACTTGTTGAGCTAACAACTGAATCTTTTAGAATAATTAGTGACTTAACATAGTATTAAAATTCTGATTTGAAGAGGTTCTGATTCAAATTTTATTATTTCTCATTTATTATTATGCATTTTATTTTCTTGTATTAGCACATTTATTTGATTTGGTTCACTTGTTAATTAAGATTGGAGCATTGAAATAGCTTGAGGTGTCCGTTTCCTAACATTTTAAACGAAATTTTGACCCCGACAACAGGCTTTCTCTACCACTGCAAATCCTGTGGGTTCGATCTTCACCCCTGCTGCGCGAAGCTTCCAATGGTGATCGGCGATGGCGAAGAGAAGCTATATTTGTACAGGAAGGTCAGCGCGGCTTGTCACCGGTGCGGGAGGAAAGGGAGGAGCTGGAGCTACCGGTCGGCGTGCAAGAAGTACAATCTGCATGTTGCTTGCGTGAAGGAGATGTTGGCGGAGCATTGGCGTGAGATATATTTTGGGCAGCGTGGAGGGAATTATGGTACTTCTAGTAGGAGGTTGGAGACCAGAATTCCGAGCCTTAGGGGGACACTTTGGAGTCCTCACCAGAAGGGTAACAAGGGGAAAGCGAAGAAATGCTGTGAGATAGCTGGGTTGGCCCTCCAGTTTGTTATATCAGCTGTTCTTGGAGACCCTACCACTCTCATTGCTGGGGTGGTTGGGGCACTTATGTCCAAATAGTGACTACATATATATACTGCTTTAGCTTCAGATCGGAAGTTCCTGTTATTAAAATTTCTCAGTTGTTTGGTTTCAGGAGATGTTATTGTACGGCTTTATTAATGTCACCATGTAATTGCCCCTGCTGTGGTAAAAATGTCTTTTTACAATGTTCATTTGAACTTGGCCTCCAAATTAACATCTATCCTTTTGTGATAAAGATAAAATCATTTTCTTCCCCAATTCCTAGCCAACATAAAAAAAAAAAAAAGTAACTGAATATCATATTGAAAAAATCAAAGTGAGATATACATTTGCTCAAAAATGGATTGATATATCTCAATTCAAGTCCTAAGTTTTTGTAACACAAGATTATCGAATTATAGAGAGTAGTGTTTGGAGTTGTTTAAATTTAGGGTGAGTTTGAAATAATAAAAAGTGAAAGAAAATAAGATAAAATGTGGTTTGGGGAAACTTTTTACGTTTGGTGCACACATCTCAAACCGTTTTTTTTTTTAAATAAATAGTAAGATTTCCGTTCTAACGAATTGGATTTCCGTTTGGACGGATTCAAAATTTTAGACAATCATGGTTTCTTTGCAGTACAATCCGTCCAAACAGATTATAGAAATCGTTCGGACGGAAGTTGGCCGCACGAATTTGTTGGAACGGTTTCTACAATCTTACAAAAAATAGTCAAAATATGTGTCATTCGGTAGCTTAAGAGTCCATGATGAGAATGGTGAAAAAAAATTTTCTATTTGATTAACCGAATTCTAGTTATCGACTTCTTTGAAAGGTATTAAACTTTTTTTGAATTTTAAGAAGGTGGAAATATGTAAAAATGTCTAGAGATTTTCATAAATTTTTAGAGATTTTTACCAAAATTTGGTGTAGTAAACGCACCCTTACTTAAATTTGTTTAAATTTGTAAAAATTGTAATCTCATATTTTATAGAGTGAGTAGACAATTTTTTCGTAATTTATATAGTGAATAAAAAATTTAAATTTTAAAGAAATTTTTAAAGATTTGAGGGGAAAAAAAAAGTGCTCCAAACGAGCCAGATTATGTTTGTTGGGCATACACCCGAAAAGGGGGCGTCCATATGTCACATTAGAACAAGAAAAAGTTTGGTGACAGTTTTCAACCTAGATTAGTAATACTTAGTCAAAGGAATGACTTGGATTTATTCTCTGAACTTGGTTCTTTCAGATGAAAAAAATAATTAAATAATAATTACTTGCAGGCTATATATCGTAATTTACACTAATTAAATCCAACGTTCACATTGATTATTTGGTGTTATAATCAAAGACAAGCTAGCTTCTGAAAGTACAGAGTCTTAAGGACGACAAATGCAAAGGTAAGCAACCAAGGCATGGATCATGGATGTCAACAGATCACACCCTCCCTCTCCTAACTGATATCTGTCTTGCTCAATCTTATATATAATTGTGACCCTCCCTCTCCCAATTGGTATCTGTCTTCTTCAATCTTATATATAATTGTGATCTTCCAGAAATCGTTTTGATGGGTAATTGCAGCTCATGCAAGTCTAAATCGGGTCCGACCGCCAAACTGGTATTCCTAGACGGTGAACTCCGAGAATTGTCGGCTCCATTTAAGGTTTATCAGGTACTGGAGGGCAATCCGTGGTGCTTCGTTTGCAGCTCCGATGAGATGGACTTTGGTGACTTTGTTTCGGCCATTGATGCTGATGAGGAGCTCCAGCTGGGGCAGCTGTATTTCGTGCTGCCACTGAGCTGGTTGGCTCAGCCGCTGCAGGCCAAGGATATGGCTTTTTTGGCCGCGAAAGCGAGTCTGGCTCTTGCAACCGCTGGTGGTGGAGAGAAGTGTACCTGCTTTTGCTGTACTAGAAAAGTGGGTCCTCTGTTGTTTTCCTATGAGAGACATGTCAAGTCAAGGTCAACTGTTGCCGCCTCCGCCGGCGGTGGAGGTGGTGGTTTGATGGAAGACAAAACGGCCAGCCGGCGTGGTGGTGGTAAAGGGTGTAAGACGACCAGAAAGTTGAGTCTGATACCGGAGGAGTTCTGAGCGAGAGCTAGAGCATGCACAGACAAATTAAAGTGGCTCTTAGAATTTGTAAACGACTTTGTCTGTAGTACAAAGTTGGAGATCAATAAAACAATTTACTTGATTGATGAATACGATCTTTTATTTGGTGATTAGTTAGTGTGTTTTTAGTGGCGGATCTAGGATTTTATTACAGTGGGGTCAAGTCGATAAATAAGTCAGTGTACTTGACTTATGGACAATCTATTTTGAGAGAAATTTTTTATGGGGACAAAAGGACAAAAATACCTCAAAATTATATTATTTTCTAAAGAAATTTTGCTTTCAATGAGGGCAAAACTTGTAAATTGCTTGAGATATAGAGACAATTTGTTTTGAAAGATATATTTTATAAGGGTAAAAATACAAAAATATCACAAAAATTATACTATTTTTTAAAGAAAATTTGTTTCCAGTAGGGACAAAACTTGTAACTTATTTAAAGTATAGGAACAATTTATTTTAAAAGATATATTTTATAGGGACAAAAGTTTAAAAATATCTCAAAAATTATATTATTTTTTACAAAAATTTTACTTTCAATGAGGTCATTGACCCCCTTGCCTCCATGTGCATCCACCCATGTGTGTTTTCACGTATAAATGCATATATGATTCTTCATTGAAAATTACTATATACGTGTATATATATATATATATATATACACACACCTACGTTGAACCAAAGATGAGAATATTGAGTTAAGAAAAAAGAAGCTAAACAGCGTCTGGGCTCAATCTTTGACACCATAATCATAAAACAATCTTGCAAACCAGGCCAAAGGGGTGCTCTTTGACCACATCTTCAGGGTACTTTTCCGCATAGGACTATTGACTACTTGGAAACTGACCCAACAATGGCAAGAATTTCATTTTATTATTTTGTTATGATTACCGTCTGCGCGCGCGCGCACATTGATTTCTCCCTCTAGAACTCCCTTTAATATTTTATTCTCGCAATTAAGCTGTAGGAATTAATTATTTTCTTTTGTGCCATACATCTAGGGTTATACGGCTTAGTTTGGAAAGATAAAAAAATAACTTTTTAGTAGTTATTTTTTATTTGTTTAACATATTTATCTTTTATACTTTAAAACATAAAAAGGTAATCTTAATCCTTTTAAAAATAATAAAAAAAAATTAGTAGTCGAAAAAGATATATCATTTCTTATGTGTATATATATATATGAAGAGAGGGTATTCTATTTTAATTTGTCAATACCATAATCCTTAATTAGGTAGAGTTTGAGTAGCAAGAAAAGCTAATTTTTGTTGCTGCTATCTTTTTATTTATTTATTTATTTATTTATTTGAGAAGAGAAAAAAATTAATATTTTAACTTTTTGTTAATTTGAATTTTTTGTCTATCATGATTTAAAATATAAGAGAATAAATTTGATTATTTTAAAAAATATATATTAAAAAGTTGATGGAGTGACTAGGAACTAGCTTCTAACTACTTGATCTCGCCAAACGATACCTAAATTCTAGGTTAGGGTTTTGATTTTTTTTTTCTCTTGATTTATATATATATATATATATATGTTGGAAGAACCACTCCTGGCGCGTAAACTCTTCTGCAAGGGAGAGGGTAATTGGCTCCTGAAGCCACTAATTTCACAGTTTGATGTAATTACCTACTATGATTGGAAGTTATTCCAAAAACGCAATTGATTTTAGAAATTTGTTTACATGTACGTATTGCGTACCACCAGGTCCCATTGGAATTCGCCCGCGACCGCGAGGATTGGACTAAAGCACTCATTTCAATTCAATCCGGCTACTTGGCCTAACTATATCCGGTTTAGCATAAAATAAAATTCTAAAAAATTTTATAAATCATTAACATCTTTTCTACCTCTAATTTTTTGGTTATTACTGATCTCAAAAAATTTTAATATTTCGCTAAAAAATAAAAAAAATTTGAAAGTAGGTTAACCGAATGTGTAAATTTTTTATATAATTATATTTTTCGTGGCGAAAGCTTTCAAACGAGTACCATTGTTATTATTTTTTATGAATTTTTTTCAATCCGTAAGAATGGATTGGGAAAACTGTTCCCACAGTTTGTGACTTTTCAAAAAAAAACGACGTCACAATTAATCTCAAACCATATTTTATCTCAATTTTTTTTTTATTCCAAATGGGGCCTAAGTTCCATCTTTTTCCACTTTCTTGATTCTTGTTAATCAAGTTATGGACATCTTATATATCTCAGGCATGACGATTTCGCTGATTGTAACATTACTAGTATAATATATATATATATATATGTATGTATATTGATCAATTGAGATACAACGAATTAATTAGGAAGAAAATTAGTATATGGTATGATGTCAATTAATTAATTAGCTTTATACCCTTGACTGGTATTTAAAGTAAAAATCATTGATACTTTTTAAATTTTAAAAATTTATATTCATACTTTTTATATTCAAAATTAAAATAAAAAATGAAAATACTCGTTAAAAGAATTAGAATCGTAATTATAAGTGGTATTTAGTTTATCAAAAAAAATTTAAAAAATAAAAACTAAAAGAGTGTATAAAATTGTTAGCAATTTGATTGAAAAAAATTGCTAAAAATTATAATTTTTTTTGATATTTTTTGAAAACCAAACATTACTGTAGAAAATATGAACATCCTAGAAGAGTACAAATACACATTAAGTTATTAAGAGTTAAAATCATGATTTTTGACAAATATTTTAATATTTCACTGTAGTATTGAATATAAGGGTATAAAAATAGATTTATAAAGTTCAAGAAATGTTAGATAACATTTTTTTCTTTTACCAAAAAAATTACTATGAGTAATTTTTGATACATTTGGTGAACAAGTAACAATTTTTAGTAACTTTTGATCACTTTTGAGTTAAATAAGTTATTATAACTAATTAGAAAAGTGGCAAAAATTATGATTTTGTCAAACACCCAAGAAGCAAAATTTAGTAATTTTTCACTAAAAATTAAGTTACTAAACGGTGTTTCAATGACCTCACTATTAGTACAAAATCAGTATAAATGTAATTAGCCGTAAAATAATATATACTTTTTTTTTTTTTTTACATTGGAGAACTAACCCAAAGCGAAATTCTTTGAACTCATTCATAGAGTGTAAACTCCTTGGATAATTGGCAAACGTCCCAATCCACCAACCTCAGGTAAATCACAAGTCTGCCTAAAATTGTTAGGGTAATCAGAATTTCCCCAAAACATAAAGTACAAATGTAAACGTATTTCATTGTCGAATCTCAAATCTATAAGATGCTTAAATTTCAACTCCTATAACCTACGCTTGTCCCATCCATCTAGCCCGCGAGGTGTACTTTTCAAAATTACACGCATGGCAAAAATTAAATTCTCTCTGCCATGTCATTTTATTAATTAACGCAAGCTAGAATGAATATTGGATCAACTTTATTCATCCATCTGCCTCCAACGCCTTGGATATTGATTAATTGCAAAAGTTTTGAATTGCTGAGGCAAGGTGGTCATATTGATGGTGATGTTTAGACTAATTGCTGGCATGTACTTTAATTTTCCCATGTACTAGCGGATAAGAAGAAGGTATTGTTTACATATACATTGCCGGGTTGGGGGGTTTGACCCGTGCCCCTGTGCACCGGATACGCTCATGAGCAAATTTTGAGCCATTGCGTTTTGTTGAAAGAAATCTTATGGCTCTCGTCTAAAGTTAAGTTTTTTTTTTTTTTTTAAAAACCTTTCTTCCACTCTCTCTCATTAATCTCCTCTCTCACACACTAATTTTGTTAACACTTACAAAATTATTTTTCAAATTATGATTTTTTAGTAATTGAAATTTAAATATTTTTTGAAAAAATAAAAATAATAAAAAACAGTAGACTGATAATTAAAAATAAAGAAAATATATAGTAAATTTACCTCTCATCAAATGAATCACGTACAAGTAAATTTTATTTTATTTTTTTTAAATCATATTTTTTATATGAACTCTCATATTCTTTATTTATGTGTTTAAAAATTATCAAGATAATTTTTACCTGATGAAGCAGTGTAGGTAAAAATAAATATATTTCTATTTATATTGAATATGCCATATTATTAATAATACAAGCAAACTAACTTTTAACAGAATTTTTAAATATCTAATTTTAACTAAATATGTTAGTAATTTAAAATTTGATACAATATTATTAGATAATTGTATTTTTTAAAAAATATTTAAATTTTTATCAATAAAAAATTATAATTTAAAAAATAATTAAATTAGTGTGTGAGAGAGGAGATTAATGAGAGAGAGTAACCAAAAAAAAACCTAACTTCAAATGAGAGCCATCACATTTCTTCCGAAAAAAATCCGATGGCTCAAACTTTGCACGTGACCATATCCGTTGCAGCTGACCCTGACCATATGTTGACTTAACATGATTCGTCGGAATTTGAAGAGAACATTAATTATTTACTATAATGGAGATTAACGAAAAATTATTCAATGTGGCTGACATAATTCTCACTGTAATTGAAACTCGTATCAAATGATAACATATTTAGACCTTCTGAACATTTTAGTAATTACAAATAAACTCTTTCGACGTTTAAAATTTATAAACACTTTTTTTAGTTTGAACATTTTAGTAATTACAAATAAATTCTTTTAACGTTTAAAATTTATAAACACTTCTTTTAGTTTGAAGTGTTACTAATCTCTTTTGTTAGTTTGAACTCTAACTCTATTAAAATTTTATTGTAAAGATAAATTTACCCATAATTTAATTAATTAATTATAAAAAAAACTTTTTGTCCAAAATCTCTCCCTATACTGTAAAAATTCATTCCTCTCTCTACTATAAACATTCTCATTACTTTTTTTTTTTTTTTTATTAAAACAACAACAATTAGAAACTCGATAACAAATGATACATCTCTGAATTTTCGTTGAATCACCAACTACAATTCAATTTTCGTTGATTTAAAAGGAAGATTACAAAACAAAGAGATACAATTTTAGATATCGATCAAACAAAATGCAGAGATTTTTATCAGCATAATCATCAGCAAATCTTTCTTTTTTTCTCGTTGATCAAGATCTCGCATCTCTGAATTTCGTTTCGAATTTCATTTTTCTCCAATTTTAGTAAGTATACTTTTGTATATGCCTATAGTCGTATCCGCAATCATGGCGGTCGGAGTACCAGTGCTCCGCGCAAAACAGCTCGCCGCATCAGCACCGAAATCCGGTTAATCCAACCCATTTGATATTGGGTTTCTAATCGTTGTTATTTCATTAAAAACAAAATTAATGAGAAGGTTTACAGTAGATAGAAAAGGGAGTTTTTCCAAAAGCCAAAGAAAGGATGGGAGAGAATTTTTTTTAATTAATTAATTAAGTTAGGATTAAATTTGTCTTCACAATAAAATTTTAATGAAATTAACGTTCAAACTAACAAAAGTAGTCCGGAGACTCAGCAACATTCAAAATAAGAAATATATTCATAAATTTTAAATGTTTAAAGGATCTATATGTAATTATTTAAATGTTTAGGAGATCTAAATATAATTTATGCATATACTTATCTTAAAGTAAATATATATATATATATATATACACACACGAATGATTACATTTTTTACCGTCAAACTTAAGGTGAAAATTATTTATTCTCTCTATTTAAAAAATTTATTTTTATGCCCATTGTATTAAAGATTAAACAGTGTTGAATTTTTATTTGAAAAAAAAATTAAAAATCAAATAGAATCAAAACATAAGTATAAATAATATAAATTATATGAAATATAAGGATTTTTTTTGAGATTATGAAAAGTTAAAACTTCTATTTTTTTAAAAATTTTTTCAACAGTTTCATTTTAATTTGAAAGAAGATGGGTATAAAATAAGATTTTTTAAGTCCAATGCTATAACTGATTTTCAGCTCAATTACAAAAGTATAATGACAATTATATATATATATATATATGTATATGTATATGTATATGTATATGTATATTATAGCAGCTCTAACATCAGTTGTGAAATTGGGATTGTTGGTTCGAGTGGCTTTATCTCAAAAGCAGATTACTTAATTATATATGAGCATAAAGATTAATATTAAAGAGGCCAGCCATATATACCAGAAAATGGCATTAATGAGAGCATTATCATATTGTCTGTGGGCAGCAAAGTCACAAAAGAGAGACAACCACCAGACCAATTTCATGTATAGCTTTGTATGGCTATTATAATTCCTCCTCCAATCGGTACTCCATCGGTCACATCATCATGATAGGGAGGGTGGCTGTGGCAGTGGCTGTGCCGGTGCCCATGTACATACGTATCGGTACGCTGTAACTGTGCTTTGGTAGGCTCGGCTCGGTGGATTTATAATGCAATATAGGTGTTATATAAATATATATATATAACCACAAATTTGCATTATTTTAATTGTATCAAGTATATTGCCAATTAATGCAACTAGATCTTGCTCTGTTTGACGGATCCCACTGGGTTGGTACAGTTAGCCGTGTAGAGGATTCGCATAATTGATAACAACTATTTCAAACACCAAACAAATATATTAATTTACGCCTCATTTGGTTGTTAAAAGATATAAAAAAAAGAAAGAGAGAGAATGAAAATGACATAGATGATTAAAATATTATAAAAATGAAATGTGCTTAACAAATAAATAATTAAATCTACTTTACTTTGTTAAGGTGAAAAGAGTGTGAGAGCAGAAGGATATCAATTGAGCGATTTTGTATTCTATTAGAAATGGAAGGATATCAATTGAGTGGCGTTTCAATTGATGTAAAAATTAATTGAAATGTGACTCAATTGATTTCCTTCCCATTCTTAACAGAGTGCAAACCGTTCAATTAATATCTTCCTCTTCTCACACTCTTTTTAATCTTAAAAAGCAAGGTGAATTTAATTATTTATTTGTTATTCACATTTCATTTTTATAATATTTTAATTATCTATTCATTTTCATTCTCTCTCTAACATTTTATCTTTTAACAACCTAACAAGGCGTAAATTAATATATTTGTTTGGCGTTTGAAATAGTTGCTATCAGTGATGCAAATCTACACAGCTAACCATGCCAACCCGGTGGCATTTCGTTCCAACTTACCAAAAAAAAAAACATTTCGCTCATCCCTCGCAACAAATATCAACTTTGATGCACTAAAAAATTCTAAAAATTTTTTGTAAATCTTTAAAAATTTTAACACATTTTACACTTATCGTATTTCATGAAAATTTTATAAATTTATATTATCTACATATCTCATTAAATTTTTACAAACTCTAATAAATTTTTTACAAATCCCAATAACATTCCACAAACCTCAATTATTTTTCTATAAATCTCAAAAAATTTTTAACAACTTTCAATAAATTTTGACTTAAAATTGACAGACCCAAAAAAAATCGTTTGAATGATTTTTCTCTCTAAAAAAATTGATGCAAATGTCAAAAAGTTTCATTATTCATTTTTAAAAAATATGATTTGATGACTGTATGTTAAATAAAAAAATTATTTAAATCAAATTTTCGTTATTTTTCGTTGCTCCAAATACAACTTAAATAAGAGAATGTACGTGATTTGATTATGGGATTTGCCAATTAATTCCATTCCAAAAAGAATGGTCAAGAGAATGTACGTGATTTGATCATGAGATTTGACAATTAATTTCATTTCAAAAATAATGGTCAACCAAACCTGCTCTTAAAATTGACCAAGTTTAGGAATAAATAAATTATTTAATATATATTTATTAAATTTTAAAATATTTGAACATAAATACAAATAAAATAATATTATCTTGTTAGAATAATTTACCAAGATAAACTATCACGATAATGTACCAATGACAATTTTGTTATTATGTTACATATGAGATTCTTTTTATTTAAAGTGATAAACTCAAAAATTTTTATATAACTCTAACAATTTATTTTGATTTTTAAATAAAATATCATTTTCTATGTAAATATACAGACTTTATTATAAATTCAAAGAACAACTTTTGCTACTCCTTAATTTGGTTTTGGCCTACCTAGACAGTTGGGTGGGGGGGGGGGATGACACAGCCCTATTGAACTCTAATTTAACAAGCAAATCATCATTTATAGGTTTGGGCGGGAACTGATGATCTGGCAGTTCATACTAATTTGTGACCATAAAGTCCTCTAAACATTGCTGTCAAGCTCTACATTTATAATGCACCAACTGAAAGAAGCTAATTTGATGGAACAGTACCCCCTTTCAACTTAAAGATCATTTATCCCCATCTTCATTTTGATGATCTTTGACAACGTTTTGAGTTTTGAAAAATTTTTAAAATTTTTATAAATTCTAATTTTTTATAATGTTTACAAATTTCTAAAACTTCTATAAAAAATTTTAAAAATTCTCTATCCAAATCAGTATTTATCTCTAATTTTTTATAATTTATTAGTTACATTTTAAATATCAAAAAATTGACAATTCACGTTTTATTGTAATTTGTAGTGACAAAAATCGTATACACATAGTTTTTTTGTCTATTGAAATTGGACTTAGGGAGCTAATATCGTTCCTCTAAAATTATTCAAACATTACATCTGAACTATTCAATTAAAATTTAACGGGTCAAATTCATTCAATGAGCTGATATCACTCTCCTAATATCATTTAAATAGCATATCTGAATTATTAAATTAAAATCTAACGGTTTAGATTTATTAAAACATTTGAATTTATCTTATTTAACGGCTTTAAAATCTAGGTTGCATTTGGTGCACAAAAATTGATGAAAATATCTAAAAATCTCTATAAAATTTTACACATTTCCGCCTTCTTAAAATTCAAAAAACGTTCAATATCTTAAAAAAAAAAAAAGTCGATAACTAAAATTCGGTTAATCAAATATCAAAAAATTTTTTGTCATTTTCACCATGGACTCCAAAGCTACCAAATAATACCCACTTTGACTTTTTTTGTGGTATTTTTAAAACCGTTTTAACGAATCGTAGAAACCGCTCTGATGGAATCGCATGGGCAACTTTCCTCTAAACGGTTTCTACAATCCGTTTGGATGGATTGTAGTATAAATAAGTAATGACTACCTAAAATTTTGAATCCATCCAAACAGAAATCCCATCCGTCGGAACGAAATTTTACTATTCATTCCTAAAAAAACGGTTTGAGCGGTATGTATCAAATACAAAAAATTTTCTCAAATTATATTTTATCTTTTTTTTTCTCACTTTTTAGTGCACTGAATACAACCCTAGTGTCACAAAACTGACATCTTGCGTGATGTTAACCTGCGCTTCTCATTGAAACAGATTATAATTGCTATCAACGAATCTGGACTGTGAGTCTGCCGATCATGATTGCGCGACAATAATGCTCCCATGTCTATGGATAATCCCGTAAATCCAGGCGTTGAAATCTCTCAATCCTTAGTCATTAATGCGCAACAAAACTTGCTTATTTAATTTGACTTATTTTTGTTTTATATATATTTTTATTAAAATTTAATTTTTTTCCTATTTAATAACTTTTAAATATATTATCTTTATTCAAACAAAAAACTTATAAAAATTTATTAAAAAATATAAAAATTCACATACGCGTAAAAATAAGCCTGCTTAAATACTACCAAAAAAAAAAAGGCTTATTTCAAATTTCAACTTGTACATAAATTTTTTTAGTTCTTAATCTTTTTTGTTATTTTTTAATAGATGTAAATAATATGCTTAAAATATTCTTAATAAATAATTAATTTTTGTCAAAAGTTATATAAAACATATATAAATCAAATTAAAATAACTAAGTTTATTTTCTTTCCAAACTAACGTACCTCAATGAATTGCGTCTTTTAAGTTATGTTGAACATAGAAAGAGCAAACCAAGGATACTTCTAAGGGGCCGATTGGATGCTTTAAATAGGAGCCTCCATAAATAATACATTCTTATAAATTTTGATATGATGTTTTTTATTTGGTTTGGGAAGTAAAATTTTTCTCCTCTAAAAATTATCCTTCCTTCTTAATCTTGGAAGAAGGTGTATGATTTTTTGAGAGGGTTTGAACTCTCCAAAAATTATCCCCCTTATATGGATTAAATTGGACCATTATGTCCCTTTTTATCCTCCTTTCTCACCTACAAAATGTATTTTATATTAGAAATAAATTCTTTTTTTTTCTAATGGAAAAATGTATTAAAAATTTATATTAATAAAAATAAAAAATATATAATTTTGTTTCCAAATAGGGGGTTGTGTGATTAAAAAAATATATTTTTTTCAAATAGGAGGTGATGTGATTTTAAGATAATAATATAATTAATTTGTCTAAAATTAATTTGTACCAATTGGTTTTCACATTATATAATTAACATAAACATATAATTAAGTTGGGGTAATCAAGTTTAATTTAATGGGTAACCAAGTTTTGAGACACCACAAGGGCAAAAGAGTTATTTGACTATTTTTTCTATCATTCACTTCCACTTATTTATAAAACATCTAAACTAAGTTAAAAGTTATTCCCCTCTATAAATATCATATTAATGTGGGCCAACTCTCTAAAAATAATATCTCTTCTTATCTTATACCCTCTCTAAAACTTATCCCCTTAAAATTTTAGCACCACGAGGGGTAAGTACACAGAATATGAGGTTGCGCCGCATTTTGGAGGAAGACTTCTGCAATGCTCAAGCTAGTTTGTCGGAAGCAGTACTTGTATTAAGATTTGGTTTGGAAAGGAAATTAGTCGGTATATTTTTAGGCAGCTTTGGAAAGGAAAATAGTTAATTTATTTTTAGTTAGTAAGTTTAAGGTTTAAGATAAGTCAGTTATTTTTATGTTTAGGAAGGGAAAAAAATATGACTTTTTTTAGGTGATTTCTTAATTTTGATTAATTTGACATTTTTACCTTTAAAAATTTTTAAAAAAATTAAAATCTAAGAGGATAAATTTGATCATTTTACAAATAAGTCAATTAGCTATTGCCTTTTCAAAAGAACCCTAAGGCCTCGTTTGTTTCCTGGATGTAAATGCCAGATTGGATTGCTTATACGTGAGTCCTACTCGAATGCAGTGTTTGCTGTGTTTTTTTGGCTCTGGACAATGAATCCGTGAGGCCCACGGATTCGATGTTTAATCCGGCCTTTCATTGGATGAGTTATTCTCTGGAGTATGTGGTATTATTAATATCTCATCTCTGGATTTGTTTCTCGTCAAGATCTAAATGTCAAAAATTATTTCTTATCACATTACGTATCAAATAATACTTTTTATCCGACCAACCAAATACCAAAAAAATAATTTCACATAAAAAATTAATCTCATCTTTTATCCAATTCCATATCTAGACCCCACAGTGTTATTTATCCCCCATCATCTAATCCCTCAAACAAATATAGCCTAAAAATAAAAAATTATTGATTACTACTTTATGAATTTTAAAAAATTTATCTTTATCCTATTGTACTTAAATTAAAATAAAAACGTTAAGCATATTTGATAAATATCAAAATTTTGAGTCTAAATAATTTAAAATAACGCCTTTAAATCGGGTCTAAATAATTTGAAATAGTGCATTTAAATTATTAAAAATTTAAGTGTAAAAAGTAGAGATAAATTTTTAAAGATTTAAACGAGGTAAGTAATTTTTACCTCAAATGTAAGAATCTAAAAGCAACTACCCCGCGTTGAAATAGCTTTGTATATTTGCTTCCGCGAAAAGTTTCACCTTTCAATTTCAGTGTAATTTCGACAACTCACTCGGTCCTTCAGAAATGGGCCAGACCCGCATCTTGCTACACATCTCTTCCCGTGACTCACGTTCCTTTCCCTTTTTCCCCGCCTTTCCTTGTTTGTTTTCTTATAGGTTTCCTTCGATCTTTCTGCTACCTTTCCTTCTTTGTAATGTCCTTTTCACATGTTATTATTTTTTTAACATGTAAATTTTTTATATAATTTTTATCTTAGTGTTATCACATGTTATTATTTTTTAAATTATGCATTTATTATAAATTGTAAGAGTTGAAAAAAATAAAAAAATTGGAGAAAATTAGTAAAATTAAAGTTTTTTTTTTTTGTGAACAATATTCAAAAAAATTAAGAAAAAGTACAAAGAAATAAAAATAAAAAGTTAATAAATTTATCAACTTTTTTTTTATTAAAAAAGTCGAAGATCCAGACAGATTATATCCAAATTGGATATAACATTTTATCGGCGAATGGAGTTGTGCCAGAAAAGGACAATTTGGCCAGCAGGCAAATAATCGGGATAGCCCTGCCTTCTTTTTGATCCAAGGAGAGTAAGAATGTAAAATAGAATTTAAAAAAAAAAAATATATATATATATATATATAAATATATGTATATATTAATTTTTTTTATATTTTTAATTGAGTTAAATAAATCAAAAGGTAATAAACACATATTTTGTTAAAAAATAAGCTTTATTAAATAAAGAAATAAATTAATTATTTTACTTTCATTTTCGCTATTATTAATTTACTCGGAATTGACTCATCTTCTTTTTATCTTTACGCATTCATATTCAAACGCATCCTAATTTTGCGTGGTATTGACTTTGATGCTTCCCCGAAAGTAACCTTCCGCGGCCTTGCACCACCGGCCGAGTGAAACTAATGTAGACATTTGAGGAAAGTGAAGCGAAGTTCCACATGTGCACATGTCATCCATCTCTCCCAACTCTTTTGATTTTTATAATCTTAAATACTAAAAAATCATAATTATATAGAGCGTTTGAAGTTATACAAAATATAGATAAATTTTTAAAAAATTTAAATTTTTTATTCACAACACATAGTATGATCCTATAATTGTTATAAATTGATACTGCTTTTTACAACTTTAAATAATCTATACCTGTGTGTGCACGCGCGCAGGGGGTGTTGTATTAATTGTTTTGTCTTGCCTTTTCACTTGGCTCACTTCTTCATTGAAAACCGAAAGCCACTAATCGGCTTCATTTTAGGTGATTGTTTAAAGTACTTTAGGCTAATATTAATCATTTCATCAATATATGAAACTTATATTCTATATATATATTAAGGGTACATTTAGCGGATTGAGAGTACGTTTGGTGCACCAAAATTTGATGAAAATTTTTGAAAATCTCTATAAAATTTTACACATTCCCGTCTTCTTAAAATTCAAAGAACGTTCAATTTTTTTTTCAAAAAAAATTTAATAATTAGAATTCGGTTAATTAAATAGTAAATTTTTTTTTTTACCATTTTCACCATGGACTCCCAAGTTATCAAATGACACCTATTTTGAATATCTTTTGTGACGTTTTTTAAATCGTTCCAACATATTGTAGAAACCGTTCCGACGGAATCACGCAGCCAACTTTCATCCAAACGATTTCTATAATTCATTTGGACAAATTATAGTGTAAATAAGTTATGAATGCCTAAAATTTTGAATTGTTCAAACGAAAATCTAATCTGCCGAAACGAAATTTTACTATTCATCTCTAAAAAACACAGTTTGAGCGGTGTGTATCAAACACAAAAAATTTCTACAAATCTCATTTTTTTCTCACTTTCTGGTGAGCCAAACGCACTCTAAAAAATATTAAAAAAAATTTTAAATTTTTTAAAAATTATTTACTTTTTTATCTCACTGCTGAACTCACAAACTATCTTAAACAATCTCATCCTATTTTATTTTTTACCACTTCAAACGCACCCTTATTTTCACAGCGATCAGCTTGCGTGCCTTTTTCTAGAACTTTTGAAGTATTCAAGGATTTATGGGAATTTTCCTGTTCCGGGGTATGGCACTGGTGGGGCCTGTAAACAAATATGTGCTATTCCAAATAGTGCCAGAAGAGTCAAATGTTAGTCCATCCCCATCATGGACTAGTCTTTTCTCTCCCTATAAATCACAACCCAAAGAACCCCCATTTAACATTCACTTAACATTCATTCAATCATCCATTCTCTCTCCGTCTCTCTGTCTCTGTCTTTCTCTCTGTCTCTGTCTCTGTCTCTGTCTCTCTCTCTCTCTCATATTACAGAAACTGATGGGTATATGTTCTTCTCAAATGATGAGGAGCAGCAGCAGGAGAGGTGGTGCTGCCACGGAGTTCGCACCCACAGCCATGGTAATTAACTTGGATGGGGGCCTCCAAGAGTTGAGACAACCAACCATGGCGAGTTACATCCTCTCCCAGAATCCAAACTGCTTCCTCTGCAGCTCAGAGACCATGTTTGTCGGCTCCTACGCGCCTCAAATGCGCGACGACGAAGAACTCAAGCTGGGACAGATTTACTTCCTCATGCCAATCTCCAAGTCCCAGGCAGCGCTCTCTTTGCAGGACTTGTGCTCTCTGGCAGTCAAGGCTAGTAAAGGGCTCAACAATTCAGTACTCATGGGACATGAAACAGCTGATCAGTCGACATCCCCTTTTTTGGTCAAGTCCAGCGTCAGATTCCCAGATAGACTTCTTTCAACTGGGGTTTTGGGATGAAGTCCTCGGTGGCAGCAGCTGCCAAAGATCACTAGCTAATAGAGTTAGATCAGATTCACAGTAAAATATTTTCTGAAAAATACATTTATTTAGACTTCTTGAAAAAAAAAATTTCAAAAGTACAAATAAATGTATTCTTCAAAAAATATTTTACATTGAAACAAAATGGGTATAAATCTATAGGGTAGAATATTTTTTATTAATTAGTCGTAGCACTTCATGTAAGAGGCCAGCCCAGAAGGGCATGGACGAAAATGTGTGTTTGGACATTGGGAATGAAAGGGATAAGAACAATTATAATTTTTTTTTTGGTAATTTAAGAACAATTATAATTGGTATACCTTATCCTTTTTTTTTTTTTTTCCTGTACAACTGAATTGAAGTGAAGATTGCTGCCATGTCTCAACTATCACAAATTCGATTCTGCATGATTTGCTAGTTTATGAAGGTGCGTTGATCGATGCATATATGTGACCAAAACAGAGATTTTGGCAATAATGGCTGCAAAAAGGATCATTTTCAACTTGGCTTTTGCCATACTTCAAAAAACTACAACCTTAGTTCGAATTAAGTTGTTTAGTGGTTAATAATGCAAGAAGATATTAATTACCAGTGGCAGCTGCAGCTGCACAAGTGCATACTTGATATGTGCTCTGTCTGCTTGGCTCCGTCAAGTCAATCAAATTTGATCGGTCAAAGAGATCACTTCGTCGGAGGGGGTGATTAAACGCCCAAATTTTACAAAAAAAAATTCAAACTTCTACAAATTTTTATGAACTTCTATCAACTTTTGGTTATTATTGTTTTACGCTTATTTTATTTTAAAATTTTAAATTTTACAAATTATTACTAATTTTTGTCACTTTTTGACAATTTTTTTTGACTAAAATTATTCGGATGATTCGATCACGTTTGAGGAGGTCCTATCAAAAATTTTGAATTTTTCTTCCAAACACCCCTATGGTAGCAATTTTAAGGTATGGAATGATTTAAATTCTTTAGCTCAATCTTCCAGTGGTTGCAGCACAATATCTATTCTTTTATACATCTTCAGTTGGGATGCCTTCCATCAAATTTTATCAGATTGCCCTAACAACTCACACATGTTATGTCGGGAATCAGGTTCAATGAAAGAGAGCTTTGGATGCTTTCATACATACTCATATTTGTGCGACACGTGCGTACACAGAGAGAGAGAGTCTCTTTTCTCCGGGAGAGAGAGAGAGTCTCTTTTCTCCGGATGAGGCATCATTATTTGTCTTTGCTTTAATAATATTTCACGACAAATATCAAAGCTAGCTCCTAAATCAAGATTAGTATTATTATTATTATATATATATATATATATATGTATTTACAAAAGCTTGCGTAGCAGTCCAAATCAGCTTTCCATTCCCATCCATTAATGGACAAGGCCATCAATATTGAAAATAACTAAGATTAGATGCAAGGTGCATTTGAAGTAATAAAAAGTGAGATAAAGTAAAATAAAGTGAGATAAATTATGAATTTATAAATTGTGCAAAAAGATAAAAAGCAAATAACTTCTAAAAGTTTTCAGAGGTTTTCAGAGATTTTTAAGCTTGGTTTGAAAATGAAAATAAGCCAATTATTTTTATGTTTGGAAAGGAAAAAAATGATTTTTTTAGGTGAATTTTTAGTTTTAATTAATTTGACATTTTTGCTCTTGAAAGTTTAAAAGAAGATTAAAATATAAAAAAGTAAATTTAGTCATTTTATAAATAAATAAATAAACTAATTGACAATTAGCTCATAAACTAATTAGCTCTTTTTTTTCAAATGATACCTTAGAGATTTATAGCAAACCAAATAGGCTAGATCTTTTCATAAATAATGTTAAGATAGAATACAAGAAGAAATGAGAATAAGACACTACCTTAAATATCTTCTAAATATTTGACATGTATCAAACTTATTTAATTAAGGGAGTTCTCTCAAGAGTTCAACATTAATCTTGTTCTCTCACGAAAGTTGCGATGGAGGGTTCATTTCCTTTTTGATGGATGCAACTAACTGATCATAAGCTTCTCCCCAGGCACTTTTCATCTCTGCTGACCACATTTCCGGTACTGCTTCCTTTATAGTTTCCAGCAGTGCAAACTTTGTAACCTATATATATATATATATATATATATGTAATATAATTCACAAAATTTTTTTAAAAAATATCAATCTTTGAAAAAAAAAAAAAAAAAAAACAATCTGATCGCCGTGATCTGCTAGTGCTAATTATACATGGATCGTACATTTGCACGCAAATTTCTGTTAAGCTTGCATTATTAATTTAGCAAATCAGAAATTAAGATGAATTTATATATACATATATAAATATATATACACCTCAAAATGTTCATCGGCTACGCCATATTTGAAGTGAGTGGCGCCCAAATCTTTCAGGTTTGACTCTCTTACAGTGACTTTTCCAGCCTTCCGAAGTTGAACTGCTGATTCACAGGTCTGCAAAAGTAGACACGTTCAAGATCAACTTTCCTTAGATTGTCCTTTAAAGGGTAGTTTGATTTACACAACAACACTTCTCCATCGATATTTTGCTTGCAAATCCAAACAAATCAAAACCTGGTTTCAACTTTGGGTTGTAAGTTGCAACCAACATCATGTAAAAGCTAGGTATTTTGCACAGCATAAATTTTGTCCTGTTTGATCTGAACAAAGCCTGGACAAGTATTTATTCTATAGGGTTCTTAATTTTTTTTTTTTTTTTATAATTATTGGGTTCTTTAAAATCTCATTTATAACAAGGAGACTGAGTTAGAATTAGCATGCATAACATAAGCCAGGTCAAGGCTTAGCATAAGCACTGAATAGGACTATTAATTAGTTCTATGGGAGCGAATAAATACAAGGAGGTGGAAAGAAAGATTGACCGTGACAAAGACAGTCAAAGCGCACTAAATAGGACTATTAACTAGAGCCAATAAATACAAGGAGGCGGAACGACAGATTGACCATGACAAAGACAGTCATAGCATGGGGTTTTAGCTTTGGGTTCTGCTCCACAGGGACGTCTGAATCTCTCAAGAATGAGAACAGCTTCTTTGCCGACGGTGCAATCTCAAAGATCCTACAAATTCAAACCAAAAGGCCAAAAATCCTCAATTCAGTCACATGAAAATCAGGATTCCTTTCCATGCATATAGACTTCCGCTATTTGCAAAATCATATATGTCAATCAGTCGAGACACTTGTCTAATCAGAGTAAAGCCAAAACAACAAAGACAAAAAATAAACAACTGTTACCTCAAGAAGAACTTAAGACCCAATTCCCCTGGATTCTGCTTCATTGAATTCCATGACTTCACCACCAGAGCTTCCTGCTCTTCCGTAAAAGCTTTCACTTTCAATCTTCTATTCCTCTCAACATGGCCTTAATTTGGAACCAAATCCATTCATACAAACCTAATCATGGGCTTTAAAGCAACCATTCAAGACAGAAAGAGTGTACTTACGTGCAGCTACTCCGCTATTTCTGCATACAAGTCCAAATCCTGGTCCATCCCTCTGTAGCCACGAGAAAACCAAGGGCCTGCCAAAGAATTTTGATCCAGATTTTTCTGTTACGGAAATTTTGGAGAAATCTACAGCAGCGCCCATAGGAGCCCCTGAAACCAGAATTAATTTCAAGTGAGAAAAAAAAAAGAAAATAAATAAATAACTAGAAGAAAAGTGCAACACTGAGTAAAGGAGAATACCAACCATGGGATAAGAGCATAGTTGCAACTGAAGGTGGAGTTTTTGTGCTTGTAAAGTTCATGGCATTTGCTTCAAGAATACCAGCGTTCAAGGTAATAAATAGTTCGCAAAGGAGGGCGGAGAGAGAAAAAAAAAATTATTACGGGGCAAAGATTAACCTTCCAAGCATAGCTAGAGCCAATTTCCCTCCACCCCCCCCCCCGGGGGGGCGGGGGCCCCCTTTTTTTTTGTATTTTTCTGTATTTGATTCTGTGGGCGCATGTGTGTTCACGTCCGAATACCATGAACTGGAAAATGGTTTGGACTCTCTTATTTCTATTAAGTTTTTTGCTAATGGAGGTTTGATCCTAACATGATTTAATAAAGCAAATATTCAAATAATGACCAACAAGCAAGAAACGTATACAAATATGATTCGGATTACCTGCATGGTCAGTGATATCAGGAGCATAGAAAACTTCCCTTGCATTTGTCTTCCCCTTTGACCAACTATTACTCGTCACGAAATTGGCTCCGGAATTAAAAATAAAATAAAACTAAACAAACAAACATACATACATACATATATATATATATATATATTCACAAAATCTCAAATAGAACTCTCTGAATGACCAGATTTTTTTTCTCATCTCATAACCATCCAAATTATTAAGACAAATCTGACTGGCCGCAACAGAATATACCTGCTCCTCTATAGATCATCCCCAGTTATAACCTTCTCAAAGTCAACACGACCCATCAGCGGCCACTGCAAATCAAAATATAAAGAAAGCATAGTACTAGGATTCGATCAATGACTTCAAATTATGTAAGAACCCTCCTAGGAGGAGGCA
The DNA here is from genome assembly GCA_019916065.1 of Vitellaria paradoxa. NCBI lineage: Eukaryota > Viridiplantae > Streptophyta > Magnoliopsida > Ericales > Sapotaceae > Vitellaria > Vitellaria paradoxa. The sequence continues at coordinate 2,614,185 of CM034238.1, read as the reverse complement.
GCATAATGAAAGATTAAATAAAAAAAAATCCTGAATCAGACGAGCAAAATAAATCAACCATTGAACATTTCACTTCAACAAACAAAAATGGATAGACCGTGTGACCAATCCACACACAGCTAGCTACACTGTCTCGTAGTATACAACTTCAACTTTCCAACTAGAAAATGAAACTGAACGCATCATCATTACCATAAGCCTTTCAACAAAAATTTTTCTTAACAGCACATCAAAATGATTTGGTATATACAATCCAGGGGGAATAAATATCAATTCATCCACACCCATAATTTACATCTGGTTTTGCAACAACAGAATCAAATGGAATTTCAACTCTCTCTTTCACCAGGCAACGAGTTTCACCACCTTCCACGACCAAGACCTTCCCCGGTGGACATTGGACCACTTCTCTCTCTGCTTCAGTTCCTCGCTGTTGAAAGAGGCCAAAAACCTTGAATCGTGTGCCCCTTTTCCTAAACCTAGGTTCGAAGCCAGCCAAACCCATAATAGATATCACACCAACAACAGTAATTACTGTCCTGGCGGCTGCATTTATGAAAACTCTTAAACCTTTGGGTGGGCTTTCAGATCCAGGTTCTGATTGTTTTCTTTCTATTTCGTGGAGACTCTTCTTTGTTTCAGTTGTGACACCATTGGTGATCCCACTTTGAGCAAACTTATCCCTTGACGGGAAGTGAGGAAGATAGCCATTGTCTGAGATAATTGAGCAGGATGGCCGACTAGGATATGGCGGAAGGAGGAGATCATTGTTCTCCTCTACTGCTTCACTAGCAAAAGCGATGGCCTCATATATGACTTCCAAGTCTTCACCTTTGTACTCCTTCAGCTTCATAAGCAGCATCTTGCGGCTGTGATCAATCTCAGCCAGGGCTGCTTCCCTCTCATACCATTGTTGTTGTTGTAATGCCTAACAATCAAGGGTATATTGTCAAGCATCTGGAACAGCTTGTGAAACAAATAAATGAGAACTCTATAAAAAAAAAAAAAAAAAATTATCAATTTCTTTTTGCAACTCCAATTTAATGGCAACCTTAAGAAATTATTCCAACACAAAAGGTGTAGACCAATATGGTGCAATCCAGAAGCTATTAACTATGTTACATGGCTCGGGTAGGAGTTCAGATATAGGTACATGTCTGAGAGTTGAATCCATTAATTCTCTTACTTATGGATCCAGGGACATAGGAAAATATTCATACATTTAACATGATTATTTTATTTTATAGGATAATATGGTATCTACAAGGGGGACATTAAAGTATTCCATACATTATGCTAACTATGAGCTAAAAACATTTGCATGGATACCCAATTAAATACAGAACATATATATCTTACCCTTATCTAAGTGTCAAGTATCTAACATGGGTACACCACATATTTAGAAGCATCCATGTAACACAATCTATTAATGTATTCATAACATAGGCTATTAACTATTCACGGCAATGCTTGGACTCAGTATGAGTTATATATTCTAGCTCTCTAGCCTATTGACCCTCAGGTTTCTAAAGAAGAGAAATCATAATAATTGACACGTTTCATTTTAAAATAAGCTCCTCCATAATTTACCTAAGTTTATGCATCACCTTAGCATTTTCAGCCTTGTTCAATTTGACTCTTACGGGACAGTAGACTTCCAGGATTGCAATTTTCGCACATCACTGTTACAACAATACCTAAAAGGAGGAATAAAATGCAGTACCTAATTTCAAAGTCAAGTTCAGCGAGACCATCCCAGGTGTTGCACGAATAAGGATTTTCAAACTTCAATCCCTAACCAAAACAATTTCGTTATTACAATCACTATTTTTTATAATTGTACCCCTCATTATAGGCTATGCTACTATCATTTATTGATGAGTCACTTCTCTTTTGAGATTGGATGAGGTAGCCTGGTATTACAATGAAACAACCATCTCCAAGTAAGAAGGCATGAAGGGATATGTGCACCAAGAATGACTAGTGGCTCCCACAAAATTGGAAATCATTCCTATTTGGAATTTTTCCCAAAATCCTCAAGACGTTGACAGGGTTCAAACCATGCAAACTGCATCGTTGGACAAGTGGAATGGAGAAGTAACGGCTGGCAGGGATATCAATGAGCATATATGAATCAAATCCCGACTGATCATATCAACAGCATGATATGGGGCCTAAGCCAAACACTATAACTTTTTGTTTTTCTATTCTTTTTTTCTTCCCCCCCCCCCCCGGCGGCGGGGATGAGTACCTAACACTGAAACTTATATGTTTTATTGCCACTATACCATAAAACAAAACTGTCTCAGATTTATCCTCATGTCTTTTTTTATTAAAAAAAAATATGAAAATTAGAAAGGGGTAGGTCAATTTTTTTTCTTGTTCACCTGCTCTTTTAAATGCATTAATTGAAATATTAAAGCAGTAATACAGACTGTAGATTGACTCAGTAAACCTCCCATAAGAAGAAGCTACTGATATTCATTACGAATTAACAACCCAGGTGGTACATTATAAAAAAAGATATTGAGTGGCCCAGCACGTTTGTGGGTATGTTGATTGGGGAGCTCAAGGTAGTATAGCTGGCAAATGCCTTGAGTGGGAAGTGGAGACAGCAGCTCACAATGGACTTGGTGAGCCACCTAGGAATAACAGAAGAAGAATAAGACATCCAAGAGAGAGAAAATGCTAGGGGCTGATAGAGAGTTCAATGTCCAGAGTAACTAAGAGGAGGGAGTTGGGTATTCATAGGGGGTTGACATGGGTTATTGGGCCAAGTCAATGGTTTGGAAAGGTTGCTGGTACTGTACAAGAGGGACAAAGGAGAGAAATATTTGTTCTTCTAGAGTAGCTTGCCTGAGATACTTCCTAGGGGAGGGGACACGTGTATTATCTAGGCAAGTGCACCAAACACATAGGAATTGTATCTCTCTCTCAGATAGCTAAGCAGCAACATTTAGAAAGGAAGGGCCAGTGGCTTGGCAATCCTTTGCTCTTCCTTCCGGCCTACTAATCTTCTGAATGGTCCCAACTAAAATCTTCATTGGGGAAGGGCTTCCTAGACTTAACGCATTTTCCCAAATGGAGAGTTGAGGTGTCAAGTGGCTCTCCAAGGCAGCACTCACCCAAGAAGTGAAGTGAGCTCAATGGCTCACTGAGGAGGCATGCACAGAGTTGCTCGGGATAGGTCCTCTAAGAACTTGTATGTTTAGGCATGTAGCCCAAGCAGCTTAGTGAGTGAGGCACACTGCACTCTCTGCCGCAAAAGTGTTTTATAGATAGGTGGTACCAGACTCCCAGCTGCTACTTCACAAGGCCTACAAGAAGATGAGCCGCATGGCTCATTATAGGGGTACCTACAATAGGAAGAGACCAAAGTATCCATTTTAATTACTAATTCTTCCCAGCAGTATCTACAAGCATAGCGCAAATGATTCATGGTCTTGAAAGTATGATGGGGAGCATAACAGGAATCTTGCATCCACTCCTTGATTTCCTCTCAATCAATCTACAAAGAATGAAAGAGTCCCATAACCAGGGACGAAACCAGGATTTTTTATTAGGAGGGGCCAAATTTTTTTTTTCCTTAGGTTGAATTTAGGCCTAGGAAAAAAGTACAATTAATATAACAAATTATATTTAGTGAATAAAAAATAAATTAATATAAAAGCATAAATGGACTTTCAAATTTTCAATTATGGTGGTGTTTGGAGTGCCAAAGTTTGGCAAAAAAAACAAAAAATATTTTGGATTGTTAGATGTTTGATATATTCCTCGAAAGTGTGAAAAAGTTGGAGAAAATTAGTAAAAATTGATAAAAGTTGAAAATTTTTTATAAAATTTGGAGATTTTGGTAAAAATTGGAGAAAGTTGGTAAAATTTGCAGAAAATTGGAAAAAGTTGGAGATTTTTGGTATGGAGAAAGTTGATAAAAGTTGGAGATTTTTTGCACTTCAAACCCACCCTATATATAATAATTAAAAAAATATTTAAATTTTGAGGAGGTTGGACCATGACTTAATTTTTTTTAATCAAAAAAATTATATGCACTAGTGGTGCTAATCAAGATCAATTATTTTTTTTAAATTTTAAGGGGGGGGGGGGGGAACTATAACAAAAATGTTTTATAGTTAAAATTTTACATGTACGGACAGCATTTTCCAAAACTTAAAAGGGGGCCACGGCCACCCTCAGCCTTAAGGGAGATTCATCCCTGCCTATAACATAAGCTCACCAGAAACTTTTCCAACCTTTATTATTCTCTCCAGAGTACGGATAGGACAAGAGCCAAAAGGGTGCACTGATTTGCCGTGGGCATCTGCACTACATATCTTATATATGTAATACAAGGAACGATCCCTTGCAAGAGATGCTAAATATATATGTACATACTTTGCGACAAATTCAAGCCCACAAGTATAATTAAAAATTATGGCTCCGTTTGTTTTAACGTAAAAACAGAGTTTGATTTCATACAAAGGAAATAAAAAAAATTGCAACTGATAGAAAGGTTTAAAAAGAAGACACCCACTAACCACAATGTTGAAGGAATTGAGTTGATAGTAAATAACCAAAACCATAATAGACCAGTTGTACAGTCGTCGAACTAGATAAAGTGGAGTAATTTTGGTAAGTGCAACCAACATTAATTAACAACATTAAAGGAGAATCAAGTAAAATTCCAATCAAAATACACAAACATTAATGGTATATAATCGAGCTTTTCTCTGTTAGGGTTTACGACTGAACCCCCAATTTTGCAACAATGAAGAATCGTTCTAAAAAATTAAATAAATAAATAAAAGAGAAGAAGCAGAACAGACCTGCAAAGAAGAGAGCTGGGCCTCGAGCGATTCAAGAGCATCGCGAATGTTCAAAAGGCTCTCTGCGTCTTCTTCTTCTTCTTCTTCTTCTTCACCTTCTTCCTGAGAATGAGACCCATTATCCTTATCTTCATTCTCTCGTTGTCGTCGATTTTTCTGTTCAGCGTGGGAATTTGTTGATGCCCTGTGGATGGAATTGGTGATCTTGGACCGAAGGTCGGAGGCTCGAGCCAAGACGAGCCCAATTCCATCTTCGTCCATGTCTCTAAAAAAGACTTGTTTATGATGGGTTTTGATTGTTGGAGGTCACAGCTTTAGGGTTTACAAAGAGGGGGAAAAGTAGAGACTATCCCAATTCAAGAACGCGCCAAAAATGGGGACAGTGGGTTTTATACGAGTGATGGTGGTGCCCCCTTACCGGATGACAACCGTTTTCCAGCACAAATACAAGCAAGAAATTGCCAAAGCGGATAATTTCACTCAGATTCCCTTATAATTTCGGCTTTACGCACTTAAAACTCTCCAAATTTTATAAATATGTTTTTAGATCCTATGTGATTTTAGTTTCGTACATTTAAATCACACATATTTTATAAATATGCATCTAAATTCTTAAGATTTGTTTTTTATTTATTCAAATCTCTTTTATTAATTTTTTTATTTAAAAATTAATTTTTAACCAATATAATGCTATAAAATTACCTTTATACCTTTACTATTAATAAAAGTAATATTTGTATCATAGTATGGTATTTTATTTTTATAAAAATTACATTATAATCAATTTATTACATTTTTTAGAACCTTTTCTACATAAATACTTTCATAAAAAAATTAATACATTAATTATAATGTAATTTTTATAAAAAAAATATACACCATATCATAATATAAATATTACTTTTATTAATACTAAAGGTATAAAGATAATTTTATAATATTGAATTTATTAAAAATTAATCTTTAGATAAAAAAACTAACCGAATGGGATTTGAATGCTTGTAAACCAAACTTAAGGAATTTAAGTGTACATTTATGAAACTTGTAAAGTTTAAGTGTACAACGGAAACTACAAGAGATCTAGATACATATTTATAAAATTTGTATGATCTAAAAGTCCAAAACTGAAACTATAGAGAGTTCAAAATTAATCCTTGCCAAAATCTCTAGAACCCCAACTTCTAAAAAGCCCTTTTTAGAAACAAAATTTGTATGGGTACCGCATAATATTTTGCATTGCTTAGGGTAAAATATTAATTTTGATTGTTTCTTAAACTGACTATTTGACAATACTTCCTAGTTTTTCGCTACTTAATTTTTTTGAATTTTTTTTTAAAAAGTCAAAATTATGTTTTTGTATTTTAAATATTTTTTTAAATATGAAGTGTAACAATATCAAATTAACAAAAATTAAAAAATCAACGACTGAAAAACTAAGGTGATATTAAGTTTACTTTTCTATTTTCTATTTTCTATTTTCATCTTCTGTTTTAAAAATATCAAAATAAAGAAACAGAAAATACTCTATTTTCATTATTTTGAAATTTTTCTTATTTTGGATTCAAAACACTCAAAACAGCTTTTTGTCATTTTTCATTTTATGTGTAAACCTATTTTCTTTTTTTTAAAACACATTTTAAAAACACAATGGCCAAATGTGTTTTGAACTTTTTCTTTATTTTCAAAAGTATAAAATAGAAAATGAGTTCAAAACAGAAAATAGAAAAACAAACCAAATGAACCCTAATTTTTTTCTCCTTTTCAAACACAAAAAAAAAAAAAAAAAAAAAAAACTTATTTTTTTCTTTTCTAAATACAAAAAGGAAAAACTAATTTTTAACAACTAGCTAAAAAAAAAAAAACTAATTTTTCTTCCCAAACTAAGGCTTGGACTTTGTTTGGAAGTAAAAAAATTAATTTTTCTTTTAGTTAGCAACTACTAGTTATTAACTAACTATTAAAAAGTTAGTTTTTTTTTTTTTGTGTGCTTGGGAAAGAAAAAAAAAATGTTAAGTTTTTAGCTAAATATTTTAAATCTTAAATCAATTGTAAGCAGTTTATTATATACTAAATAATATTTAAAAATTTTGAAAAAAAAAAAAAAAAACAAAGAAGCCAAATCAAAAGACATAAGTTATAGTTCATGCAAAATCTAAAAATGTCAATTTTTATTGCAATTACAAAGCATACATTTTTAGCCCTAAATTTGACTCCGAACAAAAAGTATACTTTTTCTGTAAAAGAGCCTCTGATAGTACTGCAATATTTTAATTAATATTCATAGTATCACCCCCCAATCATGCAAGTGTATACGCTGAGTGCACACCCAAGAAAACCTGATTTCATAGACCTCATGGAATAATTTCCATTACAGAAGAAGGCATCTGAATAAAGCTCAGAGTCTAGAAAATTGCAGCATTTCCTCATCATCAGTCCTGTTATGGAGATTGTGAATGACAATTTTAGAAAGACTGTGTGATCAAACAAGGTCTCAAGCTTATCGGGAACTCAAGGAGATCCAGTTTGATCATCACTCTTCTCAAAACACATTTCTTTTTTATAGGCTCAGACTGTAAACTCAAAAGCCAAAACAACTTGCTCAGCCAGAGCAGAAACTGCATTTGTGTCCAAAAATTTTGGCTGTGATTCACTTGTCACTCTTATCATCCGCTGCCCACAATCAATAATAGCTAGAAATTTACCAGGTCCAGGATCAGGGCTTGAGATTACTTGGAAAAATCCTTAGAGATTAGATAACGAAAGGCAAAGTTGTGAGGAATCCAAACGATTCTCTTCCAGGATTTTCCATGCCCATGCTGCTGCTGATGCTGCTGAAAACTCTTCCTTAGAGAATCGGGCATAAAATGCTCAATCATCTCCATGAAACCAGCTGGACATAAACCCGACTCTTTTGCGAAAGTTTCTAGAATCTTTGGTAGAAGGATCTTCTGCCCTTTGTGTACCCTGAAGGCGGTCTGGATGTAATCTTCTTTTGCAGCTTCGAGCTCCTGGAAAACAGTCTTGGGCGTGTACAATCGAACCTGGAGAATCATTAAACATTCGGAAATGAATAGAACCAAAAGATACCAATTACGTAAACAAACAAATAATGATCGGCATCTAAAGTGAAGCTCTGACCAAATGGGAAAGAAGAGAGAGGCAAATATTGTATGTGAATTAAGGACAAAGAACATACTGCAGGATCAGAGTGGCTTCCCGAACAAAGTGCAAAATATAAACGAGGTTCTGGATGATCAATTGCATATGCTTTCCGTGCGTCTCTGAGTTTGAGTTTTGTCTTGGGGAAAAGCAATGATTGGAGCCACTACAATGAGAAGTAAGCTTCATTATCCCAAAAACCAAAAAAAAAAAAAAAGAAAAAGAAATTGCAATTGTTGAAGATCTCAAAATGATGACTACAAGAATTTGGAGACCAAAAGTAGTATCTCATAAAGAAATGTCTGCTATCAAACATTCAATTGTCATTTTAGATAGGCCAAATTTTGAACCAAATGACCATTAAAAAAAAAAGTGATACTCATCATAGAAAAAGAAGAAAAAGAAGAAATCAGGGAATAGAATGTACTTGTCCTGGACGAGGCAATCGGCATCCCAATATTGAATTCTGTATCATGTCTACACTTATGGTTTGACCTCCCACATTATACCCAGCCTGAATAATGTGGATGCTTTGGAGTTAGGAAAACAAAATCAGACATCATTTTTCTTCTCCAATGAAAATCAGAAGATTCCTCACCTTGAGGATTAAGGACATTCTTTTCAGACTATTACGAGGAATTCCATAAACCAAAAATGCCTGAAACATCAAACAAAAAGTGCTTTCACAGCTTCATGGCACTAGTTTAACAGTAAAGTATGCGGCACATCAAAAGATCAAAATTTAGGATCAAAGGATTAGAATTATTACATGCATCACCAGCGCATTATGTACATTAATCCAAAAGGCTAGCTTCTCCTCATGCTTCAACTTTTTAAGATCAACTTCTTTGATTCTAGAAACAAGTGATCTGCACTAGTACAGTTTTAGAGCTCATTGATACTAGCATAGCAGAAACTATGACATTGGAATCTATCACACTTAAAACAAGGAACCAGTTTGTAATGCCTGATATTCAAGTCCCAAAAGAAGGAGTACAACTACTTAATGAAGTGAGAGAATGCAGAAAGATCAAAGATTTAGACTAAACCTAAAATTTTGTAGCAAGTGCTTCACGTGTCTCAGCCTCTGACTATCTCTGCAAATCCACTGCACCTCAATCACCTGGCTGTAAGATCCACTGAACTCCTTTGACCCTTCAATATTGAAAGGATTGTCCATCCATGGATGGAAAGATGAATTTTGTCTTGGTTCATGGCTCTGCAAATTATATTGATTTTGTGGAGAGTCACTGATGTGTGAGGAGAATGAAATTGGAGATGAAGGGAAACCATGATTGATCAAAGGAGGCTCTGCGAGATCATTATATATGGTGGAGATGCACTTGATCATTTCCTCGGAGAGCCAGTTTGGTGTATACAGGCTATGATCAGGATTATTGATGCTGAGATGCTCTGCCAGATTAATTCCATTTGAAGTGGCACCATCAGCACGCTGATGAGATCAAAATGGAATTCAAAATTTTAGTTAGGTGTACTGATCAGGGGTTTGATACGTTCTCCCTAGAAGCTGTTTGGTTTAAATTTACTGTGCTTCAAATAGTTGTTTCAGATCAACTTACCTCCAGCATTGACAAAGGTAAGGAATGGTAGTGTAATTCCTCAAGAGTTCCCACAGGAGGAAAAGTTCTAAAAGAGCAGGCTGAGCGCTGAGATAGTGTGGAGTGGCTGCGGTGAATACTAGAATCTACTAGTCCCTTTGCTCTTGAAATATCACCGAAATCCTTCACAGGATTTTTACTGAAATTTTGAGACGGCAGAAAATGACGAGAGTTTATCACAGGGTTCTCATTCTTTGCGTTGATTTCGCGTCCAGGAACTTCCGAGAACATCCATTTGTGTGTGGCTGATTTTGATTTTGAATTTTTATCGAGTGTACAAAGGAATGAGACTCTTTCATCAAACTCCTTCCGGTACAGTGAAAGAAGATGCTTTTCCAAATAGACAACTTCCAACTCTAAAATGGCTATCTCCTTGATCAGATCCTCAGCAGGCTGGGATGAAGCAGAACAAAAAGCTCAATTCAGAGGTAAATACTGAGCACCAAATAAAGCATAAATGAAATAAGCAGAGCAATAAACACAATAAATAACGGAACTTACTGAAAGGAAAAGGTATAAGATCGATTTCAACTTCCCAATTTCAGTTACTTTTCTCTGTTCAATTCTACATTGTCCAAGTTTCATAATAGACTCAAAAACAATGGAAATATTTAGTTTCTATTTACTTAATTGATTTTCTAGGAATACTTTAAATTTTCCGTCTCTCTCTCTTTAGATAATACCACGTATTGTCAAATAGTTCCACCACAATATTTACGCACTTCATTTCATCGATTTTAGTTGGAAAGTAAAAAGAATATTACGTGGCTTTGATGTCTTATGGAGGGAAGAAGGAGCAACCTTGGTGATTGAAATTCCATTGCCAGGATCACGGGAAAGAGGCCTATTGGTCAATGCACTTTCTAGCGCAGACCGTTCCACAAGTTGGTCCTCCAGCTGTTTCTGAAGATGTAGAATCTGTGGAAAGAACAAAAAGATAAAATAATCCATGATTAACAACATACTTGGATGAATCAAGAAAATACTGAAAACATATAACACAAGGACATTTATGCTTTCTTTCTATTTTTTTTCCCTCTTTTTTTTTTTTTTTAATTACTGGGTGGTGTGGAAACATTATATATGTGTGAGCAATGCCTCAATCAAAGACACCACTTACCAAAAGGGCTCTTTTTTACAAAACATCCTACACCCATTGCAGTTTTAGGGGAAGTCTCATTTTCGGTGTTTTTGGAATAAATTGGCTAATTCAAGAATTCAGAAGATGTTTGCTTGAAATCCTTGCCAAACCATTTATTCCTTCATAAGCTATGAAAAAAACCCAGATAGTGGTTACTCGGATCAAATGATATTCATACCTCTTCCTTCAAAGAATTTTGAACCTCAGTGCCAAGGGACTGCCTCATTTTGGCTTTAACACAACTCTTTGGCTCTTCCATATCCTTGTATGAAATAAAATTATAAGATCAAGTATTTCGTGTGCTTGTGACTAAGCAGAAAGTTAATTACGATTTAGGAAGTAAAGATTTCTGCAGTACTATATGAATGGCTATATATATATATATATTACAAGTTTTACGAGCTGGACTTAAAGAATCGGTCATGACTGACACGTTAAGCTAGCTTTTGTAAAATACAGAAAAGGATACTTATAATCTGGAGAGAGAAAAAAGAGAGAGAGAGAGAGAGAGAGAGAGAGATTGCAAATGAAAATCACCAAAGCAAAAACGAAAAATGAACAGAAAGATCATTCTCACCAGCTTAGGACAATAACAAGGCTCCAAAGTGTTGGTCAATTTATCTTCAAATTTTTTCATGGCAGAGTCACTGTCAACATCAATAAATAAACTACTTTCAGAATAATATGGCAGTAGACACAATTGAATTTTCATAATCAACCTTTGTTCTCATGTTCCATCACAAACAAAATAAAGGAAGAGAGAAAGGACAAGGTGGGTGAAAACTAATAAGAGTACTTGATTTTATCCAAGAGAAAATATGGCCAGAAGCCACCAAGTCTAATTGCAACTGGCTTGAAGAACTTTTCCCTCCTTTTGTAACCCTCAGTTTCCAATTCCCCCCCCCCCCCCAAAAAAAAAAAAAAAAAAAAAAAAAAAAAACTTGTTATCCTTGGTTGAATGCTAATTTAGGGGCACCAAACAGGCATATTAGTTAACAAGTAGTGAGCTCTTTCGCAGAACAATGGGCATATAGAAGAAAGAACAAACATGTAGAAAGCAATGACAGTACAACACTCTTTAGCTAATTCAACTGCTGGAAATGGAACAAAAACAAAGACCGTAAACAAACTGAAAAATGAGAGAGAGAGAGAGAGAGAGAGAGAGTTTACCTCTTAGAACGCTTAAACCCTTTAGTTGTGTCTTCCATGGACTTGAGCAAGGTCAAAGATGAACCATGCACTGCCCTCCATGCACATGAACACTACACCACCAAAGGTAGCTTAATTCAAACCCCATTTTCAAGAATTTAGTGAGAAAGCATTAAATGCAGCAAATATTTCCAACAGAAATTGACAAACGGGGAGAGGGGAGCAGAATTTTAGAAAGATCCAAGAAACATTAAATGGCTGCAGAGTGAACTCTGCTTATAAGAAAACAGAAAAGCACCCTGTGATGGAGAGAGACCACTCATCCACATGGGGTTCTCGGATAGCTGAACCTCTATTGTGTCAAATGTCAATGACCCAAAAGACTTCATCAACTGCTCTTAATTCAAACCTAGAATGTCCATATATCTGGTGGGGATTTAAGAGGGTTTTATTTATTTTTTTGACCGGTCACTTGTCTAAGAAAGCAATACCACCTTCATGTGGCTTTGGCAATGGTGAACTTTTGCTTGCATTAAAAGAAGAAAATAAGCTGTGGGTAACTTTTGATTCAAGAAAGTTGCCCTGTGAACTGGGGCATCATCTATGCGTTAAAAGTACAGCATTTTTTCATGCTCTCCTTTGCCCAACCACAAAGGAGAACTAAAGGACAAGAAACAAAGTGATGGCTGGCTATATTGCATATACATACCGAGTTGTTCCTAGGACAATGACTTCTCTCCAAATTGCAATATGCACAGTGCTAGCATCTCTCTCCTTCTTCTTTGGTTTGTGAGGATAAGATTTTAAATACCATCTTGATGTGATAGCAAAAGAATTATTAGCGCGTGACTTCAAATCCCATATCGATTTGTAGTATTAAGCAACCTTAGTGCGAGGGTAGCATTTTTTTGCTTCCAACACAACAATTGCCATAAATAGAATTTTCAATCTTTTTGCATTGAAGTGACTCCTTTTTATCACTTCCTTTCCCTTTTAACAGATGTTCAAAATTTGGAGTGCAAATTAACTAATCAAGTTGAGTGGTTGGATGTTTAAATTAGGCTCAATAAATTTAAAAATTTGTTGTACGTTTTATTTGTAAATGATTTGGAGTTGAGTTTAAATAGTTTTATATTTTATAATGTATTTATCAAGTATTAATTTATCGAGTTGAATTTTAGTTAAATTTAGTAGTATTACGTGTTTAAAATCATGATTCAAGTTTGATTTATTTATATTATATTTTAAATCAAACTTGGCAAGTTAATAATCAAATCAAACTCGAGCAAGACTAAGAATTGCTTCGTTAGTTTTAATGCCCTATTCAAAATTATTTGCATTTCTTTCTTCTTTTCCCCTTTCTCTGTCCAACATATCCCTAACACCAACTGAAAATTAATATTTTTATTTTTTATCTTATTTCGGCTACCCAATCCCTAAAAGGTTGCCAACAACGTTCATAAAAGGAGAGGGATTGGGCTTTTTAACACACCAAAAAAGGGGATACACCTAAAAGAGAGAATAAAAATAAAGGAGAGCCTCAAAAGGGCTGAAAGGTGAAGGAAGGGTCAAAGGAAAAACAAAAGGGTGCATTGAAATGAAAAGACTGGTTTTTGGTGGGCATTTAGCCATTGTGTATTTCTCATTATCTCTGACAAAAATAAAATAAAATAGCATAGCCAAACAGGGGTCCATTTTTGTAGCCACAACTCAGCCCCCCTAAGAAAAGTTTACTGCCTTTTTCATGGGACTGGGTGCACCTTGATCCAACCAAAAAAAAAAAAGGTAAATGAAACATGCTGAGGTTACCCAAATAACAAAAGATTTAAACATATATATATATATATATATATTTGTGCTGAGAATTGAAAAAATGACACTCGTTAGGTTCTGTGAATCCCATTATCATTGCATGAATTAATAAATGATTAGTTCTAACAGTCACCAGTTGATAGTTGATCTTACAGACAGTGCAAGAAAAAGGACCTCAAAGTATGTACTTCGGCTAAATTTAAACATGTTTATGGATTACACAGACATGTTGTGATATACATGAGAGAAGTTTTGAAATTTGAAAAGCAAAATGCTATTTTACAAGGAAATCCCCCCCCCCCCCCAAAAAGGAGTAACGGCATGTTTGTAAAGGGAATATTTTTATGAGTTATTTTTTAAGCTAATTTTAATAGAAAAGTCTTTCCAAAAAAAAACAAAAAAAGAATAAAGGGGTAATGCCATTTTTGTTGAAAAAAAAATTAATTAAAAAATAGCTTAAAAAATAGAACTGATTCATAAGTATGATACATCTTGTTTTTAAAAGATGGAAATAGAACGGATCAACTATGAGCTCAGTCCAAGTTTTTACATAAGATTTGTTTATTTATTTATTTCTGTTGAAGTTTTCAAATCTTCTTAAATTCTAAAACCCCAATTCATGGTAATAATTTAAATTTCAAGCCTGCGTGATGAATCCGTTCTAGAAATAAAATAAATGTCACATATATAATTCAAATATTATTTGAAATATAAATTTAAAATAAATATATGTTTTTTTAATTAATATATATTATACATGCATTTTGTTATATAACACACACAAAAGTAAGCACGATTCAGATAATCGAATATTTTGCAACATCAGCGCTTCTATGGGTAATTGCAGGGGTGACCGTGTGATCTTGATTTATGTAAGTTCCAATTGAGGGATGCCATTTCTCTTCGCTGACATTGCAGGCCCATATCAACTTAACTAGGGCTCCAGCTCAAAAATTAGTAAAAAAGTATCAAAAATTACATTTTATGGTGCGTTTGGTAGAACCATAATTTTTTTCACTTCTTTAATTTGTCACAGTAAAAAATAAAACAAAAAGTTATCACTTTTTTTTATTTGTTACAGTAAAAAATATACCAAATACACAAAAAAATATAATTTTTTTATTTGCTACAGCAAAAAGTTTACCAAACATTTAAAAATTATAAAAAAAATATTAAAAAATATAATTTATTTCACCAAACACACAAAAAAAAATTAACTAAAAAAAACACATAAAAACCTATCAAAATTTTTTATTTTTTATTTTTTTAATTTTTGAACCTCCAAACGGACTTATTAATAAACAACAAACAAAGAAACAGACAAAGTACGTACACTTGGGAGTCAAAAAGTATTGGACCCTTCCCCCCCCCCGGGGGGGGGGGGGTACTGAGACAGACATGCTTGCAGGTGCAGACCCATTAATTAAAAACTTGGGCTTTCTTGTTTAATGAAAACCAAATTAACAAAAATTCAACTAACTTCTAGGCGGATGCAACGCCATTAGAATTAGCGCACAAGATTAGTATTCTGATCTACAAAGGTAAAATTAAGAAGGATGCTTGTCTCTCTCTACCACCCCCCCCCCCCCAATAATATCATAATCCAATCACAAAATCCAAAGCCCCCCCCCCTTTTTTTTCACCATACAAAACCTTTGGAAGGTCAAACAACAACTTAACTAATAGATTATTATATATAAGTTGCGGCTTACAAGAATTTAAACATAAGAAAATGTTTTTTCTGTCAAAGGAAACTGTTTGAGACTCAGGAGATTTGCTATTATATATATATGTATATATGTATGATTCGTCGTTAGGACTTTTGACTTTGTCGGATTCTGCATTGGCTTAGCTTCTCTGAGAGGTGAGGGGTTTTGAAAGTAGTATTATTTTTTTTTAAATTTATTTGCTTTCATTCGTTCATTTCTATTGCTTTCGTATTAATTGAAGGGCTGGAATTGAAATTCCAGAACGATAAACATATTCGGGAAAAGTTTTCAGACTTCTGCAAAAAGGGTGATCTGAAATTTGAAGAGTTGACTTTTATGGCATTGTTAATTTGCAAGTTTTCACAATTCTGCCAGATTGATTCCATGGCAATCTACATATATATATATATATATATATATATATATATATATATATATATCTACCTTCTGATAAAAAAAAGGCTTTCTAGTATCACGGTCCCAAGTCGGTAGACTATCTGTTTCTCTCTGTGTCAAAACCAAAGCGAATCTTTTCACCTAGATGACCTAACATTGGTGCATCCATTTCGAGAGAGAGAGAGAGAGATTAGTTTTGCGTGGAACTTCAGAAGCAGACACCAGAGCGAACTTTCGGAAGGCCCGTGAAGCCAAATTAGTCAATGGCAATGATAAAACAATTATGCATCTCTTCAAACTTTGGGATTAACCTAAGCCCACATTTATATACGGATCTTCCCTTTTAATAGCCAGGGCTATCTTTCACCTAGTTTTTGTCTGTTTGAAGGGGCTAATGGATCAGTTTTTCTTTATTATATTACATTATACGACCGCTTTTTTATTCAGTCATCTCTTTCGAATCTCTCTTAAATATATATACTTTTAATCCCTTCAACTTTATTCTCTTCGTTTGAACCTCTATAGAACACAACAAATCTCTATAAAAATAAGTTTATATACTACACAAAATAAAAGACTGTACTAATTTATACTAACTTTCTAGCACTTCAAACGGACAGGAATGCTTGGGTTTCACGATGCATTCAGCATTGGCATTTTGACTCTAGCCTTATTATCCAAAACAAAATGAGTAATTATTATATATAAACTCAAATAAATGTAAATATATATATACATATATATTTTTCCGATGCAATTAAGGTGATATATTTGAATTAGTTCACTGTAACTCCAACGCCAACATGATATGGCGACATTCCTACATAATAATTGCTCATATCACGTGCATCTCACAAACACATGGATAAAATGCCCGACACCAATGATACATATACCAAGGAAAGGGAGAAACTGAAAAACACATTCAACGATAACACTTTAGACTGCAGGAGCTCAGGAAAAGGTGGGCCTTTCGAGAGAAGGCTCCTGCTATATGATAAAACCATATGTAAACAATGACGTCTCATTTCCATAATCTTTATTTTCAGATAGTTGATAACCAAATTCAGATCCTTGTTTCATAATTCCTACACATGCTTTGCTTCCTATTTAGACATCTGAAATAGTTGATGAACTTGAATAAATAAATAAGTTCCCCAACGGACCACGTTCCTTAATTTACAGGGAAAAAAGAAAAAACACGAAAATGGAATAGATTTGCATACAAATGGCCAAAAATTATGCCTTCCACTTTCCCAGTTTGAGAAGTGCAGGGCCCAGTGATTTGGAGCTAAAACGCACTCTGAATCCTGGGTTATGCTTCAAGTGTAAAAGCCAGCTGCAGAATGAGCTCCAAACCTTTCCAAATCCAAACATCAGTGCACACACACGAAGGTTATCCTCCCTTCAATCAGATTGTGCTTAACAAGTTCTAGCCTTTTTTAATAATTGAATTTGATATGTGGCTTAAACTTATACCTGGGAGAGCAAGTGTGAGCAAGAACCGCATGAAGGAACAAGCTGGCTAGCTACTTCTTTGTCTGACTGCAAGATCGAGAAGTTACGTTCCTTGATGTCCCAATCCCTGACCAATACGAAATAAATTGTCCACAATAGCCAAAAAATCAAATACATAATCTCGGCATAAGTACTCATAACTACATATTACTGTCAGCATGGCAATCATCATCAATCAGTCCAATTGCATCACCAACTCCTTAAGTGCTGTGTTCTCACATAACCGTTCAGTGAAAAACACACTTTTACTGAGATATCGTAAGAATAAACTAGTGGTTGATGTTCCCTATTAGCAAGCCAGAGGGATAACACTGAAGTAGCAGAAATGCAAGCTTACAGAAGAAGGTTGACCCACTATTTTCATATACCACTTCAAAACAATTTTTATTCCTGGTCACCTGGCAACGCACTCAAACGTGTAGTTTCATCTAATTCTGGAATGGAAGAGACAAGTAAATAAAATAAAGGTCATGCAGGAATGGATTGATTTGTGCACCTATCACTAGCTCCAGGCACAGCATGATTATAATTGCCAAAATAAGATATGTTTTCTTTTCTTTTCCTTTTTCCCTTTTCTTTTGGTGATGGATTGGGAGGGAAATATTACCACAGAAAGCATAAAATATACATTGAGATCCAAGAATGAAAAGATGGGACAAACAATGAACTAGGCAGAGCTTATCATTTTTAACCTTAATATCACATTTACCAGCAAGCTGATCAAACAAATGGAAATAATATTATTAATAAATGAATCGAAAAATACCTGATCACCAAAGAATATCAACTGATTAGAGGCTTAGGCTTGCCCTTGTGGCCCATGCTGTTCACTAGATCCTTACGAGTACAGACAGGGAACATGTTGATATTTCTAAGGACTCTCACCCGCCACAGCACATAGGGAAAACTGAGCTGGTCACGTGAGGTGAATCGAACTACCTCATTGAACCAGAGACACATAAAGAGATTTGTCAATGGTGTGTGCTCCCTCACAATGACAGAAGCTTCAGATAAAGCTGCAAAAATTAAAATCTAGTTCGTTCAATAAGATGGTGAGAGCCTAAGGCCTTTCTCGAGTGCCAAAATCTTAAATTGCACGTCTACACAAATGTTATGGCATTTATGTTACTGACCCAAGCAGAGAACTTATGATAATAGATGGGGCATGTCGCTGTAAATATTAGGCAAACGAAGTGGAATTTCAAAATGCATATTATAATAGTCTGGAGAGAAGGTGACAAAATATGCAAAGAGAAATATTTAATAGCTAAAATGGGGAAAACACAATGTCGTGATTCTTCATAAGGCAACCTAGCATTTAATATTCACCACCAAATATTGCTCCAGCTATTGACAAGAAATTACTTCCATGGTGCATTAATAGCACTTGCTATTTTTCCTCACATACTACCATCAAAAAGGAAGAGGCAGTATAAATCATACCTTTCTTTCCATTAAACCTTTTATCCTCAGGGAATCCATCCCGACGATACTGTGTCAACTGCATTTCAACCTCTTTTGGGTTGGCTTTGTTTTTCTTGACAACAGCCTTTCCCTCATCATAGACACTACTTCGAGCTCCATGCTCTGAAATTGCAAGTGAAGAGTTTGTGCTCCAAAGAATTGCTTCCAGAACACCCAAAGGATCTCTCCGAAACTGAGACTTTGAATCCACCCAAATCGAATACCTTGCTTGAGGAAATAGTCTATGCCCTAACATCTAACAACGGCATAAATAAGAAAGTGTGCCAGGCAATCCCCCTGCATGACTAAATCTAAAATTTTACAAGGATTTTATTCCGAAATGGGTAATTCAAAGAAGGTTATACTATCTTCACAAAATCCATGCAGATCTCAGTGTGATTAAGAGTTCAATTTATGAACTTAAATAAAATGACTAACATTATCAGATTAGACTTTCTTCTTGAAAACAATTTAGTTTCCATTGGAGATTTCCTTGTCACTAAGTGTGTAATGAATGTTTGCTAGAATTGGCAAAGAAGTGCCTAGAGGTTGAAGAGAGAGAGCTGCTGCTTTAACAATGGATATATAAGAAATACAACGAGTTAAGTCTGCTTTTCCATCAATTTGAAGGAAGTAAAATATAGTCATCTAATAAGTAGAACAGATAATAAAGCATCAAGAGCTAATTATAGCATGACATGGATGTCACCACCATATCAGTATTCTTCAAGTCATGAAAGAAGTGAAGAAAATACTTATATATAAATTCCATGGGTATATGTAGAGTAATTAAAAAGTAATTGGCACCTCATATTACCTTTGGAATTTTACCATTCAAACGTTGGTCCACAAACGGTAGCTCTCTAACAACCACCACTCCATCTTCCAATCATATGGTTCTCATCAATTCTGTGTCCCTCCAATTCCTGAGTTTTGAGGGTGATTTCATCCCAAAATGCCACATAGCAAACCTGTAATACAAACATTACAACAACATGAACTAGCACAACAGAATCCAATATATCGATAATTTCCAGTTTAACATACCTTTTTTAGTGTTGCCTCTGACATTCCTATAGGTTGATATAGATCATCTCCCCCACCAAATGCACAAGTGGACACCACAACTTTA
Organism: Vitellaria paradoxa; assembly: GCA_019916065.1. Lineage (NCBI taxonomy): Eukaryota > Viridiplantae > Streptophyta > Magnoliopsida > Ericales > Sapotaceae > Vitellaria > Vitellaria paradoxa. The sequence goes on along the minus strand of CM034238.1, from coordinate 2,594,260 downwards.
CATGTTTGCATGAAACTTTTATCCTCATCTGAAACCTTAAATCCTCCTTTTTCACTGTAGAAACCACAATGTAGCACAGCAGTTTCATTTACCTGAAACATTCATTATGCATAATAACCAATACAATAAAATAAATTGGAAACCAGATGACAAGCAACACCAAACATGGAAAGTGGAAGATGTTGAAAATTTATGGAATTACTTAAATTCAGATTTTCTTTTTCCGATGTATATCTCAAAAGGAAAGGAGGGCCTCTAAAGTAGACTTCTGAATTTTCAAACTTGTGATAATTACAAGTTTGCTGCATCTTTATTCTATATCACTTCAAGGTATTAAAATCAGATCATGACCTGATAACTTTCATCTCTCTCAGTAACTGTTTGGTATCCGGTGAACAAATTAAACCTCGTAGCCTTTGTTTGCTGCTGCCAAAGGGTTGTGTTGCCAACATAATGAGATTTATCAGTCTCCAACTTGTACAAAACTCGTTCAACAGGAAAAGTGGGGTCTCCAACGGGAGGAATGTCCAGATGTTGAAGTTCTTCTGGAGGCAATAACTTCAAGCAACCTGATAGAATTATTTAAACTTCATCCACAAGTTGCAACATTTTAAACATTTACAACATAGCCAGAAAAACCAAAATAATAATAATAATAAAAAAATGAAATAAAAACTGAAGCAATTTGACAAAATCCTTGTATGTGAATAACAAACTGCGCGGCATGAATGATACAGGTTCAAAATTGAAGGAATAAATAGCTTTAAATTTAATGCTATGAACATATGCTGAGATAGTTAAGAGGTTAGTTATGAGTAAGAGAATGAGCTTTATAACCAAGTGGAACTTTTCTCCATTCTAAAGCTCGTTCAGAAAAAGAAAGTGCCACCAAATAAAGATACTTCAGACTGATTATGCAAAAGAGTTTATCTCCACTCCGTTCATGGAATTTTCCCAAAAAAACAAAATCTAAAGGTTGCTTACAGTTATAAAAGTCCCCAACAAATGACACAGAAAGAAGTATTGCACTGACATGAAAATGGCCCAAAGCATCGGACTAGAGATATCAACATTGTAATTTATGTTATCACTTGCTAACCTACAAAATTTGTCCACAGCAAGACTCCATTTTAGAAACCAAACAAAAGAAAGCCATTGGATGTCAATTGAATGTTTTTCTCTGAAGAAAATCATAAATTACCAATCCAACTGATATGGCCTATTCAATCTGAAGACGAACAAGCTTGTTGTAACAAAACACATTGCCTTTGATGAGATGGTTACACAGGTCTAGGAAGAAAATCCCTCTCAAGCACCACCAATTATAAAAATTATATATTGAAAGCATATCAAAATTCCAACACAAACATTACAGCTAAGACCCCAATATATGCAATGATTCAGTTAATCCACCTTCCGAATTTGTGAGTATACGCGTAGGGTTTTACGATACAAGAAATAGTCAGCACAAATAATTATTATGTATAAAAATTCAATAAAGCCTCGCAATTTAATTCAATTCAAAGTAGATGGGCTTACGTTCTTTGACTCCATGGACCACATGAGTAATTGGATCGAGCCGATTCGGATCCCCCGCCGACGTATTCACGAAGGAGAGGTCCGATTTCGGCGGCGGTTCTCGGGGATTGTGAAAGATAGCCGAGACCTCGAACAAGAGTAATGCGATGGCAAGAAGGAATAAAAGAGTCGCCCACCATTGCCAGAGCAGTTTGCTGGCGGCTCGCCAGAAGATTTCCTTCTTTTTGCGGCGATTCCTCAATTCTCGGCGCCTCCTGAGGGCTTGGAGTCTGGCCTTTCGGAAGAAATCGTCCAGCTCGTCGTCCGGCATCGGGATCGACACGCTATCGTATGTCATCGATAACGGTGAAGAAGTCGCCGACGGCATTTATGGCGGGAAAATAACGTCGCGATGGAGCATTGCAGAGAGCGAGGCAATGCCAGTGCATCCGCATCGCTTGGGAGTTGGGACATTAAGTCGGTACTTTGGAAGACGGTGTCGTTTCTATTTTTATTTTCTCCCCCTGCGGGCAAGGGGCTGTGGAGGGTTTGCTTGCATGGACATTAGCTGTACCACTTCTAATGTATTTTAATTCTGAACTTAACTTTATATTAATTTTTAAAAATTAAGGATGTCTAATTAAATTTACTTAATATATAAATTAAATTTTATCATTTATTTTATAAATATTGTTTACAATTTATACACTTAAAAATAAACAAATAAAGTTAAAATATTTAAAATATAACCTAACAAATACATATTTATTATTTGGCATTTTTATAACTAGTATTGCTTGTGTTTGGTGTTTTTATAACTAGTATTGCTTGTGTATTTTTAAATTTTATGATACATAAATAATAAAATTATATTTTGGTGTTTTTAGGGAGATAATGTATTTTGATATTTCATGTAACTCTTAATTTTATAAATTTTAAAATTTTATTATCTAATAACATAATATTTGTATAATAAAGTAGACACATTAAGGGTGCGTTTGGTTTACTAAAAATCACTGAAAACTTCTGAAAATCTCTAAAAGTAATTCACTTTTTATCTTATTACACGAATTACGAAATCACAAATTATTTCACTTTAGCTTACTTTATCTCATTTTTTGTCACTTCAGACGCACCTAAATTGTAAATATACTCTTTTATAATTTTTTTTTTTTGACTTTTAGTATTCCAATCGTGGTTACAAAAATCAAACAAATAATCATGAATATGTAATACGATTGTAGTGACACTAAATTTGTGATGAATTAATGCTAAAATGTCATTTAGCGTCTTTTACAAAAATCAGACAGTTCAATGGTTCTTACAAGATGGGTTATTTTTTTATTTTTTATTTTTTAATTCATGGCGATTCAATGGCATTTTTGATAAAATAATCAAATTAAACAGATTTAAACTTCAATTCCCACTTAAACCAACCAATTCAATCCGATTGCGCAACCAGTTTAATTCGTTTGCGTCAACATTACACACGATAGCCCTAAGAAAAATCATTTGTGCATTATTTTTCTATAATGAGATTTTTGTAGCAAATTTTGAAGGACTTGGAAAAATTTATGTTAAAGTATTCCTAATATAACTCTAGCAGAACCTAATTTCTCCCTCACTTTTTTACTCAGATCTTATATTAAAAATTATGCTATTGAATTAAGGATGCGTTTGGAGTGACAAAAAATAAGATAAAATAAGATAAAGTAAAATAAATTGTGGATTTAAAATTTGTGCAGTGAGATAAAAAAGTAAATAACTTTTAGAATTTTTCAACGTTTTTCACCATTTTTTAAAATTTTTTATCATTTCAAACAGAGCCTAAATATGCTATCTGTAATAAAATTCTCGTTATACAAAATAGACAACCTATAACAAAATCAAATTTAATTTTTTTTTTCCAATCAATTTAATTTTGCTCAAGTTTTAAACAAAAAAATTTTAGTTAAATTTTCAAATTCCAACATGTTTTCCTAAAATAAAATTTTATTTATTAAATCAAATCAATTCAACTCAATTTCTTACTTTTAAAATCGAATGAATTCCAAAATTCAAATGTTTCCAAAGAGAATCTATTTTCATCTCATCAATCAAGTTCTCCCTTACTTTATTAGCATCATAATATCAATCAATTTCATTCTTTTAATTAATAAATTGATTCTTTTAATTAATTGAAGAAGAATTCACAAATTGGCAAAAGAAGTTCAAATAATATTGGAAGTCCGAACCATAAAACAGCTTAAAGATCACACATATCTTTTCACCCAAAATCAAAATTAATAAAAAGGGTTTGTTCCAAAATGTAGCTTGAGAAACTTTGATCCTGCATAAACATCATTAGTAGATAGTTCGAAGCTAAATGCATCAAGGCCCCCGACCATTTATCACGCGAACCACAGTCAGCAAAGAAGACAAACAATAGATAAAGAAAGTATTCAAGCAGATGGTCCAAAACTCATGCTACAAATCTTGATTTTAAAGCACAGAGAGTAAATGCCATGATGTTGAACACCTATACAGCCCATTGAACGTTAGTTTCAAGCACAAAGAAACAGAGATTAAAACAAGGGCTGGAAAAGAAAAACAAAAAGTTACAATTAGTTTCAAGCACAAAGAAACAGAAATTACAAGAAGGGCAGGAAAAAGAAAAACAAAAAGTTACAATCAGTTTTGCCTTTCTACTTAATCGATGTTGGTTCGGAAAATATAGTCTTCAGTTTCTAGTTCATCATGAAACAGAGAAATGGATGTCCTGTCAACCTTCTCACTAATTCCATTGCTCTCTGATGATCTCTGGCCCTGTAATTATTTTCCTTTAATCACAGGCAACAAAAGAGTAGAAGGGTGCATTTGCAAGCCTGACATAAACTACTAAAATGGAATCGTCATTGACCATATAATTAATGGCAAAACAAGAATGACTTCATTTCATCCTAAAATGTTTCTACACATGCATTGCAACTCTTTCAACTGCCAAGTGAGATAAAATGGACTCATTGCAAAAGCTATGTAAAACACTCGGCAATCTTCCATTTCCACATGATAGCAGCCAAATGCCTAGTTAGACCTTACACTAAGCATGGCCTCCATGGACACTGAATATAAAGCTAGTGAGATTCACATAACTAACCTTCTTCAAGATGTAGAAGAAATAATGAAATCCATCACCAAAAGTGTTCCACTCCACAGACCAGGTGAATTCTAGAGCATTAAACAAAGGGCGTCTGAAGTGTGGCTGTAAGACATGGAAATTACGGCTGAGGAAAATATCATGGTAAAAATAATACCAAAAGAGGCGCTTGGGCTGTGTTAGGATCAAGGATTTGTTAAGACCAAAAGTAAAGGAATGGGGATTCAAAATTACTTTTTATGTTAGGTTTGCAATAGAAAATGGAAAGGAAAACACACGGGTTTTGAGAAACTAAAAATAATTATATTAGAAAATTAACTAATTGATGAATGCCTTTTATTCTATTACATATTTGGATCTATTCAAATAAGAACATGTAGTCGGGATTTTATGTCTCCTTCCCCTTTTCTCTGTCTTTTTCTTTTACTCTTGCCTTCCCTTTTCTTTTCCCACCAAAACTTCACTCCAAACACACCCTTAGAGTAACAAGTATATTACCTGGCCAAAGGTGATTGAGATGAACATACCATCTGGTTTAAGCACCCTATGAACCCCTTGAAGCATTGCCATTACCCTGTTTACTGTCGCAGGTTGTGGATTCCAAGGGTCACCGCTGTCCACGAGCAATACATCCTTGGAGCACAAAATTCACAAATACTAGACAACATCAAAGGTCAAAAGGACTAAATGTGACAAAAAGATAAACAAAGTTCAACAGACAGGAATAACACTGAAATGAAAAATGAGAACCATCACGCTTTGTTAGTTACCATGGTCCCTTTCTCAATAACCACATCAAAACATTCATCAGTAAATGGCAGGTCTAACATATCAGCTTCCAGCACTTTAATTTCTGGTGATACGGATAATCAAAAACAAAAAGAAAAAATTATGATCCAAAGGAAGTGTCAGCAGAGCTCTAATGTTACTGCAAAGGAATTTCATTACAACAGCAACCCACTATCCTCATGTCGCAAAATGTAATGTCAAGCCGTAAACTTCATAACAAATGTGCTAACATGAAATATCAAAATAATCAAGTCGTAATCAAGCTATCAACATCCCCCTTTCCAAACAAAACATGATTCCAGCCAAGAAGAGTGAAAACTGGCAACGACTTCTATTTTGCAGGAGTAAAAGCTAGCAAAATTGAATAACCCGAGTTTGTTTCCAGTATTGCAACTCAATATTTCAATATTCCTTGCAGGGCTTTTGCAAAATGCTGTTAACTTCTAAACCATGTAGCAGATTATGTGTTCAAAACAATTAAATCCTTGCATGTTCTGCATAGAGAATTTAAAATTGGAGTACATTATAATTTTAATGACCACAATAATTGGCACAACAATCAGAAAACATATTCCAACATCAACAACTTGAAATGACATTTTGTAATCTCAGGCTCAAACATTAAAATTACTGAACTGATGAATTGCACAATCTATGGATAGCTGAATTTCAACTTCCCACATTTTTTCACCTATTGCCGATCATACAAAAATTGAAAATGCAACATGCCTTTTTCTCTTCCAACTATATTTTGCTCATCATCAAATTTTAAAATCAAATGAATATGAAAACTGGGTAACTAGATGTTTTCTCAAAGATCAAGCAACAAACCTTTGTATCCCTTGGATATTAGCTTTTTCTTCATCTTCTCCACGGCAACTGCAGACAGATCAATGCATGTTATTTCGGTAATTCCATCCTTGTCGAGCTCTTCACACAACTGCGAATTTCCACAACCCAGCTCCAAGACCTACATTGCTCGTGTTTGAGAAGCTCCATTAATAAGTAAAATAATTCTGACTAAATAAACCAATCACAGAGAGAGGATTTATACGGAGGAATGGGGTTTGATGTGTTGCTGAATGAGATGCCGGAAATGCGAGTAGTCTTTAAACCATTCGTAATGATCCTCATTAGCGAACCTCTCATTCCTGAAATATATAACAGAATAAACAAAATTAGGATGAGATAAGCCGTCGGTTAGGGATCGGACTCAGTGCAAACCAGTAATGAGGGTCGAGGTATGCCAAAGCGGTTGTTGGTTCAGTGGCAGCGGCGGTTCTCGGGTTTTCCGTCTTGTTTTGGCTATCTTGATCCATTTCAGGACAGCGGGTTGTTCGGCTTGGTTCTTCTGCAGTGGATCAGATTTGTGCACGGAGACAAAACCCTAATCCAGGAACGGGTCGGATCAGTTGGGCATTGCCTTCACTACCCTGAATTCATCGGGTAAAAAAAATACAGGATCAGGTGGGTATTCAATAGTTTTTTTAACCGGTTATCATTTTCGAATTCATCGAATAATTGGATATATCTATTGAATGGTCGACAACCCTTTAACTTTCAAATACGAGACAATTAATTGTGCAATAAATTTGGATTTCTAATAATAATTTTGATAGACAATTGATTAATTTGCACTAATAATTGTTAGATATTCAATAAATAGATGATTGGTGCAAATAATTTAATCGATAATTAAATTCTATAATAAAAATAATTATGACAAAATCAAGTAATATCTATCCATCATATTATTCTTTAACTTGACAGATATTTTATTTTTATATCTCTATTCATTTATTATTTATAAAATTTAAAAATACTCACATTTTTCAAATCAAGATAAAGTCAGTACTTGTTAGAGTGGGTTAAAATTATCGTCCCACTAATATTTATCCCCCTTCTTTTTTTTTTTACGTCCAAAATTTTCTTAATTACCAAATTATGACACGTAGAATTTATAAAAGGATGTGTTTAGAATTGTATAAAATTATAAAAATTAATGTTTCGTATTTTGTACAGTAAATAAATAATTTAAATTTTATTATCTCGTAATTTGTATTTATAAAAATTTATAAAATTTTATATTATTTTATTTTAACTCCAAACAAGCCTAAAATTAAAAGATGGGAGAAAAAGAAATCACCGGGACGAGTGTGCATGAGTATAGCGTGTACTCAAGCATAACGTGTTGATTGCAGGAGTATCGCGTGTACTCAAGCATAACGTGTTGATGTCACATGAATATTTCAAAGTACAACGAATTTGATTAAAACGATATTATGTGTTAATAATTAAATAATGTGTTTACTCCACCGTTGGAAACCAATTGAGCATCGTTATCCGGAGTTACGATGTCCATGATGCTGACATCATGATTATCTGAAAAAAGAATATATTCAATGCATTTTATTTAATTTTCACAGAACATACTTTAAAAAAAATCATTTATTACAATAAGAGGGCCTTTGGCAGTTAAAAAAAAAAAAGAAAAAAAAAACTTAACTGTAAGTATTTTTTGTGTGTGGTTTTTTTTTTTTTTTTTTTTTTTTGCATTTTTCCGTGTGTTTAGTTGAGTAAAGTGTATTTTTTAACTTTTAAGTATTTGGTAAATTTTTTACTGTAACAAATCAAAAAAGTGATAACCTTTTGTGTGTTTGGTATATTTTTTATTGTAGTAAATAAAAAAAGTAACAACTTTTTTTTTTACTTTTTACTGCAGTAAATAAAAAAAGTAAAAAAAATTTATGATTTTATCAAACACACAAAAAATTATAAAATATAACTTTTGATACTTTTTTATTAGTTTTTGAGTTGCTAAACGAGCTTATAAATGTATAAAAAATTAGAAATAGTGTGCACGCATCTAGTATTTTTTTTTTAATTTTAAAATAAAGACTTAATTTTTTTAAGTAAAATTAAAAATCGCACAAGTATAAGACTCTACGGTGAGGATTCTTCGATCACTGAACTAGTCGCTTTATCCGAAATACTGACTTTGGTTAAAATTTAGAACTATATTGCCATGGACGGATCGAGAGTATGAAACTCTATTGGATGAATTTAAAAGCAGCCAGAGAGAGAGGAGAGCGCGATATGTATATATATATATGTACAGTAGTGCTCAAGAAAATTTCCACCGCTTGCCAAAACCAACAAAGGAATTCACAAATCTACGGCCAAACCAAATCAAACCAAACCATGTTGGTTTAATAAAATCATTGTGAAAATTTTCAAATGTCCACTTCTTGTACGAGGAAACCCGCAATCTCTACTTTAAGGGTGATTATTAGGTGAAACTCGCTCTGTGACCGTAGCCGGTCAAGAATCACAAAGAGTAAACTAGTCTAAGCAAATCTTGACTGATCGGTTTAATCGAAAAGACTGTTAGACGGCCCTCACAATAAAGAAACGACCGCCCCTTAAAGAGGAGTCGAATTCAGAACCACATGGTCCCAAATCCAACGGCATGCTGCCCACTTGAAATTGCCTACCTTTAGTTAGAATGATTGGGTAAGATGAAATATGATAATTCAAAGAGAGAGTATTTCAAAATAATAATAATAATAATAATGTTGTAAAAAATAGTGTAATAAAAAATTGATATTCCGTATCTGTTTGTAAAGAAGCAAAGAATGTGGGATATAACATTTTATGGCATATCAAACAATTAAATTAATTAACTTAAAGTTTATATAAATTTTGAAATTTTAGTTTTTATTTTAAAAATTATAAAATCCATTCGAAGAAAGACTAATTATGTAAACTTCAAAAGTTTCACGATTTTCTTGGATCTTACAGACATGAAATATAAGAGAAAAGGTAATACTATTCCACCAAAAAGCTAGCATTAAACAAGCTTTTTCTTTTTTTTTTTTTAATTTTTTTCTTTTAAAAAGTAAACAACGGATCGGTTTTTCTTTTCCGCTATTTTCTATTTTTTTTTTATTTTTCCATTCGTCTTTTATGGGTTATAGACAAGTCTTTGAGTTAGCAGGATATTAAACATTAAAAATATAAATTTTATAATGAGAGAGAGGTGGATGTTTGAGAAGATGTAAGATAGAGGAAAAAAATACAAAACATTTTGAGTAGTGCCACACCAAAACAAAATAATAATAATAATAATAACAATAACTATCTTTCTTGATAATGCATATTGAATTTTAAAAATAACAAAAAGTAAATTTTATTTTAAAGTATAGTATTAGAATATTTTGATAAAAGGAAATACGCATTAAATATAAAAAAATATAAATTTTACATTTAAAAAGAAATTTATTTTAGAGAAAGGGCAAATGGAGGTCGAGGCGTGAGAAGATGGAAGAGATTAGCAGTAAAAAGGGGGAAAAATGAAAAATAATAATGTTTCAATTTACCAGAAATTCAAATAAAAGTGAATAAAAAAGGGAGAAAATAACATATGTAATTATTTTACTTAATTAAAAAATCATGACACAACATGTATTAGCTTGTTATATGTGGTATTTATATTAATTAGCATGTTATATGTGGTATTTAGTGTGTTAATAATTCATAGTTATTGGTATAAAATTTATTAACAAATATTATGGTAATATTTAAAAGGAGAAAATAATTTAATATATCAAGACAATTCCACGTTTAAGATAATAGAGATGTTTTTATTATTTTTTATTTATTTTCAAAGATGAGAAGGATTTCTAGGTGGAGAAAAGGAAAGAAATTAGCAGCATAGGGAAAAGGGAAAAAGCAAAAAAATAAAAAATAAAAAAAGAAATAGATTGAGCAAATACTAAAATTAGAGAAGTCCAAAACAAAAATCAGTAGAAAGGATGAAAGAAATAACACACATGGTCATTTTTACTCGTGAAGAAATTATTGAGATGGCTTATGTATTTGCAAGTTGACTATATATTATCGTAGAAATAATAATATTTTCATATTAAGGAGTGTTTGGAAGTTCAAAAAAATTGAAGTTTTGGTAATTTTTTGGGTGTTTTTTTTGACACTTTTTTGTGTGTTTGGTTGAACCAAGTGGAATTTTTAGTATTTTTTAGTAACTTTTGGGTGTTTAGTAAATTTTTTACTATAGCAAAGTAAAAAAGTGATAACTTTTGAGTGTTTGGTATATTTTTTTACTGTAGCAAATCAAAAAAGTGAAAAATTTTATAGTTTTATCAAACACAAAAAATAACTTTTGATATTTTTTTACTAATTTTTGAGTTGCCAAGCGGGCTCAATGTAAACAAAAAATATATAAAAATATAATAATACAAAGAACTGGGAGGAACGTTTAAGCGACGGAAGAAAAAATGATAGAAAATCCAAAATAGGGGGGCAAAAGTCAAAAGAGGCCCATTCTTGAAAGAGTAAAAAAAAAAACAAAAAAAAATTGAAAAGGTCAGATCTGGTTATATAAAAAAATAAAGTGTGAAAAGAACATAAAAGTTAATAAATAAGAATATTTAAAACTTAAAAGGTGATAAGTATGAGTTTTAACCCTTTAAGTAAAATTATCAATAAATAAAAATATATTAAATATATTTTAATGTTAATAATATTAATTCTAATATAAATAATATTACATCAGCCGCCATCTACTGGCGCTTGGAAAATTTCCATGCACGCCACCCGGGGCAGTGGCAAGTGACCGATTTGAATGTAAATTTATCAAAATGCTTTTGATATTTTAATTTCATTAAAAAATTAAATTATTTTAAAATTAAGATATTTTTACCTTATTAAAAATTTAAGATTAATTTAAAATTATTTAACATAAAAAGAAATTTACAAGAATTAAATTTAAGTATTTTTTTGTGAAATAAAAAATATTCTTCTACTATACTATTACATATTTTTGTACATAATATCAGTAAATATAGCATATAATATAATAAATTCTACAAATAATAATTATATTTTTGGACAACGATAAACATTTCTAATAAATTTTAAGTGCTTAAATCATTAAATTATAAATAATATATTTAATTAATTTAATATTCAATAATTATTTTTTCTCTCTAAATATAATATCGTTTCTCTCTTACTTTAATCTCGGCATAAATCATTGTTCCCTTCTTAAACGCTCGTTGCCATTTTTAGTAAAAATTTGTGGTTCCGCCACTAACACTGACGAAGAAAAGCGCATGTGAATTACATTATAAAAATATATATTAAAAAAAGTGAGAAGTAAAAAATAATAATAATAAAAAAACAGTGTTTGGCTTTGATATTCTTTTACGGTTGCGCTGGTTCTTAAGTGGTACAATAAAATAAAATAAAATAAGGAAAGAAAAAAAAATGGCATTCTTCTTATCGATCGTTCAGAATTCTTTAAGCCTATCGCTATTACTCTAAAAGGACGCTTTATTGATTGATTGGTACTTTATCATCTTGGGTACAAAATGTGATATTCTCATTCTCAGGCCCCCACCCCTGACCCCAATGGAATAGTAGAGGAAGTAAATCGCAGTATACGGTAATCTTTTAGATAGGAGGATCAGTGATTAGTACCCACAAGGAACCACCCCTACAATAGGGTGAAACTCCTACACTGCAGCTGCCAGGACTCGAACCAGCATCCTTGGGTGCAATCTACTGCCTGAGTACCAACCGTGCTATGCCCGCGGGAGCACTATTTTATCATCTTAATTTGAGAGAAGATGTTAATATATACTGTATATCAGATACATCAGTGTTTAGAAAATTTTCGCCACTTGACTTTTTTTTTTTTTTTTTTAACCAAATCATGGTTTCATTTGGAGTAATAAAAAATTCTGAAAAATAGTGAAAAATATTAAAAAATTTTAAAAATTATTCACTTTTTATCTCAGTACAACTCATAACTTATCTCACTTTATCTTATTTTATCTCACTTTTTATTACTTTAAATACATATAGATTTAATTAGAAGATCACTGTAAAAGTTTTGAATGTCCACGTTCCTTGACAAAGTTTGATTGTAAAGATTGAATATGATATTTTGGGATATAATATTTCAAAACATGGTGTCGTAAAAAAATAGTTTAATAAGAAAAGAAAAAAATTAAAATTGTGCTTTTTTTTGGTAATGGAATAAAAAACTTGCAATATGACATTGAATGGTATGTTAAATTATTAAATTATATTTTTATTAAATATTAAATGACTAAATTAGTTAATTCAATTTATATATAAATATTCAAAAAGTTAGTTAGTTTTTAATTAGTTAATTTGATTTTATATTACGTAATTTCCTAATAAAAAGTTTATTAATTTACTAATCTTAAATATGTAAATATTTACTTAAAATGAATTAACTAAACTAAACTAAACAAACTTTTTGTATATTGTCGTATGAACTTATTAGTTCAAAATTTATATTGGTGCCCATTTAGTAGTTTGTTAATTTTTTGATTTAATTTAAATAAATTCTTATGTAAAAATAATTATAAAACTACATTTTTTTTTTCTTTATAAATTGGGAATGAATCTACTTACATTATAAATTAATTCAACTAAAATTCTAGTTTTAAATTAACAAAAATAAAGTATTTTTTATTTTAAAATAATTAATTCAGAATTATTATAAATCCGTCACTAAATAATTGAAATTTAAATAATTATATATAATAAAAATAATTTTGTTTATTAGTCATCGAGTGTCTACATCCATCTATCCATGTGTACAGATCCAGGATTTGAATTGCCCAATTGCCCCTGGGGTTGACAAAGGACGGGTTCTTGGCATTCTAATTTGCCTAATGGTAGGAGTTTGAACCCTGATCAGTTTGAAATATATTTCACGATTTACATCCTCTGCAGGAATTGAGGGATCAAGTTATAGGAGCATTCGTGAGAGAACGTCACCTTAAGATTCAGGATTTAAATTGTCAAAAAATTTAAAAGTAAATTAGTTGGGTTATAAAAATTTTAAGGTAAATAAATAGAGTTACAAAAATTTAAGATAGATTAAATTTAAAAAAAGATATTTTTTGAGTCAAATTATTTATTTATTTATTTTTAGTTAGACTATCCGAGTTAGACACAGCCTTCAACTTGCGTCCGCACCCCTATATCTATCAAGCACACCAATGTGCTGTGTGTGTACAATACTCATCTCTGTTAGTTATAAGCTAGCCAGCGCTCCTTATATGGCTCTCTCTCTGCAAGTCTACTCTCTCACTAGCCCTCGTACTCACCTCTCCATACCGGCGAGGTTCAGAGTCTTCCCTTGCCGGAAACCTTTCTTTGTTCTATGCTCCGCCGGGGAGTCTCCCGTACCGCCCTCGTTGGTGGCCGTCGATTCCGACTTCGACGGGAAGGTGTTCAGGAAGAATTTGACGAGAAGCAAAAATTACAATCGCAGGGGGTTCGGACACAAAGAAGAGACTCTTGAGCTGATGAATAGCCAGTACACGGCCAGTAAGTTCTAATGTATTCTTCTGGGGGAGAAGCCCGCAGCCGCTACCCATAGGTATGCACTGGGTGAAGCCCGCCCAATGGCCCTAGCCCGCCCCGTGGCCCTAGCCGGCAAAGAACCATGAGGAGGTAAACCAGCCTAGGCAAACTCTGGCTGACCGGCTCAGCCGAGAAGGCTGTTAGATGACCCTCCACAATTAGAGGAAGGACTGCCTCCAAGAGGAGTCGAACCCGGGACCTATTAGTCCCAGGCCCTTCAGTTTTCCATCTGAACCAGCTCGACTACCCCTTTTGGGGCTCTAATGTATTCTTCTGGGGTCGGGGAGAAGCCCGCAGCCACTACCCATGGGTGTGCACTGGGTGAAACCCGTCCCGTGGCCCTAACCGACAAAGAATCACGATGAGGTAAACCAGCCTAGGCAAGCCCTGGCTGACCGGCTTAGCCGAGAAGGCTGTTAGATGGCCATCCACAATTAGAAGAAGGACTGCCCCCAAGAAGAGTCGAACTTAGGACCTATTGGTCCCAGACCTTTCAACCCGCCATCCAAACCAACTCTACTACCCCTTTCGGGGCGGGCTCTAATGTATTCTTGCATATTCTTGTGATGGAGAATACTATATTTATCATTAATGAAATTATTTTCTTAATAATTCTTTGAAAATCCATATTTTTTAAGAAATTTATTGTTATACAAATGACTATATAACAAATGGCTTGTATATATATTTAGGATTTGGGGCTGTCATAATAATATTATGTCAGTTCCATGACTTATAATTTGGACCGTTAATTTTAGATTCAATCGTTCAAATACATTCAACTTTATTTTAAATTGAAATAGTGTGAATGCATATAAATAATTGAATTAAAATTTAATGGTCTATAATCACTCTCACCTTTTTCTATATATATGTTATTCATGATCCCAAAAAAAAAAGGGGGGGGGGGGGAAAGAAAAAAAGAAAAAGAAAGGAAATTGATTGTGGATTGGATTGTTTGTTGGAAAATTTCAGGTGAGATAACAAAGAGTTTGAAGGAGAATGGGAATGAGTACACGTGGGGAAATGTCACAGTGAAACTTGCAGATGCCTATGGTTTCTGCTGGGGTGTGGAGCGGGCCATTCAGATTGCTTATGAAGCAAGAAAACAGTTTCCTCAGCAGAGGATTTGGCTAACCAATCAAATTATTCACAATCCAACTGTTAACAAGGTCTTTCAGTTATTTAGTTAATTATTTTCCTTTTCAATTTTCATATGTAATAATATTACAATAATCTTTAATTTATACACGCCGAATTAATTAAACTAGTTAATTTCCAAAAGGGTTATGATTATTACGTTTAAAAAACTTCCTAGTCAATGGCATGATTATGCATGTTACTGGCTATATATTAGGCTTGTTTTAGGCTGTAAAGACTGATTATTCGATTATTCAAGATTTTGTTTGAAGTTTAGTTTGGTAACAACATTTTTTTTTCAAGTAAATCTCTGATTATTTGCATAAAATTTATTTATAAATTATAAATTTTGATGCCACTCTATATTTAATTTTTCATATGCATCCTGTAGAATATATTATTTGATGATTTATTTTTTATTTTTTTATTTTTTTTGGGCAGCAATTGAAAGATATGGGAATTAAATTTATACCTGTTGATGAGAATGGGAAGAAACAATATGCTGGTGTCCAAAAAGACGATGTTGTAGTTATAGCTGCTTTTGGAGCTCCTGTGGATGAGATGTTGTTTTTGAGCAACAAAAATGTACAGATTGTCGATACAACTTGTCCCTGGGTATCTAAGGTATATATATTTATATATATATATATATATAGTCAATTGACAATATTTTTATATTTCTAGAAAAAAAAAAAAAGAAAAACCACAAGATTTAAAGTTGTGGAAATTAAAGGATCTACCATTATTCTGATTAAATATTTTGCTAGAATATTATTTTACTTATTCAATATATATAATATCTATGAAGGTTTGGAACACTGTTGAAAAGCATAAGATGGGGGAGTACACTTCAATTATTCATGGTAAATATAATCATGAGGAGGCTATATCAACTGCTTCCTTTGCGGGAAAGTATATCATCGTCAGAGACATGGCACAGGTATATATATATATGTGTATATATGCATATATATGTGTGTATATATGTATATATTTTAATGACCCGATAATGTATATTTGTTTATACCTTGGTGTTTATATTTGACAACCCCCACATACCAACTTCTGCTTTATATGTATATATCTACATATACGTGGGTGTTCCAATGGTGGATCTCCATATTGGTTGTGAACCATCGAGCTAGGGTTTTCTAATCTCACCTACTACCTCTATCATCTCCTCCTTTTGGGTGTTGTAGAGTTTGGTTTTGTCTTTGGTGTGTGTTTTCGAACCAGATAAAGGAGGGAGAGAGTTTGAGAGGGGTGAGCTAGCTTTTGATTATACACAAGTGAGTGTGGTGAGCCTGTTGTTGTGAAGATGTTTTTATAATTGGTTATGGTGCCTTGGTGTCATTGGTTAAGAAAGGAGTGTGTTCGCGATTGAGTTCGAGTTCAGAGCTTGAGTCACTGTTTCTCTCATTCATCTTCTCTTTCTTCTGACACAAGGTTGGGAGTTCAACTCAACTAAATTAGTTGTGGTTCTGGGTTGAATAGCATTCTTAGGACATGTATAGGACGAATATTGCGCATGGCATGGCTTAGCTTGAATTGAAATTTGAGATGAATGAGGTGTGAATCGAGTGAAGAACTTGAGCTACGTTCTTAAGTTAAATTCGTTTAATTACCTGCTTAATATATGAAATTGATGCATGGTAGTTGTTGGGTAATATTTTTAAGATATCTATGAACCCTTAAATGCTGAATTTATGAGAAGTTGATGGATTGAGGAATGAAAATGAATCAAAAACCGCTTTTGAATTACTAGTGTAGAAACTCTAAACTTATTTTTTGTACGCATGACACCTAATTTAGTACCTCATGCGCATGATAGCTAAAATAATTATCTCCTGTGCACATCTCTGCTTTTGAGCCCACAACTGAGTTTAGCTAGAGCTCCATGAACACGGCATAACCTGAAATACAGCTAATTTGAGTGTTGACCTTTAATTTAGGGTTAGAGCTAGAGGAACTGAAATAAAGGAAATAAAGGGTATGCATTCTCATGTGTTAGAAGTCCCTATACCTGCGAAGGGGGTTAGTTACTCATGGTCAAATAAACTAAAATCTTGTGAAGTTGAGGTAGATGCTGAGTGTGGCATATTTATTACTCCGAAGGCATGGACCTCAATGGTAGATGCTGATGGTGTAGTATCACTTTTATAGCTTAGACTTGCGTGACAGACGCTGATAATGTGTTATTCACTTTTTGCTCTTGGCAACAACACCATAAGATGGTGTGTTTAGGATAAGGTTTTGTGACCACAAGCCCACCCAACTGAGCACCTAAACTTGGGGTTGTGTTTATCTTATGACATTCTTACAACATGTTGGTGTTGGTTGAGTTGTGGTTATTTCATATATTGATAGCATAATGTTATATTTTATTGTGAAATACTATCATATTAATTGTAGAAGTATAACTAGGATATGTTTATATTTTTGGTTGTATGTACACGTAGTTTAGTACTCACACTCGTATACATTTTATTATAGGTCCTGGTGTGGATAAGCCTGCTAGATCAATGTACTAGGAGACTTAATTTGCGATTAGCTCTTCTTTTGTTATGTATATTTGAACCTCTGTGTTTGAGGCATATTATATATTTATTCTTTTGGAGCTTTGAATGTGAAACAGATGCATTTATGATGCCTAGTTATGGTTGTTGATTGTATGACTTTCATTGGGATAAGTTGTTATGGTTTTATGTATTTATAAAACTTAGGACTCGACACACACACACATATGTATAATTGCCTATTATTTTTTCTTGAGGCTTTATTAAATATTATATTTTTATAATCTTCTTAATTAACAATTACTACACTTCAAGCAACAGGAACATTATATTGACTAATATCATATGAATTTTTCTCTAATTAATTCAGACAACATATGTTTGTGATTACATTCTCGGAGGTAAACTTGACGGATCTAGCTCAACAAAAGAAGCATTCTTGGAGGTAATTAAAGTTATACGGTCATTAAATATTTTAGAAAATTTAATTTCATAGACGTACGTAATAATTTTGGCTAGACGGATGCAGAAATTCAAGTTTGCAGTATCCAAAGGGTTTGATCCAGACACTGACTTGGCTAAAGTTGGGATCGCAAATCAAACTACCATGCTCATGACTGAAACCGATGAGATTGGTGTGTTAATTATATATATTTCCCTACAACTATTGTATCTGCCTTTTAAATTCACTAAGAAATTTCAGGCCATCGTGTTTTCCTTGGTTTAATTAATTTGTCATTTGTCTCTATTCGACAGGAAAATTAGTGGAAAAGACAATCATACGTAAATATGGAGTGGAAAATATCAATAAACACTTCATAAGTTTCGACACGATTTGTTATGCCACTCAAGTATTCTTCTCTTCTTTAATCTACTATTCATGACTATACATACATATATATATATATATATATATGTATACATATTTCTTGCCATGACCTTTATTTTAGTCAATTGTACAACATCAATTACATCACCGCATGGTAGTTTTAGCTGTTAGGGTTTAGTCAATCTTATTTTTGTATCCACCTCTTGTGCGCCGTGTTTGGATTGTGAGATAGCTCAAGCTACTACCTAATTCGGGTATCAAAAAAAATAAATGAGATGGCTTTTTTATTTATAGATTTGATATTAAAGAAATTAATGTTAATTATTTAAGTAAAATTATTCAGATATAACTTTGTTAATTTAGACAAAAAATTTCATCATAAATTTGAATAGTTTAACAAAATGATTTTATGGGAAATTTAAAATCATGAACCAAAAAATAATTGTTTGAAATTATTCATAATAGTTGCTCACCATTTTACGAAGTAGTGGTTCTAATGTTTTGATAGTAATTATTAGTAATTATTAAAGAAAAAGTTTAATGTCTCATAATATAAATTAATTCTATGACTTAGATTTTAATATAATTTTAATATTAAATTCATTAATTTGAAATTCTCAATTATCCATACGAAGCCTAATAAAACATTATGCAATTTGGCAATCAATTAAGAAAAATATTTTTTTGTGGTTTTTTTAAATTAAATAAAATGCTTTCCATAAAGGTTGTTTGAATCAAAAAATAAAATAAAATAAAATAAAACTCTGTTTCCACGTAAAAAAAATAAAAAAATTTAAAAAATAGAAAAGTAAAAAAGTAAAAAAAAAAAGGTAAGAAAAATGTTATTTTGCAGCTTTTTGTTCTTTTTATTTTCTTTCGAAAAGCAATTTAATAATAATGGATTTCCTGTTTTATCATTTGTTTTTGAAACAAAACATAGTCCCTTCAAATATTCTTCAAAAATCCAAACCATCACTTTATGGAGTTTGAGAACAATAGAACAAAGATTTTTCTTTCTTTATTTTTTCCCTGTCTTTTTTTTTTCTATTACCTTCAAAAGTAATGCAAATTAGTTAATTAATTGATTTACAAAAAAACACCCCAAAGTAACACTAAGCCTAATGAATTTAGTATATATCAATGTATGTTGTATGTTTTCTCTGCCTTCATGAAACATTCTCCTAATAGATCTTTCTCCATTTTTAGGAGCGGCAAGACGCAATGCATAAGTTGGTGAAGCAACATTTAGATCTTATTCTCGTAGTTGGAGGGTGGAACTCAGATAACACTTCTCACCTACAAGAGATTGCAGATGACCGCGGAATTCCTTCCTACTGGGTTGATAGTGAGCAAAGAATTGGTCCAGGAAACAAAATAAGTCACAAGTTGATGGTATACATTTACATACATACATATATATATATATATATATATATATGTCAACTTAATTGGGTGGATAAATGCATGCAAATAATCCCAATTGGCTCTGGATTCTAATTCCCATCCATTCTTGTTTGAATGGTGCTTTGTATATGTAACAACAGCATCGTGAGCTAGTCGAGACGGAGAATTTTCTACCCGAGGGTCCAATCACTGTAGGGGTAACAGCTGGAGCCTCAACTCCTCAAAAGGTAATTGTATTAAGAAAATTGAATTATATTCAATTAGAAAATTTTGAAAAAATATATCAAGAACATGATAGTACGTAATGATAATGCACATAGCGCATTCATAATTTATTAGAAAGATAATTAGAATATAGCAATATGTCACGATATTGCACTGATTAGTTCGTTGGTAATTTCAAAATATTATATCATTGTTATAATGTTTTTATTTCGATGAAATTTTTTTTTTTTAATAATATAGCATTGATCCTGTAATTGCACGATCCCATCTATCTTTTAAGGATGTGATTTTCTAATAAAATCTAATTATACTCTTAATTACAATGTTATTTAAAGCTTTAAAAGTAATCATAATTGTATGTAACTCATTTTGGTTATACGTAGGTTGTGGAAGATGTTATTACCAAGGTGTTGGAGATAAAACATGAAGAAGCCCAACTATTGGCATGTGCGTAGTTGTGCTGCATAAAAGTGAGAGATTAGCCCGTGTTTGTTTCATGAGATATGGGACTGAATTAGAAATAATAATTCACTTTTAATTTTTATATTACATTTTATTACAATACTTTTTCAGGATAACACCTTTCATAGGACGTGCATAACATTAAAGATACATCCTATGCTAAATTTTATCTCAAGAAAAAAATTGTGATTATATGTAATATAAAAATTAAGTGTGATATTATTTCATATTCAATGAAACAAACATGATGAAAACTCTCATATATTAAATTGCGTGCATGTAATATAAAATAAATTACCGTGTACCAAATCATGTAATATTGATAGTATATATTTTTGTATGAATAATGGTATGTTAAAATCAAATGTCATATATAATATATATGTGTTTTTATATGTACTAAGTGGGTTCTAACATTGTGTTAGTTTATTTTTTATGAAATGAAAAGGGCTCTTCTCAAAATTTTATTTAGGGTAAAGTACAAAAAATACTCTTATAGTTTACCCTCAGTATTATTTTGGTCCCACACGTTTTAATTGCAACAGTCAAATCCTTACACTTTCGGTCAAGTATTAATTCGGTCCTTCCGTTAGTTGACCGTTAAAAACAATCGTTAGATTGAAAATGATACTGAGGATAAACTATAAATGAAATTACCATTTTATCCTCAGTCTAATGGTTATTTCTAACGGTCAACTAACAGAATGACCAAATTGATACTTGACCGAAAGTGTAGAGATTGACTGATGCAATTGAATCATATGGGATCAAAGTGATACCGAGAGTAAACTGTAGGGGTATTTTTTATATTTTACTTTTTTATTTATTACCCTCATGTGTGGCGGAGAAATACCTTAGATACATTTCGTCAAAAAAAAAAAAAAAATATTGGCTTGAGAGACATAAACATCACAAAGCCTATAACACTGATTTACAACATTAATTGAAGTGCTCCGAGACCACACACGCATACAAGCAAATATACATTATCAAGACAAAACAATCAACCAAGTCATGAAAGTGAATCTCTGCTAAGGTTAACAAAACTAGAAATCGTGTGCTAAACTGCCAACAACTATGGGCGGATGGACATTGGGACTTATTCAAATTATAGTCCGGGTAGTTTAGCTTAAAAAATTTTTTTAATTTAAAAAATATTTTTTTTAAAATTAACTCATTTTAAAATTTTGTAATTCAACTCATATTATTTTTAAATCCTTAATTTATTTAGTTTAAATTTTTATAGGTCAACTCACTTTGATATTAAACTCTTTATTTAATTCAGTCAAACTTTAATTATGGGTCAACCTTACAATTAGGGCCAAGTGCATATTAAATTCCTTATTAAGCATCCTCAAGTCGACCCAGGACTCAGGAGACTGCAGTCGACCAAAACGACGTTGTTTAAGCGTTTTTCTCCTCAAAACAACGCCGTTCCACTTAAGTTTTTATATTCAAATACATCAATTTATATTCGAATATAACATATTCGAATACATCAGTTCATATTTGAATATGGGAAATTAAGTAGAACGGCATCGTTTTGAGGAGAAAAACGTCGAAACGGCGTCGTTTCGAACAGCAGTCGACCCCCGACTGCCACCCACCCCCCGCTCTCCTGTCGACCCATGCCCTGCGCTGCCGCATGCTGTGTCTTGCATTGGTCTTCCCAACATAGTCTCAACTTGCTACGTGAAGAAGCACCTTATATCCTGCTGTGACTTGCATTGGCTATTCCAGTAAAGCCTCCTGACTTGCAATGGCTTACATCCTATATCTGTAACTCATTGAATCAGATAGCTAGGCGTCTGGTTGTGTGGTTAAATGCAAAACATTGGCAACAATGTAGTAAAAACAGGACAATTGTTTCTTGAAAGAGAACGTGATATGGCCTTCACAGTTTTAATTGTAATCTGCAGAAGAGAATAGTGATGTTCATTGGTGCCTTGGACCGAAGCAACAGAAATGAATATACGAGGGATTAGAGGAGGCTGAGATGGATTGATTGAGGGTCCTGATTTTTTTAAAATGATCTAATGGTGCTGATTTAATTTAATTAATTTGAGAATAAAGTGAAAGTCAAAAAGAGACTACTTTGCCCTTCTCGTCTAACTCTTTGAGTACACCAACCCTCACTCAGTCCACAATTGTCATCGGCGAGATCGAGATGGTCAAGCACCCAGTCCCCATTGGCTCAACGGCTCTCTCTGGTTTTACGCGTCTCAGCCGGTGCTGCCTTCCCCTGACGACGACCACTGCCTCGCACCACCCCTCCAAATCTAGCTCCTCTGGCACCTCTTTGCCATCCGCCCCAAAGTCGGCTACCCCTGCTTCCGCCGCCGCAGAGTCTCCGATTCAGACGCCCATGCAAGTGCTGCCTCCATCTAGGGGAGGACAGAACCTCCGAAAGTGGAACAGTTGTGAGAACAATCGGGGACAAAGCCTCCTAAAACAGAGCAATTGTGAGAACAATGGTCCAGAGAGAGCTGTTGAGTTCTAGGTTAGGTTTCCAGAGTTAGACAAGGAGGGGCGAAGAAGTCTTTTTGACTTTTACTTTTATTTTAAAATTAATTTTAATTAAATTAAATCATAATCATCAGATCAGCCCCTCCTAACTCATACATGAGGCTCCTTATCATGCAATAAAAATCTTAAGATCTGTTGACATCCTCTTTAACTAGAAAATCTACAGAAGTGTTGCTCTCTCCCTAAAACTATGGTTGAAAGTGCATCTATTGAGAAAATTACTCTAATCATCAATTGCTTTCCATGGCCTCCCATGATCAGAGCTACCAACCCATTTAAGTACTGCATTTGAATTGTATCAGAGTCGATGATCAACTTGATGTTGGTGTGATTGGGGGGCAACGATGAAAGTGCATCTATTGAGAAAATTACTCTAATCATCAATTGCTTTCCATGGCCTCCCATGATCAGAGCTACCAACCCATTTAAGTACTGCATTTGAATTGTATCAGAGCCGATGATCAACTTGATGTTGGTGTGATTGGGGGGCAACGACGGTGATGATAGAAGTAGAGCCTTCCAAATGGCTTGAACTTCGGCATAATTAGAGTATGCAGTAGTTCCAACATTACAAGAGAAGATGCATTTGATGATATCTTTGTCATCTGCTGGACCAGGTTTGCCCAAGTATGAACTGTCAACATTCCATTTAAGCCAACCATATGAAGGTGAAAGCTATTCAATTTTCCTTTGACCAATAATAATTCAGGAGTTCAATCCCTTGAGTAGGGAAAATCTTGCACTATACAGCTTTGATCCAGATGCCAAGCCTTGCAAAGACTAATTCGTTGGGTCGTTTTCTCATTGAATTCCTGATCAGCGATTTTCATGCATGCCGTACGTTACCCTTCAATCCTATTAACTAGTTGTGTTTTTGTCCTACATGGTTTCAACCAGGTTGTTCTTATCAAGGTTTCTGGCGGCATTAAACATCAACCCGCGTAAGGCTTAAACCGGACGGATTCAGAATTTGAAATTGATTTAGGATAAACAAAAAATTTGAAAATAAAATAGATTAAGCTGCAAAAATTTAAGTTAAACAAAAATTTTAAAAAAATAACGGGCTAGACCATGGAAAAAAAAAAAGAAAAAGAAAAAAATTAGGGTGGACTAAATTTAAAAGAAAAAAATTTTTAAATTAAAAAAGAAACTTTTTGATGATAAAAAAAAAAAAATTTTTTAGACTAAACTATCTGGGCGAGAGCTCTTTAAAAATAATAATAATAAAGTTCCTAGTAAGGCTGGCTGATCTGTACTTTGTACAAGGCCCATGGTTTTTATATCGGGATTTTTTTTCCCCAAAGTTTCTAGCTAGATCGGCTGGCTGATCAGTGAATACCCAAAAAAGACTAGTAGCACCTGTTTCAAGCTTTAGGTTTGAACACAACTGTGCTTCCGATATGAATAAAGGAAAAGCCTTTTTTTTTTTTTTTACCAAAAATCTTTTCCGAAAAATTGTGCCAAAAAAGTACTTTTATAACAAAGTAAATGGAACTTATTAAAGGATACTTTTTCACCCTTCTAGGATACCATAAAACGCAAATGGTCATTTTAAAGTCTAAGTTAAAATTGATCTGAAATTTACAAAGTTGATATGAAACTGATTAAAAAATACTTTCTCACCTTTTTAAGAAGTACATAATGCAAACATGGATAAAAACAAAACTGAGGGTAAAATAATAATTTTATAATCTGAGTTTGAATTAGTTCAAAATTTGCTAAACTAATATAAAACTTATTAAGAAATATTTACAAACTTTTTGAGATGAACAAAATGCAAATCTGTGCGAAAAAATAAGTGCAAGAGTAAAACAATAGTTTTACGACTCGAAGTTTAATTCTTACTGCATGTCATTTTCCATTTTCTCTATCTTCTCTATGTAAGAGTGATTGAAATTATGAAATGAGTTTGTAGTTAATAGGGTTTTTATTGAGTACCTAGTAAGTATTGATGTTTTTACCTAAACTCATGTATGTTCGATAGTTTTGAACGGTTTCAAAAATTTGGGTTAAAATTGCCAACCAAATAAAAAAATAAAAAAAAAAAGATGAGACCACCACAGAGCACATTTATAGATCTACACAACAGTAAAACAGCATAACCCAACATGAAGTAGGAAAACGTGCCGTTTTTCTAATGTTGCGTAGAAATACAATTGCATTCAATGATACTCTGAGAAAAATATAATTACTCATATTTCAGAAAAAAAAAATTTAATATATAAAAATTTATTTTTAGAAAAATATTTTATATTAAAACAAACAGACCTTTGAGCGCTTATTTTATTATGGGTAAAGAATAAAAAGGTGTAAAACTTACAAGCTGCTTATTTATCAATTGAGGGATTCAGGCCAAAAATCACCCCCACCACCAGAGAGGGGATTGGATTGGTTGGAGCACACAATAGAAGTTCAATATTAGACCAACATACAAATGCATTACTAGGAATAGAATGCCTACGACGTAATAAGGTAAAAGATCACAGCTAGAACCACAAACAAGAACCACATCTTCATGGAGTAATCACTCTGCCGTCGTCCTTGATTTGAAAGACGATGAAATCCATGAAAATGCCCTCCATGAAAATGACCTCCATGAAATGGCCCTGGAAACCAGTAAGGTGACACTGTCGGTGCTCCATATACATTAGTATAATTAAATCCATGCACCTGAAGGTTTAGTAATGGTATCAAGCCACCAGGAGCAGCAGCAGACGTTGTTAAGTTCCCACCACTTGCACTTGCCATCGGCATGAAACCTCCATTGAGTAGATCCCCTCCTTGAGGCATATAGTTTGCGCTCAGAGGGGGAGATGGAGCCGTTTGAGGTCTCTGCCCAGCCGGACGATTGGGAATCTCAACTCCGGAGATCGATCTACATCTTGGATTGTCCGAGCTTGTTTTGCCCCTTCCATATATGGGGACCAACTTCTCCTCCTCTATAAGGGCCTTACAAACAAGGCATTCATGGGAATGTGAGTTTGTATGCAGCCACTTATAAAGACACGGCCAACAGTAAAGATGGCCGCAGAGAGTCATGATAGGTTCTTCAGCTAATTCAAAGCAAATATTACATTCAAAACCACCGTTGTTGTTGCTGCTACCTTTGTTTGAAGAATAAGGGCTCATTGGTTCACCAAATCCACTAGCCATGTCAAAAGCCTAAAAACTTCAAATCCCTGTATTCACTTGAAATCACAAATCAATGCACTGCAAGATCCAATACAGGCACCTGAGATCCGAAAAAAGACAACATTAGCTGCAAAGAAAAAAAGGGCAATGATAACTAAATCAAAACAATCTAGCTACCACCAAATATGAAATTACTTGGCCTTGTTATCCTCTTTGCAGAATCTAATAGGCAAGCGAGGGTTTTACTACTTGAACGAGATAAATACAATAGTCAAGCATCACCAAAAAAAATAATAATAAATAAATAAATAAATAAAAATAAAAAAACCCACAACCTCATTAGGTTGTTGAGTAAACACAGGAAAAGGGAGGCAAAACATATAAATATATAATAATAAATAATGAATGGTGTTGGAAAATGTAATCCACAATTTCCTACATTCTGGTCAAGTTCAGAGGCATATTCATCTTTAGAAAGATGCAAGAATTTATTTTAACATAAATGTCTAGAAATATGAAATAATCGTCTAGGAATGTGAAATACATCTCCTATGATCTTCAATCTAGTCCTGTAAAGAAAAGGGTTCAATCTAGTCATGCAATAGCAAGAAAAGCACCAATAGAACGCTTCGGCTGCCCACCAACAAATACAAATTTACAAATGCATATCTGCTATTCAATGTCGTCAATGTCATACAGTTTTTATACTAGACTCTGACCACCAACAAATTATAAGTCCGACACTAAACTGGGCCAGTAAAGTTATTTCTTTCATTTTCTTTCTTCGGTTGTAGGCAACTAAAAGATATCCGTGATTGAAAATAGGTGGAGGTGTAAGTAAATGAACACAACCAAGTAGGTGTTTGAATTAGGCTCGTTAAACTTAATGAGCTTAAAAAACTAATTTAGGATCAGTTTGTTTAACTTTTGAGTCGGACCCATCGAATCAATCTTGAATCAAAGTTTGAATAGTTTGATATTTTATGATAAATATATAGATATTCGGTTCAATAATATAAGATCTTAAAATTGCTATTAAGGCTCGAGCGAACGCTTGATTTGTTTTACAGCCTATAAACAGGTTCAATTCATGAAAGAATGACTCGAAGAAGATAATCATCCTCGCCAAAGCAAAACCCAAAATATCGTTTGGTGGTTGAGAAAAGGCAGAAAAACAAATCAAGAAAATCATTGAATACTTGACGAATGAACAAGATGAATTACAAGGCTACACTGACAAAGATGGGTTTAATATACAAAAATTGTTTCATTTTCGTCTTCCTCGGTTTCTCCGCAACCAAAAGGAGACAATCCTAATTGAAAGATGGGCTCATTGCGTGTAGATGAGATCGTTACCGTTACAAATGTAAAGAAAAGAGAACGATTGGGGAAATGGACTTTGAGTTAAATTGTTGCAGATCAAAAACATCAGATCAACATAAATCAGGTTTTGACGAAATACGATTGCTGAGCATATACATTCAGAGAAACTGACCTTCGAAATTGATTAAAACGTAGAACGACGATCTTAGGTTGATGGAAGTCCTGAGAAAAGAGCTCTGTGTAAAAGAAAAGGGCCGAGCGAGCGACTAACGGACGACAACAGCTTCCAAGAATCACACACTGGAATACCAGAAGGAGAGGATTTTGATGACTACTTCTTTATACACACACACATATATATATATTTATATTTATAAAAATTTCATATGATAATTGTTTGATTAGACTTTTTGCCCTTTTAATTTTATTTTTAATTTACTCACTTTTAATTATAACATTCAATCCATCCAATTTATGATTTTTATTAGAATATAAAAAATATAAAGAAGAAAAAAAAATTCTGAAAAATTAGTTTTAAAATTTTGAAAATAAAAATTAGAATTTAACAATAACTAACCTAAAATATTTTATTCCTAAAACGTAACCCAGTTAGTAAGACCTTAGTTTAATTTTTAAAAGTCACAAGTTCAAATTTCTCTAGTGCCGTCTATCGGTCATTAATTTCAAGATCTCAAGGATTAATAAAAGTCACCAGTTCAAATTTCTCCAGAGCCCCTTATCGATCATTAATTTTAAAACTCCAAAGATTAGTCGAAGTATACATAAATTAGTCTGAATACTCTGAGTTAAAAAAAATATAAATTCAAATTATGATTATCCAAACGTGTGGGACACATGCACTTTCTTAATTGGTTTTATACGAGTTGTTTTCCACTTGATTATTTTTTGTTGAGTTGCTTTGTTTTCCTTTTCATTCAATATTTGCATCTTATTTGATTAACAATTTTACTCGCGATAATAAATTACTCTGGCATTTAAAAATTCCAAAGCCCTATTATTGGAAGGCTTTTAGGCTCAACAATTTCCATGACATGAATATAATATAATATAAAAACAAAACACATGCTAGCTAGAGAGAGACACCTTGGTGGAAAATGGCCATAGCACCCAGAGTTGAAATTTGCAGATGATGCCCTCACAGTTTGAGTTAGACAACTATGGCGTGTGGTCATGCCCCTTTAATGCCATGTGATGTGATGTGTGAGCAAGTGGAAAAAATAAATAAACAAATTTGACAGCCGTTGCTTTCGATTAATTGAAGTCCAAACATAATGTTTGATAAATGAAAAACTCATTTTGAAAATTAAAAGAAAAAAAAAAAGAAATTTTGATATATAAACTTATTGTGAACAGGAGATTAGACTTCTAACAGAGAAATTGAAGGAAATTAATCAATATATTTCTTTTTTCAATATCTGTTACGTACAGGTCCAGCAAATAAATCATAACTACATAGGAAGCCATAGTTACGATGGTCAAACTGTAAATCTCAGTTATAGAATGAACAGAAAAAATAATTGACTTTTTAGTACCACTGCCTAATCAGATTTTATTTATTGATGACACGAGTTTTTCATTTTTTTTTTGGTAAGTCAATCATTTTAAATGAGAAAAAAAAAAGTACACTAAAACATATTTTTACCAATTCTTTTTAGCACAACTTTCTAAAAATAAAAATAAAAAGTGGACAAAAAAATTTCTCAAATATTAATATAACACTATTTAGAATAATAAAAAACTCTGAAAAACAATAAAAAAATACCAAAAAATTTTAAAAATTATTCACTTTTTATTTCACTACACGAATTACGAACTCATAACTTATCTTACTTTTATCTCCTTTTAGTCACTGCAAATGCATCAAAAATATATTTATGGTCCATCCATATAGGTGTAGCACAAACGAATTCAAAATTTATACCCTCGAATGCAAGGTCAAATCTGGCGTTGCTGTTAATGCCACCAAATTTGACTAGCAGTTTCAAGCTTTAGCTAGCAATTTGCTTGATGTCCTTCTATATATATATATATATATATCACTCCTAAAAATTTGTAGTACTCGAATCAAATCCAAAAGCTCAAAATGTTTATTAGGTACAAGAAAAGAATCACAAGCTACCGCAACAATATTTATGGATCGTCCACCAACTTCCATCAAAATACAATTGCTTTCTGTCAAAACGAACAAGGAATATCCCAATATTAAACAGAAATTCCCACTACTCTTTGGTGGCACAAATTCGTTGTTGTCAAAATGATAATGCACTAAACTAGAGAGAGGGGGCCATTGGAATCCTCCGTGGCTTTGTCAATAATGCAACAACCTGTTTTCATAATCAGTGGGGTACCTTCTAAATGAATTGAGTGTTTCTTGTAATTCACCTAGAGACAGCATCTACAGTATGTAGCCCTCTCTCTCTCTCTGGTAATAGATCTTGATGAATCATCACGCCACCTGATCCACATAAATATATAATAAGAATCTCACCTAGCTCTCAATTATTTTTGCTGATCCGCCAAAATGAAAAATAAAAACAATTCCTTTTCTTCCTCTATCGACAATTGAACAATGAATGGTTTTAATCAAAACTAGTTTTAGCTGTAGAGTGACCCCGCTAAAATAAAATAAATAGTTACCGGGGATTTAACAGATTTAGCTCTGTTTTACTATCAGTTCAATGTCGGCTCCAACTTCAGCAATCTTGGCATCTTTGGAAGCCTTTGCTGCTTTGGCAATGTTTTCAACATCGAAGTCCAATGCTACTCTTCGGACCAGACCCTCAAGCATCTGTCATAATGAATGAATTAATAAGCAGTTCACAAGTGAATCTGATATCATAAAAATGGAAAGAGAGAAAAAGAAACAATTGTTTTATTGACATATAGAATTCATTATCCACTACAACGGAGAGATTGAGCAGAATATTGCCCCCCTAGATGATTAGACCAAGAAGGACGAAACAGAGAAATGCCTCCAAAAAAGTAACGTGCGACTGTAAAATTATTGCCAAACAAAAGAGAGAGATCAGACAGCTACAGTGCTGGCTAAACAAAGATATTAAAATATGGTTGAATCCCATCAAAACAGAAGATTCAATAAAAAACTACTATATATCAGGTACTCGTAAGTGAAAATTACAACAGAAATATTGATAGGAAATTGACTAAAATGGCTTGACCACATAATGTACTGCTGTAGATGGAATGGAATCTAAACCAAATTTAAGTGGCCAAAAAAGGGTGCGAAGATGGTTAAGAGTATGCTTTGTGGCTGCGAGAGGACAAATTCTTGCGGCCTACCCCCAAGCTGTTGGGACCAAGGCTTACTAATTAGGAGTTGAATTTTGTCCTACAGGTAGCATGGATATTGTTTGGGCATCTCATATACACATGTGGAGGAAAACATAGTGGGGTGGAGACTAACAGTGTCCAAACATTCACTGCAAATCAAACCTAAATATATAGCAAATTAAAAAGTTTCCAATGTTGAACCAGAAAGCCTAGCATCATAAGGGGAACATTTCTTTTCTACATGCATTCACATAAATAACACATGGGCACGCCCATCATAAGTCTTAACAGATAACCAAAACTTACTATCTTCAGAGCCAATCACCACATTAAACATAACAATAATGACACTGTTTGGAGTTAAACAAAAAAATATAAAACTCTACAAATCTCTATAAACACGAATTACAAGATTGTAAAATTTAAATTTTTTACCCACTG
The DNA here is from genome assembly GCA_019916065.1 of Vitellaria paradoxa. Lineage (NCBI taxonomy): Eukaryota > Viridiplantae > Streptophyta > Magnoliopsida > Ericales > Sapotaceae > Vitellaria > Vitellaria paradoxa. Next base: position 2,563,083 of record CM034238.1, on the reverse strand, counting down.
CACAAAATACAAGACACTAACTTTTACAAATTTATACAATTCCAAACACACCCAATTTCAGTAGCCACGCAAATCTCACAGATAGCCAAAACTAACACTTTTTTTGAGGGAAATGCTAGACTAAGCATAACAACTAATTCAGTAATTAAAGCGTACCAGCGATCCAATGGCAACTAAAGCCCTAAACTTTGAATCAGCTTCAAGATTTTCCTCCTCTGCAATCTGTCAAAAAACACTAGTTATGCCATTTTCTGATAACCTCAACTGACCATGTAAAATTAGTAATAACCAAATCCACATCAAAACCATGTAACTGGGTGTGATACCCCCCAATGCTTCAATGTAAATTTTAAAAGTAATAACGTCAGGAAAGCAAAGACTTGCCTCAAGAGCTGCAGAAAGAACTTGGGACTGGCCTTCTTGGTCCTTATTTTCAATCAATAGCACAGCGTAACTGAAATGCTCACAAATGATAAATCCAATATTAAAGATGGAAACAAACAATATCTATCCCTCCTCTCTCTATATATCCATATATATATATATATATATACATACGCAGGAATGATTCATCTCAAACTACAAACGGAAAAATGAAAGCTGAAGCCCAAGTTACACAAGCACAGCGTGATATAACCCAATACTATATTAATAAGGAAACACAAAAAGGGTTGGTGAAGCCACACAATGAAGTTGTCACATTTTTACTAGGAAACAATTGCCAAAATATTTCACCAAATTACATCATTTAGAACAATTTTTTAGCTTTAAATAATAAAGGGTAATTTTGTGATTACAAACAAGTAAACAACTTAATAACTAATCACTTTCTCTGTTAATGGACCTATTCTAGCGGGCATGCACGTAGTGTGTGTGTTAAGCCTAGCTCTAAAGCATATCAGCCATGGGAAAATAATAAAATAAAAATCCTAATTTCAAGAATTAGACAAACCAAGGGTGTATAGAAGGGCTAGTCCCTGCTTTGTATCACAGGTGGCATAGTCCCTGTTTTGCACCATGAGTGGCATCCCCTTGATGCTGTTGATAAAAATCCTTTACTTATTAAATAAAGAAATTAGACACCAGTCAATGCTCAATATTACACAGGGATACGCTGGTCAGAAAAATAAAGCAGTTAAAAGTGCCACTTACTTAAGAACCAAGGTTGCATAAGACACTTGGACTGGCTTATTTGAAGATGAATAACAACTGGAGAATACATCAAGAATCTGCCAAAACAATAAACAGAAAAATCAGCATGTCTTTTTGTGCATACAATAGAACTGGTGCAAAAGCATATATAAAGTACAGAGACTAAAAGATTAAAAACAAAAAGTGAGAGAAGCAACGGGCATAATGCATCTTGAAACTAAGAAGTCAATTGAGATATTAATTCCAACAGGAAATAACTATTGCAAAAGGAGAAAGTAAAACAAGGCTGCTTAATCCAAACAAGCCCGAGAGAGAGAGAGAAAACAAAGCTCAATCCTACCTTCTCCCAACCTATTTCAGCCTTAGCAACAACAAGAAACATGCACACACTCTTTTCCCTTCTTTTATTGTCCTACTCCACCAAACTGATCGAGCATTGTAGTTGGGTAACACCAACTCATTGATCATGTCCAGGTGGCAGAGGAAATGCCAACCAAGAATATAGCAACCAACAAAGACTATACTAACAAATGACAAAAAAGAAAGAAAGTCCAGCTCTGTAACCCCACCAACCAACTACAGAAAAGGGACAAAAATAAGCTCTTCACACTGTATAAGGTTATTTAAATCACTTACAAGTACTCAGAAGCAAAATCAACAGTGTCTGCGTAATTTTCCAAATCAGTTGGGGCAGCAGATAAAAGTTTAAACATCATTGTCAATTCCAAAAATCAATAGTCGCATGTATTTGGCCTTGTCAAAATGTTAGTCTTAACTACACGTGAGGGGGTATGTTGAGAGTATAAATAGTAAAGTAAATAATAAAATTGCCCCTCTGAAACCCAAACACTTAAGATGTCATTTGGTTTGTTTTTCTATTTTTTGTTTTCTGTTTTCTGTTTTGAGTGCATTTGCCATTTTGCGCTTTTGAAACAAGGGAAACAGCTAAAACGTATTTAGTCACTTGTATTTTCAAAATTTATTTTAGAAATCAGAAAATGAGTTTACACATAAAATGAAAAATGGCAAAAAGTCGTTTTGAGCGTTTTCAACATAAAACAAGAAAAATCTTAAAATAAGACAAATAGAGTATTTTCTGTTTCTTTGCTTTGGAATTTTTAAAACGTAAAACACATAAAATAGAAAACAAAAAATAGAAAAGCAAACCAAATGCCACCTAAGCTTCTCATTAGATTGTGGCTATCAGTGTAACCTTTCCCATAGACCAATCAAGTTCAATTTCTATTTTGCATTCTAACATCACAGTTGATCGTAGATAAATATTTCTAACCTCACTACGATGCTTTTGCAACCACTGATAGTGGCATGAATTTTTGAAGAGGTTAGTCACAACACGGATGCTGGTCAGAAGATTTGCTGGAAGGTGACTTGCAGTAGCAATCTTGATCATCTCCATTAGTATATCTGCTTAAAACAGAAAACCTCTTTCGTAAAAGCCAAACTTGAACAAAAACATACAACAAAAAAACTGCACTACTAAAGTTTAGCTACATGTCATGGGCCGGTTCTCCAACCTGACCAGCTTTAAGGAGCAGTTCTGGGATCATTTGGTATGATCTAGCACCATCTTAAGGTTTATTTCAGTTGTGATTAACAATAAAATGATAGTTATTACACATGATAATGACGAGAATTGCATAATGACATTATTTGAACAAGTTTCCAACACAGCCTTTGTCATAAAATGGAATTTAAAATATGTATCTAAATTAGATACCATTTCTATCATCAATGTGCCTGAGTAGCCTAGTAGCCCCATCTGGGTGCAGAATGATCATCCTCAAGACATCAATAACTGCAGAAACAGAATAGATCAAATTAACCAAGTGAGTGCATTAATGCCATGGATGCAAACAACAAAAATGCATGAATTAAATTGTATATGAATCAAATTATGTGAGCAAAGCATTAGCATCTTATGAGATGCAAAATTCACATTAAAAAAAAATACAAACGAATTATAACAAGTGGTGCTAGGAACTGAAAGAAAGCAATACCTACACAACCAATTAATCAGGATATTGCCTAGCCAAAATGTTATCTAAAACTTCTTATGTACAAGAGAACCAAAATAAATGGAAGAAACACTTCCGTGTGTAAATGTGCACGTGCAGGCGGGTGAGTAATTTTGGTGGTTGTGAGAGGTATATGATAGGGCTTTGTTAGATGAGCCACCATCTCACACAAAAGCTTAAGTTGTTAGGAAATTACCAACTTTATTATTTATATTGACCTAATTTCTCTCAGCATGTCTACTCATGTGTGGCCGATCTAACTTTTTTAAAGGGGTCAAAATCAAACACATGAACAACTGACCCTTTTTTTGTGGCAATAACGTTTGAACTCAGGACCTTTTGCTTGCTCTAATACTATGCTTGAGTGTTACCCACCATCTCATCTAAAAACTTTTGTTAGAGAATGGACAACTTATTATTTCCATTGACTTAATTTCTTTCAATAGGCTTCAAGAACTAAACCCCAGCACCAAGGTAAGGCAGCACCCTACCAGTCCATAGTTAGGAATGATCCAACTCAAGCAAGGGACTTCTGGAAGACATGAAGGCTTACAGGGAATTCACCAGACTCCCAGCCAGCTAATCTGTGAACAAAAATTTGCCTCCCTTCAAATATTTTGCAACTCGCGCATCCAAATTCCCCCCCCCCCCTTAGCAAATCTATGATTCTTAAAAGAAGATTAAACTGGGGAAAAAAAGAATGCCACTGTATATCATACTCCAGCAGCTCTGACAATTGGATCAACTCAGACCAGTGTACATTCAATCTATTCACATCTAGAGCCTTCAAAACTGCCACAACTCTGCCACCATGTTTGTAACACATCCAATATTACTAAAAAGCCTCAAGATGCAAATTGTCTTACAATTTCCACGCAACTGCTTGCGCCTCCTATCCAGAATTCCCACAAGAGGATCAAACCCTCTAAACCAATAATGGTCAACTCAACAAAGCCTTATTCCCAAATGAGTTGGGATCAGCTACATGAATCCTATTCCTCCATTCATTTTTGCCATGAGTTATATTTTCCATGAGTTTATATGAAATGAGTTATTTTTTCACAATTTTGGTCCATCTAATCTTAGATCTACCATTTGTCACTTTTACCCCTTCTACTCGAATCCACCAGCTCTTTCTTATTGGTGCATTTCTAAGTCTATAATGGACATGACCAAACCATATTAAACGATCTTCCCTCAACTTCTCTTCCATTGGTGCCTCCTCAACTAAACTAAAAACTTGTGACCTAAAATTACACAATCAAGTTACCAATACCTAACACCTAAGTAACTGAAGCACATATTTAAGTGTTATGTGGTTGCTAAGAAACAAGCGAATAGAGCACCATTCATGAACTCTTAATAAAAATGCAGATGTGACATGTAGAATCAATAAAAAGTACAGAAAGTCTTCATCAAAGGATCCTACTTCAACGTAACAAACATAAAACCCAGCTAACTGTAGCGTGGAATCATTAGACAAATGAAATTGATGACAATTATAAGGCAGAGGAAAGATATGAAGTAGTGAACCACAAACTATTAACATTCAACAATGCAAGCTCACCTGGAAATATCATTGCATGTGGCCATGTTTCAATCAATTTCAGCAACAAATCAAAGTCAACATCTGAAAATCTACTGCAGTGATAATGCGACGTGTCCTTCAGAATTTTAACAATTGCACCCAATCTCAAAAGCTCATCCTCAAGCAGCGACAAGCTCTTTTTCTCCTTTAAAAGATTATTCAGCAGATCCATCATTTAGGAAACTAAGATAAGAGTGTAGAACTAAACATCTTTAATACAGAAGAATACTAGAGTCATGTTCTTAACACTGTCAAATTTTGCAGTTCAGATTTCAAAAAGACTTTGGCTATGTTTGGTGTGTGGGAATGGAATAGAATAGAATGGAATAAGAGGTGGGAATGGAATGGAATGCTCATTCCATTCCTTTGCTTGGTTGCCAACATGAAAATAATGGGGAATCGAATAGACATCCAAAATTTCAAAATTTGATTACAAATTTCAATAATGAAATAAAATGAAATATAATAAAAACTATTATAATTTTTTTTTAAAAGCTATAAAAATAAATTTTATTTTCTTAACGCGAATATGAGTAAAAAAAAGGTTTAGAGGTAAAACTGTCATTTTACAATTCAAGTTCGAATTGGGCTAAAATTTTCTAAACTACTAAGAAACATGTCAATAAATATTTTTTAGTCTTTTGGGATGCCTAAAATACAAATTTGGCCCAAAAAGGGCCCAGGGGCAAAATAGTCATTTTACTCTGAATTCAGATCGAACTGAAATTTGTTTAATTATTCAGAAATATGTCAAGGATATTTTTTTAGCCTGTTGAACAGCTTAGAATGTGAATTTGGACAAAAAATAACTCAAGGGTAAAATCATCATTTTACAATTTGAGTTCAGATTAAGATCAAATTTTATTAATTATCAAAAAAGACATCAATAAATATTTTTTATCCTTATGGGAAGCCCAAAAGGTAAATTTGGGCAAAAAACGAGCCCAGAAGTAAAATGGTCATTTTACAGCCTGAGTTTGAATTAGATCAAAATTTGCTTAGTTATTAAGTAATATAAAAGAATATTTTTATTATCCTTTCGGAAGCCCGAAATATGAATTTGAAAAAAAAAACAAAAAACAAAACTTGGGGTAAAACAGTCATTTTACAGCCCGAGTTCGGATTTAATTCGAAAATAAGGTCAAAGGGTAAAATGGTAATTTTACAACCCAAAGAAGCACTTAAGAAAATTTTTTTATTACAAAGTAGTTGCTTGTATTTTTATTTTTATTTTTTTCAGTTTTTGAATCAAATTTTGATTGCAATGGAATGGCTATTCCATCACTTAAATTGTGGAATGCCTTTTCCCACTTAATGTAGGAATGGTTATTCCCATGGAATAGCATTCCAACTTAATTTTTTGATACCAAACATGAAAATAGGCTAAAGTGGAAATGGATTTTATTCTATTCCATTCCATTTCCACGTACCAAACATAGCCTTAAAGCATACTGTTTCCCTATCCCTATTCAGGTGTGCTACAGTTCATTCTACAGCACAGCGATTCACTTTCAGCCATGTTTACTTAGCAGATTCCTTATCCAAATTTCCTACATCATTAAAATTTGTATATATGTTTCAAGTTTTAACAGTTGTTTGTATCTAAAAAGCCAGGTGAACTCCTAACCTGCTTTTCTATGAAAAAGCAAACTTTTTCCTTTTGCAAAGTGGAGCTAATTAGTGTGTTTGGGGAACTGAAAAAAGCTAGTTTTTTTTTTTCTTTTTTGCCTGACCTTTAATTGCTGTGTAATACGAACAATCAGTAGGGAATACTGCCGTAGCATGAGGAGAGAGTAACAAATACTGTTTCGGAGACATAGGGAATGCCTTTTTCATTTCCTGCATTTGGGGAACAAAAGTGGGTATAGGGAATGAGGATGATAAAGCTGCTGGGTGATAATTTTTTGAGACATTCCTTAAATTTGCAGATAGGGAGGCTGTTGGTAATGCTCATAGAAATGGGAGGATTACAAGCACCAAACAGAAATGAACGAACAGAAAAAAATAGTAACAAAACAAAAGTACTGTTTTTTTCTTTTTGGGGGGGGGGGGGAGGAGTGAGGGGGAACCTACCGGGTCAGACAGCAGAGCACTGTTGAACTCAGAAATCTTTTTTAGAATCCCATCAAATTGGGCAACATCAAAGACAAGCATCCCTTTCTGGAAACAACATTTATAATGAAAAAATATAATCAAGGGCAGACCAAGCTAAGCAGGACATATATTTCTAGCATGTGAGCTTATATAATTCATGACCTTTATACTTTTTTCATCCAAACAAAGGACCCAATTTACATGACCATGCAATTTCAAAAGAGTGCATTTGAAGCAATATATTGGGATATGGAAAAAAAAAATGTGAAAAAGAATAGTGCAAGTATAAAAGGGAAAGCCTAAAGGTGCATACCTTGGGAACATGCTTGAAAGTAGGTTTTGCCAAGGTAGCTGTTATTTGAGCAAAAATGTGCAAAATATTAGTGTCACTGTAGTACCATATAGGAAGTTGTGCAGAGAGTTAACAGGATGTAGGAAGTTATGCAGAGAGTTAACAGGAAATAAGAAGTTGCGTGGAGAGTTCACAAGAACAGAATTATCATAAACATTGGAAAACTAAGAAGTGGCAATGCTCCTTCTCAACATTAAACACGCACCATGCTTGTTGGATGGTTCTCCTGGTACATACGCACTAGCTGAAATATAAAAGGAAAGAACATTTTTCACATTAAAATCAAGCAAAATTGGGGAATTTTCCTTCATAAATCAACTCCAGCGGCCATATGATACTTACAGCCAGTGAAAGGATCACGAAATGATGAATCAAGAACAAATTCTCTTTGTCCAGTATTTTGGAGTATGAACTCCACAATTTGTTGACGATAGGATAGAGGAAGATTCTCCTTGACAAGCCATTTATCAGCTGTAGCATATGGATTATCTGGAAACAGCTCACCAATTATTTAATCATTATTGTGGTTAACAAATACATCCATGATTTATTTGATGTAATCAGAAAGTCTTAAGAAGGCTAAATATCATGTAGAAAGATAACAGCCTCCACATACAAAGCTACTTTTGTATGATATCATCAACACTATAAAACTGGGAGGGTTGACAATAGTATGAATACTAACTCAGGATGTAAAATTTACCACATTAAACAGGAGATATTTATGGGGAGGAAGGTAGCATCAGCACATGATTTTTGTGCAGATAGCAGAAGATAAATAGAGCTTCCATTCAAATCAGGAACTGATTCTATCAATAATATAGTATAGCTGGTTTGACAGACTAAATACCATGTCACGAGGAAGCATTCACATCAAGGAGACACTATTGAAACACCTCTCTTTTCATTTTTCTTTTTTTGGTCTGAGGGGGGGGGGAGGGGTGTAAAAATTTGAGCTCGCCCACACTCTCAAATAGTGCAAAGATGATTCAGAAACAAATTCTCTAAACCAAAAATGGAAAATAAGCTATCAATTCATCTTGCCCAGGCATGAAATCCGTGCATCATCAGTACTGCGTATGTTCTTCTCCCTCAACAGACACTGCACAAAAGATAAAGGGGCGACGTCCAACTCTCATCTCTCTCTTTATCGACCTACAACTCAACAAGAAGAAACTAGAGAGTTAGGACACCACAGCCAGCTGCCCTTCCTCCAAAGAAGGTGAATCGGATTAATTTGAATTAGGTAACTGTTGACCACCCTGATGCTCTCATACTCAAACTTAAAATGCATCTACTCAGAATTCCCAATGGCTGCCAATTGATTGTGCAGTGTCATGCTCCAGACCCAGCCTCACGCCCAGCCAACCCCCCAACAACCTTTTTTTACCCTGAGAACTCACCTGATATTATCTGTTTGAAAGAAATAATAAAAAAGATATTATTTCCAGATATATCAATTGGTCAAATTCAAAAGAAGTACCTCCTTTCAATGAATGCCCAAACCCTTAGCACTCTTGTCTTTAGTTAGCTTCTCACCTCCTTCAATTCCAACCCCCACTTTTCCTGTCGAGCCTTTCAACATACTGTTACTCTATTACTTAATCCAGATCATCCCCCCCCCCAAAAAAAAAAAATTAATCATCTGTTATTGCGTAGCCTAAAATAAACTTTTCAATCTCTAAGAAGGGAACTCAATGTCTTGGAAAGGGTGAGGAATGGAGTGATTGAGAGGTTTCAAAAGAGGGTGCCAGGGTAGAAGGTGAGGTAGTTATCCAAAGGGGCTAAGCTTACTTTGATTAAAAGTACATTGTCAAGTCTTCCAACCCTTTAGTTATTTATTTTTTTTTTTTTTTTCGGCTGAGTAAGAAAAAAGTTGTATATATAGCCTTAAAAAGAAACCTAACAATTAGTATCCATGTCTACCAACCTATTTTATGTCTCTCTTAAACTGTGCCTTCAGTTGCGTTGAGAAATCTAGAAAAGATGCTGAGGGAATTCTTGTGGGGAGAGATGGGAGAAGGAATCAAATATCTGTTGGTGGGATGGAGGACAGTGTATAAGCCAATCAATGAAGGTGGATTAGGCATCCGTAATCTAAAGAGTTTCAATGTGGCTTAGTCAGAGAAATGGTTATGGAGGTTTGCTAATGAGGAGAAGAGATTATGGTGAAAAGTCATTGCCTTCAAATATGAGCTCGAACCTTTTTGGTGAAAGCAGCCGAAGGAGTAAGTTTGTGGAAGGCATCAGTCAATTGTAGGGGAATTTGCCATGGCAAGTTGCCCGTGGTGATGTAATTAAATTTTGAAGGTTCAAATGGGTTGAGCTAGGCTAATTGACCTTTACCCAAGCAGTTATGAGCTACCAGCAGATAAGGAAGTCTTGATGTTAGATTGCTTGAGTGGCAATAAGGCAAATCGGATGTGGAATGTTGTGCTTCAAAGCAATCTTCATGATCGAGAAGTGGAATGTTGTCACATTCTTGCAGAACATTCAGAGTATAAAGGTAAGAAATACCAAAGTGAGGCAACCAATCTCAAAACTCCTTTGTCCACAAGCCATCGGCAAATAGGTGATCAATAGATTCACTCTGGCCTTGCAAAGACAGCATCTATTTACAATGATCAATATTTTTTTTTCATTAACCAAATTGTCAATCGTCAAAATCTTACCTAGAACCAAAGCACCACATAAAAAGTGACCTTTGGTGGAGCCCCACACCTCCAGATCTTGTCCCGCTGAAAATCAATTGCCCGCATTACGGATCAATGTGATCGCCAATTGTAACAACTTTTCTATGCGTGATATACAAAATAAAGAAAGTCACATTTAGAGGCACCCCATACTTCCATATGCAAATGCAATGCAAAATCTCCTCCTTACTTCCCACTAACGTACCACAATATAATTTAACTTCAAAAGCCCCATATTTTGACATGTTCCAATGTAAAACATCTTCCCTTCACCCGACTTTCCAGAATACTGCATATTAAGGAGAGAGCCAAAAGGCGTCCAACTCCTGATCATGAAAACTTCTGCAAAGATTAACATTCCAAACACAATTTCCACCTTCTAAAGAAAGATCTCAGCCACTTAAGCTTCCTTATCCACTGCAAAATCAAAGGATTTTGGGAACAAATCCAGTAAACACCTTCCACCCATTCATCCATGACTCCAAAATCTCTCACATTCTCAATTCCCGACCTCAAGATATATAATTTAAAAAATTCATGACATCTACCCCAGAAACCTTTCAAACAGAACTTCACAATCTTTATTAATATTTAGCAGGCAATTAAAGGACATTTTCAAGCAAAACTTTGCAAGATAGGAAAAATAGACAAAACATGATCTAACAGTGTCACAACAATCAGCATCCATTTATTAAACTAGGGAATAGAAGACACTATAGCTTTACTATATACACAAAACCAAAGAGCACAAGTTACCTGATCTGTTGTGAGGCAATTTACGAATAGGCTCACCATCTCCAATATCAACATCAAATACTGATCAACAAACATCAAGATTAAAAAAAGGAAAGGGCAAAAGAGAGAGACAAAAGGATAGCATGCATGTGCAAAAATAAATTAGAAAGCCTAACCATAATCATATTGAATCCCATCGAGAACAGGACGCTTCATGCTATCATCAGGTCCATCAACGACTTCACCAATCTAAAGTAAAATAATACTCAGTGCAAACTTTTCTACATTAAAAAAACGCAACAATAAAAAGTGGGAGAACACGCTAAATATATACAAAAGAACTAAGTGAATTAGCCAGCATAAAACTAATCGTCTTTAGCTATTTGACACTGCTACCTAGCAAAAAATAATAAAATAGATAGATATACAAGCAAGCAATGCAGAGAAATTCTAGTGTAAGTAGGAAAAATGCTTAAAGAACAACACAATAAACTTGGCAACATAGGAGTGCAGACATCCATGCAAGCACTGGTATCTGAATGAAATAGATTCAAAAGTACTAATATCCGAATGAAAAAGACTAATGTGAACATCACACTCAAAAGTTACATTCAGCATGGTTCCCTTTTGTAAGTACATTAAGCTTTGTTTTTCATTAATCTTGCACCAGAAGACTACTGCAAAGTGCACTCGACTTCTGTTTAAATGAAAAAGATTTTGAGACAGAAAGGGGGAAGGGATTCACTGCATTCATTCTGCTTTTGCTTTCAAAAATATTTGCAGAACAGAAAAATCAATTAAACCAAAAATAAAAACAGAACAATGGTCATACCACATAGCCAGCGAAAAAAAAAGGAGGAGAAGAAGACTCTAGATCCTAAAGAACTCCCTTCCCATGCTTATCAAAGCTGATAGGCAAACCCATATTTTCAGGAAAAGTTATCTAGCCCTAAGTTTCGTTCCTATGATCAGGAATAATAAAAATCAATAACTTAAGAAATTAAACAAACAAAATAAAATGCTAATGGGTGCATTACTAAGTTGATATATAAAATTAAGTTCTAATAAGCAGAATAGGCTTAAATCAAAGAGAGCCATCGAAACAGTGATTACTTGTGGATTTTTATAGGCATATAATTCAAACTATGCAGTTCCCCAGTGGCCCACACAATGCTTCCCATACTTATCAAAGATAATAGAAAAAACCAATATTTTAGTTTCATTTCCATAATCGGGAACGACAAAATTAATAACTAAAGAAAATAAACAAAAAAAAAATTATAAGGTTAATAGGTACATTACTTGGTTGATGCATAAAAGCTAATTTCTAATGAGCAAAATAAGCCCCAAATCCAAGAAAACCTTCAAACTAATAGTTACTCGTGGCCTCTTATGGGCATATAATCCAAACTATGCAGTTCCCCAGCGGTTCACGCAACACTTCCATTTCAATGATTTTGAATCACCAAGTTACCCCTCACATATCTTCACCCTCCTTGTCAAAATATTTGTAGCCAGAGACCAAAAGCACATTTACGCAACAGAAACACATAAGAGGCACTGTTAGATGAAACGAATTGAGGGAGTTGATCATCACAAAAGCTTACAGAATCCACTATGCCTAAAGACAATCACTTGGTTCCTCAGGCCGGACATCAAGTTTCCTGCCAACCCAGAACATACACTACTTACGATCTCCTTTATTGTCTACCTGACATACAACTGTTTAGTAATAGCATGGTCAATCGCAACAGACCAACCTCCACCATCGATTTGAGTGGATCCAACGGTGGAAGTAGGAAAGTCGGAAGTGGTAGATGTTCCTTGGCATCCTCCTAGGGTGAAACCTGATGTACTTGGGAACCCTACTATTCCATCCCTTCCAACTACCACTTCCTCTCTCACCAGGAGTGCTCACATCTCACCAATTCATTTTCTAGAATTCCTGCATCATCCAACATGCTTTGCTGCTTTCCTTAGAACCTGTATAGTGTCACCCTATCTACAGTATAGACCAAGCCAACCCAGTGCAAATCATCCGTATCACATGAGCAAACAACAATAAAAAGGTTCTAAAATTAGCCATTCAATGGAAAACAAATGGCAACTAAATTAGGCGTTACCATAGTCCGCTCATCATATTCCATGTAATGCATCAGCATGCTCAATTCCTTCTAGCTAATTTACATTGTATGATAATAACAGCTACAGGGGGATAAGAGGGGGGAAAAAGGATACGAAATATTGCCAAAAGGTAAACGCCCCAGGCAAACCTGTCTTTGAATAAACAAGAACAAATCCAGTGAGTGTAAATGTAATGCCAATTTATAACATATCATGCAAGGATAAACAAAGAGTAAAAAAAGTCTAACCAAAATAATGCATACAAACTTCATTGAGAAATGAAAGATAGCTTCAAAGAATAAATCAGTATTAATAAAGCAAAATAATGCACACACATGACACAAATCAATGATTGGTATTGACAAGGCATCTGAAAGTAAAATATAAGATCAAGGGCTAAAAAGAAAATAATATGAAAATACTTCTTACCTTATCCCATTTCTGCTCACTTAAATTCCATGCATATGCTACACCATTGTCCCCTTCTCTGACAACCTTTGTCTGGCCATCACTGGTTCCTGATGACCAGATCATTAAAAATCATTACTATTCATAGATACAACGGCGATTATGAGAATAGAAATCATCCATCAAATTTATATTTTCACGATTACTTAAAAAAATAATTCTTCTAATGAAAGAATTTCCATTGGTATTAAATGATACATCAATATGGATTCATATAAACGAAACTAGCCCTCCTCAACTCAAAATTTATGTTCATCCAACAACTACGGCATCATCTATCAGAAGTCAAAAAGTTATCAGACAAAAATAATGAATTGTTTCTTTCAAAGCATGTACAAAAGATCGAACCTGGAACCCTTAAGGCCTCTAGCCCTGGTAAGTCGTCCAATTTCAATCCTCCAACCCTCTTTCTAGAACAAACAAGAAGAGATAACATGTAGTCAGGCAAAACTAACAAGTTAAGGGGGGTGGAGAGGCCAACCAACTATTTTTGTGGTTAACAATCAATATAATTGCCATATACCATAACAATGTATATAGGTTACCAGAAAGCTTAAACAAAGTATACATGCTAGTGGCAAAAAAAGTTTTCATTTCGAAAGGGAAAAAGAGGTTGCTAATCACGTATCACACTTTTTTGTTCTCCTTTTTTTTTTTTAATAAGTGTGGGACAGGGGTTAAAAACAGACTATTGAATGTATCAAAGGACTTCTAAAAGAAGGAGAAAAGAAAAACAACTGATCTATTAGGAAGCCAAAAACCCAATGGTGATGAATCAACATTGAATAAACCTTGCTAGCCAAGAATTACATACAGATTATTATTAGCTATAAAAACATATATATGTATATATCTATATATTTATTGATTATATGTATCCACGTCAACAATCAATCAAATGGCATACCTACTACACTTGTAGTAAGAAAGTTGAGAATCAAATGACTCAAGCTCAGGCAAGGCAGCAATCTTATCTTGATGAACTGTCCAAATACGCACAATTCCATCAGAACATGCAGTTACAATATCACCATTGTCCAAGAATTTGGCATCCCACACGCAACCAGGATGCTCTATACTTTGGACACAAACTCCATCTGCAACAATAACATCATTTCCCAAGTAATCAGCATTCAATTTGTGAATCCAGTGATCTCAACAATAGATGAAAGATAAAACTTTTAATTATAAATTTAAATTCCTCTGACCTGCAGTTAAAATATAATGAAAGACAGTTATAAGTGCTTTATCAACTATTGTAAATCCCTATTAAAAGATGAGGGGAGATGCTAGTTTCCAATTCTTCTTCAATAACCCACCACTATAAACTTTTTCTTTTTTTATGCTGTCTAAACCTTTAAAAGGGATATATATCCACCTCAAAGCCCTCCACAATATTAGACATAACCTCTCCAAAGAAATTTGTAGGATTGGGAACTCAATAATGTTACTAGCCTTACTGGTAGACTGCAGCTTCCTCAAAATGAAAATACAAAGGATAGAGTATTTGAGTGTCACTTAGTATAAGAAAATTAAAAGAAATCCCAAAATGTAAATGACAATAAGCCTATGTGCAAGTTCCCACCAAAACTGAGGACCATATCCTTCCAAAGCATAACAATATATGGGCAAAACTCAGCTATTTCACAAAAAAAAAACTTACCAGGTAAATAAAAAATTACCAACCAAACAAGAATTGGAATAGCAAAAAAAGCCAGAGACTTTCCAAGTAAGAAGAGCTTTGATACAAGTATATCAATATATATATAGCCTGCCTAGAAAGTAAAAACCTTTCCATATCTTCGCAAAACAGTCCTCGCTTCCACTGACAATAAGCCCAGAGACATGTGAATCAATAGAATAGACAATAGAAGTGTGACCAACCATCTCCATTAACACTTCACCACCAAGCGCCCACAACCTGATAGAGCTGTCATAACAAAACAAGAGCCTAAATTTAAGATACACTAGAATGAGAAAACCAAGTAGAAAAATGGTGCAACTATAGCAAGGAATGAAGGAGGCAGAACAAAAGGAGTACAAATCATTCACTATTGAAGTCTAAAAACAAAAGAGGATGTGCAAAGTGAAGACATTTTAAAGGGTTAAAACTTAAAAACCAATTAGAACACCATTATGAGATTGCAGTATTAACTCCACTTACAAGGCCTTGAGTATCTTAAAATCACACAAAATAAATAACTAAATTACTAATCATCTGCTGAAACAGTGAACTGAAAGTCATCTAAAAGCCAAGCATTGACTCTTATAATTTACAATGAAGGCAACAAACTAAAGATAATGTCATCCAGATCTGCAGTAAAATTCTGGCGACAAAGTTCTCATGGGAAGAATAAGTACATTCACTTTTTAGCCGCCTAGCCCACCTGTTTCTACTTAGCAAATAGATTAAACATAGCTCACAAATCAGCAGATTATCCTACATAGATGCTTTTAAATTTCCACGTGTACATGCGTGGCGTAACATGGAACCTTATTCCTTTTGGTTTGGCTTGGCCGATTTGGGGTGGAAGAAATCATCGAAATTTTCGAGGTTTAGAAAGATCATTAAACCAGCCAAAGATAATTTTCTTGTCCACATTACAAGGTTGGATTTTGCAGAATGTTCATCCCGATGTTATCCATATTTTGAATTGTGTGAATAACTTGAAGAGATGATGTTCTTTTAGTTTTTTTCTGCTTTATTTTCCTTGTTAAGAGTTGATTCCCCTCGAATGGATTCATTTCACTGTCAAAACACACATCATCTCTTGGTTTCACTTGAGCTTTCATTTTCAGTAGTTTTCAATAAATATAAACTGATTGCCATACGATAGCATTAATTTTAATATTACCCAATGGACCACTAAGACTAGCACTCCACACAAACTCGCATCAGAAGAAAATTCACCAAACACGGCAATACATATAGACCCCAAAAGAAATGAAACTAACATACCCATCGTGTGATGCAGAAAGAATTCCCAAACCAGGCATCACGGCCAAACTTCGAACTGTATCTGCACAAACATAAAAAAGCACAAGGGCATTCAAATAATATCATATATTAGTTGGTAAGAGGAAGAGAAGAAGAATAAGAAGAAGGAAAAAAAAAAAGGAAGCGGAAAGGTGGGATAACCAGATTTTGACTGACTTCTTTTTTCTTTTTTTTATGAATAAGAAAGAATCTATATATATATATATATATATAAGGCATAAAGGGGATAATGCCACAGTACAAAAACTACAAGTTTAACCACAAAAATGGCATATCAAATAACATCCATATGCTCAAAAAGAAAAAAGGAAAAAAAAAAAAAAAAACCAAATCCAATTCTTTGCCCCGACCTAACCAAATAAACAATAGCCCCAAAAAAGTGCTCTTTTTATCAAATAAAGAGAATGCTCCTTATCATGAAAATATCTTTTGTTCATCTCCCCCCCTATGAGCTAAGTTAAACAAAAGGGGAGCCATGCTTTCCTTCTGCTCTTGTGAAACCTTGCAACCCATCACTCCTCAAACACTTGCTTCACCCATTAGGTGAAAACCCAATGCATGCTGAAACAATATGGTACTAGACCCCAGACCTCTCATAACCACTGAATATGTACAAAGAGACGTTCTACAGATTTTGAATTTCATTTTAGTAACTAAGATGCTATTTGGTATACTTGTTTTGAGCCCATTTTCCATTTTGCAATTTTGAAAACAAGAAAAACAGTTCAAAACACATTTGATCACTTATGTTTTCAAAATTTGTTTTAGAAAACAGAAAATGAGTTTGCAAATGAAATACAAAATGGCAATAAGTTATTTTGAGGGTTTTCAACCCAAAACAAATAAAATCTCAAAACCCCGTAAACAGAAAATGCCAAACAAATACGTTTTCAATTTTCCTTGCTTTGGGATTTTCAAAACGTAAAATACATAAAACTGAAAATAGAAAACAAAACAGAAAATAAAAAACAAAAATACAACCAAATGGCACCCAAGATTTTGAACTTATAGACCTAATTTAAACCTTCTAAAGAAAAACATTATTTAAAGATAATATAACTTGGCCGGTGACTCCTGAAGCCGATATCAAGAATTTTGGCACGTCACTAGAATATTCCTCACCTTCAAAACCCCAGGGGGGTGAATGTGTTTAATTTAAATGTTTAATTTAAAAGTTAAATGTTTAATTCAAAACACTTGAATATGTTTAATTTAAAAATTAAAATAAACACAAATAAGACTACTAAGACTAGTAACCTAATGATGCATGGTTCCGTTAGGTCCCAACTCCAAAGTAGGTCCATATCTGGAATAAAAAAATAAAAAATAAAAATAAAAACAATTCCCAAACTTTACATTTGCTTGATCTTCATATGGTCTGGTTTGGTATATGAAATCCAAATTCATCAAAATATTACAAATTCCCATCTTACACAAGGCATCGTAGCATGGTAATTCAAATCGAACCCAACCTCAAACAAGTGAAGCAGCCAATTCACCGTTCATTGCTTGAACCAATTAGAGAAAATTAAATATTTTTATTATAATTAATTCTCATACATATTATATGTAGCTAGCCAAAAAAAGGTGAAATATTGGATAGGTGATCTTAAATCACTCAATTTCCTTCAAGTTTTTTTTTTTTTCGCGATAAATAATATTCGAACAATTTATTAAAGAGGCATCCAAAGGATGTTACCCAAGTACAGAAAACCATAGATTTACAAATCCATACTCTCAATTCTGGTTGTGGTGGGATGTCAACTGGATTATGCCTAGGAGAGTCTTTTGGCATTCTAGATGCTCTCAACGCATGGCAGGGCTCTCCCTGCTATTGTGCACCAGCCTAGAAATGGTAGTGTGCAGGGGAGGAAAAATTTCAATGGTAATGCTCTTCACATTAGGAGGCCTAGGAGATCCTTTCATTCACAAGAGGTTACAATAGATGTCGAAGATAGTTTTGTTCACAATGGAGGAACAAGGCTGGTTGAAAGAGGAAGGGGCTACGTCAAGGTCTTAGTTCTTTACGATGACGAACTAAGATGGATCCAAGAGATTTGCAGCAAAGAACCCAGACTTCCAGGGGGTTTCCAGCAGCTTGGATGTTGCCGGGGTGGTAGGAGGACCCTGATATACTCCAGAATAATTTCTGGTGCTGTCAGGAAGCTGGAGCTGCGGCTATTTGCACCCTACGGCAGAAGACAAATGTGCATCCCTGAGCTGGCATATGGAAGAGGTTGGATATTCTTCGCTGAATTGATATCCAATTTTGTTTCGAGTAGGAATGATGTCCCTTTCACCCAGTCAACCCAGCCCCTTGTTCCTTCCTCTTCTATGGAAGCAGATTTCCAGAACAGATTTCATAGCAGCAATCATTTAGCCAACTTCCATAAGAAAAAATCCTTCTTAAAAGCGGCAAGATTAAATAAATGGAAGCTTCCTGCCATCAGAAGTTCACACATTGGAGGTAGGGAGAAATGTGTGCTTGTCAACTACGATGATGCCGTCGAGAGTAGCTTTCATATGGCTAGATGTCTTGTTGGCAGATTTGGAGCTTCACAGCATGGGAAGGCAATCTTAACAGACCCAAAGGAGGTTCAAAATTGGGTAGATAGGCGCTGGAAAATTCCTGGAGGGGTAGACATTAAGGAAATTGATGTCAACACTTTTCTATTCATTTTTCCTTCCAGGGTATCTGCGGAGGAGAGATTAGGACAGCATTCCTTTAACGGAATGACCTTATTTCTTGATAGATGGCATAGTTGGAGCTGCTGTGACAGAGGAGAAAGGAGGCCCACATCTACTTGGATTCGAGTAATTGGTTTGCCCATTTTCCTTTGGACTGAAGGAATATTCAAGAGTATTGGTGATTACTGTGGTGGTCATTTGGAAACTGCTCCTGAATCCATTATGCAAACCCATCTGAAATGGGCCAAGATGAGAGTTAAGAGTCAAGGAAGGAAAATCCCATCTTCGGTGATCATTAAGGTTGGAAGCTACAATTACGATTGTCCAATCTGGGTTGAAAGGAGTCCTTGGGTCGATTGGAACATCCATCCCTGGTCAATTCCAGGAAATCTGCAGCCACCGGAGCCTAGGAGGATGGTGGCGCGTGAAGGTGCTGCCAACTTGGGGGCTGCTCAATCTTTTGGAAATCAAAGAGTCAATTCTTTTGAGTTTCCAGAGGTAAGCATTAAAAGCAAGAGGAGAGATACTAGGAAAGTTCGATGGATCAAAGTTGGTGAAAAGCCTGCTGCACACACGAAGGGTCTCACTTCAATCCCCATTAATGAGGGTCAATCTTCAGTAAATAGATTTGCCCCTCTCAATTCTGAACTAGATTCAAAGGATGAAGCATTTATGAATGACCTCGACACTAATGGAGCAACTGCTAAGGAAGAAGATAGTGAGACAACCCAGCATTCAATGAGGGATAGGGATGAATACAGTGATTGCTCCCTTCCCAACAGAGACAACTGCATGTTTGGAAAATCCGCAAACCTGCCAGATTCTAATTTTGAATCTGCCAGTCTGCACCACCCTAGGTATGACCTGATTTTGAATAATTCTATGGAAGGAGCCTTAATTCCATTGGATCAAGACGAGGATCTCTGTTTTGGGACTCATTTCAACAGGCCTTTAGAGGATATAACAAATATTCCCACAGCCGTGGAGGAGCAAGGTACAGAACACACTGATGCTGTTGACTGTCACCCTTTGGCTGTCTACAGTCCAGAAGAGTGGGACTTGAATGCAGAAACTCTGCTTCTGGGTGATTGTGGGCATGAACAGAAAAATATCTCAAAATGGGTGGTTAACCGCATGAGATCTTTTAAGAAATTGCTGGGGATTTCAAGTGATGAATTTGAAGATAAGATCATGGACCTTCTTCAGTCCATTGAAGAGAAGAGACGACTGAACAAAGAGGGGGAGGTTAAAAAGCCAACAGGCAGCTCTAGAAAGAGTATGAGGGAGCTTAAGAACTTGAAGAGTTCAATCACTTATGATAAAAAAAGCATAAGTCTGGATTATGGAGGTAGAAGATCAGGGAATCCATTATTCATCAGTCTTAATGCAGCCTAAGATTCTATGCTGGAATGTTAGAGGGTGTTGTGGTGTACCAAAGAGGATGATAATTAAGTCTTGTCTCAGAAAATGGTGTCCTGATGTTGTCTGTCTTCTGGAAACCAAAGTTGGTGTGGTAGATAACTCGGTTATCAGATCACTGTGGGGTGGGAATTGGTACAAATGGAAGGCTCTAAATGCTGTAGGGTCCTCGGGCGGTATCATTCTGATCTGGGACAGTAGAAAATTTATTATGCAGGATTCTGAAGTTGGAACATACTCGCTTTCATGCTTATTTAAGCATTTGGAGGAAGATATCTCTTGGTCCTTCACAGGTGTTTATGGGCCAATAGACCGTGCTTTGAAGTGTGAATTCCTAGAGGAAATAGGTGCTGCTGTCTATCGCTGGCAGGTTCCATGGTGTATGGGGGGAGATTTTAACATGGTCAGCTGCATTGCAGAAAAATGGAACTGTACTAAAAAGACCAAACAGATGCATCTATTTTCTGACTTTATAGGCGACTTGGGCTGCATTGATTTACCTCTGAATGGCAGTAAATTTACCTGGAGGAATAGCATCAGTAGGTCAAGACTTGACAGATTTCTGGTATCTAGTGAATGGGAGGATATGTTTCCGGAAGTTCTCCAAAAGGCCATGCCAAGATTTTGCTCTGATCATGCACCAATTATGCTAGATGGAGGGGGCTTAAAAGGTGGTCCAAAACCTTTTAGGTTTGAGAAGATGTGGCTGCAAACCGAAGGCTTCACAGAAATGATTGCCAGATGGTGGCAAGGTTATTCCTTTGATGGTAGTGCTAGCTATAAGCTTTCTCAGAAATTGAAATGCCTAAAATCTGATTTGAAAAGGTGGAATCGTGAGGTCTTTGGAAGCATTGAAACTCAGAAACTTCAGTTGGAGAAGGACATTCAAAACTTGGAATGGCTTGAAGAATCCAGAAATCTCACTGAACAGGAGAAGGATGACAGAAAATCAAAATTGAATGAGTTGCACAAATTGATCAAAATTGAAGAAATAAGCTGGAGACAAAAGTCTAGAATCAAGTGGCTTAAAGAAGGAGATAAAAACACTAAGTTTTTTCACAAGATGGCCTCAGCAAATAAAAGAAAGAACTGGATTGACAAGCTTCGAATTGGAGAAACGATTACTGATGATAAACAGCTTATTAAGGAAGAAATTCTGCAATTCTATATGCAACTGTTCCAAGAGGAATATAAGTGGAGGCCTAAGGTGGATGGTCTTAATTTTTCTCAAATCAGTCCAGAGGAAGCTGGTTTTTTAGAGACCCCCTTCTCTGAATCTGAAGTCTCTCAAGCACTTAAGGACCTGGATGGAGACAAAGCTCCTGGACCCGATGGATGGACAATCGATTTTTTCCAGAGCTGTTGGCATATCTTCAAGGAAGATATATTGAAGGTTTTTGCTGAGTTTCATTCCAGCCGCAGATTTGTCAAAGATCTGAATTCCACCTTCATTGCCTTAATCCCTAAAAAGTCTAGTGCAATTGATGTTAAAGATTTTAGGCCCATTAGTCTGGTTGGAGCAGTTTACAAGCTGGTTTCTAAGGTGCTGGCATCTAGACTGAAACAGGTTTTGAAGTCTATTATCTCGGTCTCACAGAATGCTTTCGTGGGTGGACGTCAAATCCTAGATGCTGTCCTTGTTGCCAACGAGGTTACTAACTCAAGAATACATAGTCATGAGGCTGGAATAATCTGCAAGCTTGATATCGAGAAAGCATTTGACCATGTAAATTGGGACTGTTTGATTTATCTGCTGAAACGAATGGGGTTTGGCAGCAGATGGTGTAAATGGATCTATTGGTGCATTTCTACTGTCAAGTTTTCTATTTTGATCAATGGTTCCTCTGAAGGTTTCTTTGCTTCTTCTAGAGGACTTAGACAAGGTGATCCCCTTTCCCCTTTTCTATTTATCATTGTCATGGAAGTCCTAAGTAGAATGTTGCAAAATGTGGAAAGTGCTGGTCTGCTTAGTGGTTTTACAGCTAAAAATAATACCAGCAACCCATTAACAGTCTCCCATCTTCTGTTTGCCGATGATTCAACTATATTCTGTGGGGCTAATTTGCTGCAGCTAGGACATTTAAGGTGCATCCTACTTGGTTTTCAAGCTGTTACAGGTCTGCGAGTCAATTACAGGAAATCTGAGATCATTCCGGTTGGTGAGGTTGACTCCATTAACAATCTGGCTGCCATTCTTGGCTGCCAAATTGGTTCCCTCCCAACAACCTACCTTGGCCTTCCCTTGGGAGATCAAATTAAATCTAAAAGTATTTGGAACCCAGTTTTGGAAAGATGCAAAAAAAGATTGGCTGTTTGGAAGTTGAAGTATCTCTCCACTGGTGCAAGGGTCACTTTGATTAAAAGTGTCCTTGCCAGCCTCCCTACATACTTTTTTTCTCTCTTCAAAGCACCTGTTTCTGTCATTAATTCTTTGGAAAAATTACAAAGAGACTTCCTTTGGGGTAAGAGTGAGGAAGTTTTCAAACACAGCTTGGTTGATTGGAGGACAATTTGCTCTCCAATTGATTCTGGGGGTGTTGGTTTGAGGAGTTTAAGATTACACAATGAAGCTCTTCTTGGGAAATGGCTTTGGAGATTTTCTCAGGATAATTCCAGCCTTTGGAGAAGTGTAATTGAGAGCAAGTATGGGGAAGATCTTGGCGGGTGGTGCTCAAAAACCAGTTCTGGGCATTTTGGTGCAACTATTTGGAGAGAAATCAGAAGATTCTGGATGCCTTTTGTTCGCTGCACTTCCTGGAATCTGGGCAGAGGCAACAGAATCTTGTTCTGGAAACATGATTAGTTAAAGGTAGGCAGCCTATCAACTATTTTCCCGGAGATTTATGCCATTGCAAGGAATAAGGATGCTTTTGTCAATGAGTACTGCACTGGAATGGGTAGAAGCTGCACTTGGTCTGTGGTTTTGAGAAGGAATGTTAATGATTGGGAGCTGAATGCATATCTACAGCTTATGGAAATGCTAAACAACGTTTATCTTGAGGATTTTGAAGATACTATGGAGTGGAATGAAAATAAGGATAATATCTTCACTGTCAAGTCCTATTACAGTTTCTTAAGCGGAAACATAAAGGATCCTTTTCCCTGGTTTCAGATTTGGAATAAATCTGTCCCACCGAGAATCCTGTTCTTTGTTTGGTGTGCTGTTAAGGGGAAGATTCTTACTTTGGATAACCTTAAACATAGAGGATATTCCATCGTGAATAGATGCCCCCTTTGTCTTAATCATGAGGAATCTATTGCACACCTCTTCATTCATTGCAAGTGGTCCACTGAACTTTGGAGTCTTATTCTCTCATGTTTTGGAATATGTTGGTGCAATCCAGAGGATTTAAATAGCTTCTTGTTAGCTTGGTGGGGTCATTATTTGGGAAAGCAAAAAAAGTTTATTTGGAATTTGGTTCCCTTTTGTGCTCTTTGGTTAATATGGAAAGAGAGAAATAGAAGAACTTTTGAAGATCATATTACATCTTCATCGAAAATCAAGAGTATCTTCCTCAATTGTTTATATGGCTGGGTGATGGAAGGAAGGGAGATGGATTTATTCATGTTCTTGAATTTTTTGGATCGCTTGCATTGATTGTGTCCTAGGTTTTCTTTTGCTGGTCATATGTGTAGTCGCATCTCTTTGATGCACTTTTGTACTTCTATTACTCATAAATAAAATTACTTATCATTTTTCAAAAAAAAACAAATCCATACTCTCAACAAATTCCATAAAATTATGCAAATTCGACTCTCTTCCCTTGAATAATCAATTATGCAATATAGATCACAAAAAAAATACATTTCAACCTATACAAAGGAATTCTGAATTTTGAAAAGCTCTCATATTTCTTCCTCGCCAAATTAGCCAACTCAAAACAAAGAGAATAATCCACCACACCTTTAGGCTTCATTTTTTAATCTTTGCAACCCACCAAGTTGCATAAACCTCCCTCGCTTCCTTAGGAAGTATCCATGCCATGCCAAATCAAGATAATGCCAAAACCCATAATTATGTTTCCCACTTGCACTAAACAAAAAGAAGATCAATAGTTTCATCATCACTTTTAGGCAACAGCTATTAACTATATCATGTGGCCTAGTAATAAGAATATTGATGACGAAAATTCTTCCGTGAATCAGTCACCAGACAAAAAAGAAAGCTTTCATAGGTGCCCTAGAATTCCAAATAAATTTCCATGGAAAAAAGGCATCCCTACACTTAACTATTGCATTGTAGAAAGACATCACAGTAAAATCACATTTCTTGGTCCTAATCCATCTCACTCCATCCACCCCTTCTCCTATGTTTTGGTCATGCAACAATTTCATGAAATTCAAATAAAATCTCCCAAACTTGTAGGTTTCTTAGCAAAATTCCATCATATGCCACCACCTATCAATGAATTGCACTCCTCAATTGTGGTTTCCCTATGCACTACTAACTCAAACATCTCTGGAAACAAATCTTTCTGACTACTACCATCAATCTGTGCATCTTTCCAAAACTTAATATGATTCCCTCTACCCAATGTTGCTCAAACTCAAGTATTAGAATCAGACTCAGGTACAAAACTAGATGTCAAATTTGCCTATCATTGATATTTTAGAACACGGGGACTCGCCTTAAAAAATATTTAAATTTTGGATACAGGTTTAAGGGATATGGCACATAAAATAATATTATATGTATAAATGTAATTTATAATAATATATCCAAACAAGGAGGATATAGATGTATTTTTGTTTTTTTAGTGTTGTAACACACTATATCATAAACCAATGATGATCATTAAAACAAAATGAATTTAAAAATAAAATCCACTCACAAAATAAATTACAAAAGCTGATTTTGTATTTTTATATTTTTATATTACAAAAAACAAAGAGTTTGGAGTCCATGTCATCTAAAAGATTTTTTAAATCCGACCTTCATCTCTTTTAAAATCAGACGCATTTGATGAAATTTTACCATATTCAACACAGATCCCACATCCATGTCAGTGTCATGTCATGTCAATGCAGGTACTTTATCCTAAAACGGGAAATCTAAGTAACATAGCCTCTAGCTACCTCAACAAAAAGAATGCTTCAAAAATTCTTGCAATAGACCTCTAAAACCATTCCAAAGGCTTGTAGCATGAGCTTCCCTCCTTAGTAAACCAATCGGCCCACTCATCCTAGTTGCTTCCATTTTTTGCCCTTCTCCAAAAACCATCTTTCTTATGCTCATATCTCCATAGCCATTTTCTAAAAAGAGCTCCATTGAATTTTGTTAGCCACCATCTCACCTAAAATGTTAAGTTGCTAGGGAATGGACAATTATATTAATTTATTTTCTCTTAACACATCTCCTCATATTGACTTTAAATTCAGGACCTTTGCCTACTCTAATACCATGTTAGAATGTTAACTATCATCCCACCTAACAACTTAAACTATTATAGAATGAGTAACTTTATTATTTATATTATTTATTTCCTCTCAACAAATTAAACAATTCTTCGAATACCTTGTGTTAGTCTTGTTGATGTGATATTTTCCTTCAAATAAATTTTTGACCTGGTCAACTTGCTTGAACAAAGCCATTGAAACCATTGATTTATTATTTGAATCGATTCAACTGGCCAACTTGACCCAATTCTGATAATAATGTTATGGAATCTCCAATCATCAAACTCTTTGTAGAACCAAAGATAAGACTCTTTCATCAATTCTTTCATTTTTTTCTGTACCATTTTTTTCTAAGAGTTAATTGTTAGTTTTTTTTTTTTTTTTTGATAAGCTATCTCTTCTGAATTTCCATTGTTGTATAAGATAATCAGTTCTTGTGAAATTTTAAATTCATATAACTCCAATGCACAGCAAGACTTCAAGCATGAGGTATACACCTGACACTGTAAGGCTTTAGTGGCTGTTTGGGTGAAAAAAAGTTGAGGAAAATGTACAGTAAAAGTATAAAAATGTGACATAAAGGTGATATGTGTTAAAATTTTATTAAAGGAAAGTACAAAAACTAGTTAAAATTTGGTGACTTTTGATATTTTTTGATTGGCCAAACAGGGCCTTAGCCACCACAGACTTAAGCAAACATAGTGGCTGGTACAAGCAAAGAGAACTTCACCCTAAAGCCAATTTCAAAACAAATAACTTACAATATCTATCAAGAAGACAACAAATAACAAGGGATACAAGTTATAAAAACTTGCACGGATTTAGGTACTAACAATTTTGAAGGTAACATTGTATTAAAATTTACAATATTAATTCAAGTATGAACTTATAGATAATATTCTTTTCAAATCACCTATCCACTCTCAATTTCTAGGATGATTGCTAATTATCAAACACATAGAAACAGATAATAATGTACATTTCTTTATTGAGTGCCAGCCCTGTTTGAGCGACAATACGAGGTAAAAATATAATTCCAAAACAAAATTACGTAATCAGAAACATATAGGAAGAGGAGAGGCAAAAGGCAAACCTGTATGCCCAACATAAGTATGTAAACATGTCTTTCCTCTCCAAAGCTTTAAAGTTGTGTCGCTTGAACCTCAATTACCATAAAACACAGTCAGCACAAAGGATTCATACACAACGCAACTTGATGATTAGGAAAATGATTAACTAAGAACTTCGAGGTTGCAGGAAAAAAAATAGCCTAAAAGAAGAAGGTAAAAACATCTTTGCAATCAAGGCACAAAATCCTACATCATAATTTGTTCAACACGATGTTTGAGATCAAAGTATACCTGTAACAAGCTCACCCGAAGACAAACTTATAACAGCTTGAATTGCTGCCTTATGAGCCTCCCAAGCCTCAACAGGTTGGGCCTTCCTCCACCGCCTTAATGTACTACAACAATCAAACCCCACTCATGAATTAAGAAATTATCATTTAAAGTGGCATATTGGCCAAAAAGATAAAGAACAAATTAATGAAATTCTTATATAAGCAGAGAAGCTTTCAGTTACGCTTACAATAATCTACAATGAGCAACCAAGGTTGACCTTTTAATAATTCAAAAGTCTTGGGAGACCTAAAAGTACTGTTTTTTTTTTTTTTCAACAAATAAAAAAAATACTTACTAAAAGGCATCAAGGAGATGCCACCCAATCAATATTTATTAAACGTATTAGTTTTACTTCCTCTATAATTTTCAATGAAAAAAATAGATTGTCCATGACTCCACTAATACATAGTTTTCAGCACAAGCGCAAGACATGCGCACTAGTTTCTAGAGGTAATTAACTTTCTCAACCAAAAAAATGAGGAATCCATGTGCCCAATCTAATCCATACAAGGAAGATGCTTCTAATCTCCTTATCTCAAAAAAATAATAATAATAATGCTGCTATCAGAAACCAATTTATTATTACATAATAGTTGAAAATTATATAAATGCTGTTAGTTCTTAAATTTTATCTTAATTGCAGAGATTATTAAGTTGCAGAAATTAATTTCAGAAGGTCAACTGAAACAACTAAATTATAATCTTTGTATTTTGCAATCAAGTCCCTAGTTGATATAACTACACGCATCAATTAACAAAATTGTAAGGGAAAAAAATAGCATCCTATGTGGAATACCATCTTTATTAATCATGGTTGAAAGTATCGTCCAAGACGCTGAAATATCGTCCAAGACATATCGGAATCAATGAATGGCACAACGAGATCTTAGCCCGCATCAAAAAAAAATGTGTCAATAATAGTCTTCTCGCTCTGCTGCAGCCAAGACAAGTTGATATCTCGGAGATACACCGAGACGACTAACTGTCGCGGTGAGAAATTGGCGAGATAAATGATTTCTCAGCCATTTGTGTAAAAGAGGAAAAAAAAAATTAGCTCATTTGCATTTTATAAGTAGTTATCTAATGTTTAATAAAAGAGTTACTATATTTTTAGTCATGTAATATATCTATTTTATTATTTAGAATTTTTTTATATTTTTTTATTTTTTAAATTATAGAAATAAAATAATGCGTATGGGCCGATATCGCGACTCAACACCATGACCGCACCAAAAATTCTTAAGCCAGTTCGATAACTATAACCGCAACTTTGAACCATGTTATTAATACACCATATGACTGTCCCTCATGCTGTTTTAGTTTCATCAGCAAGCATGAAATAATTGTCCCAATTGAACCCAATACTTTGAGCGTAATTACCAAAGGAAAAAAAAAATAAGTATACAAGCAGTGCATGCAACACATTATGGTTGAATTTGACAACTTGACCGACAAATACTTGAGTTTCATAGCAAGCATGTAGATTTTGGGGGTATGAAACCTAATCAAATGCAAAAGATTCATGCCCACCCCAATAACTAAAACCTACTGATCAAATCCAATTACATAAATCTAACTACTACTCAAAGTAATCATGAATCGAAACATGATGATACAATAAATCCAACTAAAATAACTGTATCCATGCGACACAAAAACAATACAAACTCACCAATCAACTGATGAGGACACAATATCCGAGCCGTCTAATGCAACACCAGTGACCTGCAATTGATGACCCTTCAACGTCTGCACGGCCTCTCCAGCTCTCAAGTCCCAGACCAAAACAAGAGTGTCCATCCCACCGGACACAATCCCACCTTCCGGAAATTCCTCATTGGGAGGAATCCAAGCCAGAGGACCCACAAAACTAGTATGCCCCAACAGTATTTTCGATGTACCGTAATTGCCATTTTTCGATGGATCAATAGGCCAAAACCTAACAGTTTTGTCCCTTGACGAAGTTGCTATTCCAATATTTTCACAAACGCATATTCTACGAACCTAGAGATGATCGTTGCGTCAAACATTCGAAGACTATTATATATACAAAGAACCATAGACACAGAAAGAGAAGTGGAAGATCTTACATCGTCTTCGTGACCTCGGAGTTCACGGCTCAATCGATACTCAGTGAAGTCGATATCCATGAGGTTCGATGAAATTGAATGTCTCTGTAGGGAGACTAGGGTTTTAGAAAGAGAAGGTTTAACGGCTAATCGACGGGAGAAAATTGAGATTGTCAGTGGGGTGCTGGTAATCGGCGAAGACACAGCGACGGCATCGCATGCGCTCCAAGTTGCTCTTTGCTAGCGCATTTTTTTTTTTTCCCACTGTGGACCCCACCGGAAGCATGAGCTGGGGTCCGCAATGGTCAAAAGCAGCTGAAATTTGGGGGGAAAAAATAAATAAAACAAAACAAAACAAAATAGGAAAAATAAAAATTGTTAAAAAAAAGGGAGCATTTAAAGTAATAAAAAATAAAATCAAATGAGATAAAATTATAAAAATTAGTGTCTCTTATTTTGTGCAGTAAGTAAAGAATTTAAATTTTACAGTCTCATAATTCGTGTTTGTAGATTTTTGTAAAATTTGTATTTTTTTATAAAATCAAACCTTGCTAGATGAAATAAGTTGTAAGTTCGTAATTTGTGCAGTAAAATAAAAATAAATATTTTTTAATATTTTTTTACTATTTTTTAAAATTTTTGTTCACTCTAAACGAACCATTTATTTACGAAATTCAAACACACATTTTACCTTAGAATAATTCCCTTGATTTTATTTTTTATTTTTTCATATTTTTTACATTACAATTGTCAATTGGAATGATAATAATAGAATTTCTTGACTTTTTACTATTCATTCGAACATAAATAATATGAAAAACGCATAAAATTTAAAAAAAAAAAATGATACCGGATGGTTATATATTTTTTTTAATATAGTTTGGTAAACTAAAATGTGACCGGTTTTTTTTGGGACTATCTTTTTATTATATATAATTTGTTTTATCAAGATTTTAAATTTCTTTTTTTATTTAGTAACATTTAGGTGGGTTAGTCAATTTTAAAAAATAAAAAAAGTATCAAGTATAGATAAAAAAATATATTTTTTTACATATACATGAGTGAATTTTTTTCTTCTAAATATAAATAATAACACGTCTAAAAAATATTTTTTAATAAAAAATCATAAAAGAGGGAAAAAAAAAACTTCTTTTTACTAACCTAAGCCTCAATATCCCAAAAAAAAAAAAACAGTTATTTAATTATATAATTTTTAATTACCAACACATAATAAATATAACAATTGTCATATAAAAAATTCGAAACCCAAGTTTAAAATTAAAAATAAATTCTAAATAAGCTCATTCGAGATGTAATAAAATATATAAAGATAATACTTAAAACAGATATTTATTATATATCCAATTTTAATTTTGTACATAAAAAATTATAAATTATATCTATTTTGAAGCAAAGTTGGGCCTAGTCGGCCTTTTTGGGAAATTGGTCCGCCTTGTTTATATCCCAAGCTCAGCGCAAAACAATGATTGGGCCTTATTTTTAGGTCCAAACTTGTTATATCAATAATATGGCTCCGTTTAGAATTAAACAAAATAAAATAAAATTTTACAAATCTCTATAAACACAAATTATGAGATAATAAAATTTAAATTTTTCATTCACTACACAAATTACAAGATATTTACTTTTATAATTTTATTTTATTTTATACACTTTTATACAATTTCAAACTCACATGGGCAAACTCGCTCAAACAAGGAGCTGAAATTGTCAAATCCATCGAGCCTCTCAAGGCATTTCGGGAAGTTTCCTAATGTACCATAGGGAATTATTTATAATAGGGAAATAAATGATTATTTTTTGGCTTCTAGCATATATACTCTCGGTGTCTGGCAGTATAATTTTTAATCAAAAAAATTAATAATTTTAGATTTTTAAGTATTTGATAAATTATTAATTTTTATCACTTTTGTTTCTTTGTTACAATAAATTTTTAACTCAAAAGTTACTAAAAATTGTTAAAAGTTACTAAAAATTTTATCAAACACCAAAAAATTTCAAAAAATTACTGAAATTTACTAAAAATTACTAAAATTTGTTAAAAATTACTACTTATTTCATCAAACACAATAAAAATTATAACTAATAATTTTTAATAAAAAATATCAAAAATTACTGAAAATTATGTTTCCCAACTTCCCCTTCAACATAACTAAAGTTTTCTTAATCATAGTCTTAATTTTTTTTTATTTCAAGTCAAATAAACCTTTTAAAGTAAAAACAATAAAGAAAAATTGAAGAATTAATATTTTAAGACAGTAAAGCGTGTCTAGGGAAGATACCGGAGATTTAATTGAATAGAATAGCTTTAAAATCGAGAAGCAGTGTTGAAAATAATATATTTTAATGCGTCTCCGGCAGCTTCTCCAAATAGATTTCCTAAAATATATTTAAAAATAATAATTCTCTATATTTACAACTTCCGTATTTAATTCAAAAATATTCAATCTGAAATTTTTATTTTTGCAAAGTTTCCTTTCTTTTTAAATAAAAAATTAAAATCATGATTATAGGAACTACAGTGATTTTTAAATATAAGAATTCATTTTGTTTGATCCTGACTTCATAAAATTTATTAAAAATTTTTGGACAAGATGTGCCTTCCCTATTTATAGAGAATTCCTTAGATTGGGGAAGATTTAAAAAATCTGTCTGGAGAGGTTTTTTTTTTTTTCTTTTTTTTTTGCCCCGGGGGGGGGTGTTGTTGAAGATCCAGTTAGGTAGTCAACCAAGTCCTCTAAGCTCAAATGAAGTACATTTGCGGGGTACCACTTTGCTCCAAAATCAATTATTTTAAAAAATAACCACTTTCCTGCATAATCAATTCTTTTAAAAATAGATAGCAACTTATTTTTGTTTTTCTACTCAAATTTAACCGTGGCAATAATATTTTCATCCATTAAATAAATTTCTATAAAATTTTAAAGTTCAAAATGCAACTTTTACTTTTAAAGTTGAATTTAAACTTCAAATTTATTTCATCCCTAATTTTATCTGCAAATTAAAGTGATTGTTTTCGGTGTTTAATTTGACCCTATAATTATTAATTGATGATGAGAGTTTCCGAGATCATTTGAAATGATATGGATACTCCCTTGGAGCCGCTGTTAAAAGCCCATAAAACCTGATCTGAGGATCCGAGCGGGATATCCGAGCCAGTCTCCTTGGCGAGGCATTGAAACCAATCTCCAGTGGGGGATCTGAGTCGGTCTCCTGAGTGGGGCACCTAAGCTTGAATCTCGAGCTGGATATATGAGCTGATCCTCTGAACCAGATCCGTAGCATGAGCTCATTAATGTCGAGCTCCATAAACGACACGTGAAGAATTGAAACAACGTAATTTCACGTCATGGTTACATAATTAAGAACCATGGAGTTGAATCGTATATTTTCCTTATATAAAGTAAGGAAGTTACGGTAAGTTAGGAAGAAATTCTCAACTCGTTCTTATTTTCAATTCGACAATCCTTCTGTAAAATAGGGATAGGACTCACCATTAATTAGAGGTAGGCAACAAACACCCTACCATCATTTAAAGCTTTCCTGGCCAGTATTCTCTAACTTGATCATCGAAAACTTTTTAACATGCAACATACCGGTGTCAAAATTGAGTAAGATTTCTTGGTTTTCGACAGGCTACTCACCAAGTAATCCGGATTCATGACCTCGAAGATTCACCATCATCATTAATTTATATCTCGAAATTAAGAAAATTTATTATTTCTAATTCACTATTTATTCTTCAACTATCATTTTGTTATTAGTTAAAGATTCACATACAACTGTGTAAAATTAATATCTTAAATTAATAAAACGTTTAGAATTTTGAAAAAGTTAAAAAAAAACAAAACTAAAGTTAGTGTTAAAGTAATGTAAAAGTAATATGTGACAAACTTTAATTAGAGAAATTTATAAATTTTTTAAAGGTTTTTTTTTCTTTTTTTTTTTTCCTATAAAAGTTTGAACGCCCCATGCCATTTAGTATGTATTAAACTAACTCAAAAAAAACAGATGAAGCCCCAGCCCCCGCTTAAAAACTAATGCTTATAAAAGCTGCCAATGCAACCCCGTGATGTGTAAAGCCAAAGTTGCCAACCTTGAGTCACGGGACTTCCACAAATTCTGTGCCCTCTGGAGTCGAGTCTTTCAATTCTATCCATTCCTTCACAACAATCAGCAAATTCACATATTCATTGTCGCACACACACACATATATATGGATACATATATATATATATATATATATATATATGTTACATATATATAATACACGCGCACACAATTTAAAATTTTCAATACACGCACCTTATATGTATATATAGATGCACATGAGATGTGATTTTATTTTCTTTTTAACAATTTTAAAATTTTAATTTCAATACTCAAAAACAGTACCTACTCGTTAACAATAAAACTTTGTGTATTATGAGTGTATATTATGAGTGTGTTTGGATGATAAAAAAATAAAAAAGTTAGCATAAAAATAACGTGTAACAAAATTTAATTGAAAAAATTAAAAATTACACGTAATTTTTGGTAAATTTTAAAAAATTAAACACCCACTGTATCTACATATCGGGTGGCGCACATGGATGCTTCCCACATTGAAATGGCTAAATCAACCCTCGTGTTTTGAATAAATCACATTCTTACCACCCTTCTCAACCGGCTCGTTTTCTATATAAGCTCGCTGACACTATTGCATAAGAATACATCAACAAAACAAACAAACAAATCTGAAAGCAGCGGTAGCGAATTGAGAGATGGAAGCAGCATGCGCTAGGCTTGTCATTGTGGCATTGTTGGTGCTGGTTGCAGCCATTGGGCATGGGCCAGTAGCAGTGGTGCTGGCCAATGATCGTGAGATCTGCGGAATCAGCACCAACGGCCTAATGGCCTGCCAGCCCTCCGTGGCTGCAGGCAAAATCCCTGTGCCGCCGCCTTCCACCACCTGCTGCTCCGCTCTTTCCGGCGCCGACATGCAGTGCCTCTGCAAGTTCAAGACATCCCATCTGTTGCCTTCCCTCGGCATTGACCCAATCCGGGCCCTCCAACTCCCCGCCCAATGCAAGATTGCGACATCAATCCCTTGTGCCTGAGCTGCGAGCTGATCTCAGCTGCACTCAGATGACTTGCACTAATTTGTAGTTTTCACGTTTAAGTCTATGTTTAATTATGTACTCGAACCCGTCTCTATTAATTTGTTGTGCGTGCTTAATATTCCTGTGCTTGTGCTCGTTTCTGGTTTAATTTTCAACCTGTTCAGCTATATCCTGTGTGTGTTTCCAATAGCCTCTTCAGGCTGTGATGTAACTGGCCGGATGGTTTCATAAATAATAAACTGTTGGTGTAATAATTACGGATGTATCGATAATTTAATGTTACAGACGAATGCAATCCTCTAAAACTGTTAAAAAAAAAAAAAGCGTTAGCAGATTTTGTTTGAAAAATATTTAATTAAAAAGGAAAAAGGAAAATAATTCTCATTCGTTTCAAAGAAAATGAAAATTTTTAACAAACTATTTCCCATATGCATAGTCATATATATATATATATATATATATAATAGTTCATTTGATGAGGTAGTGGTAGAATTTAAATGACAATACATTAAGCAGAAAAAGAAAAAATAAGAAGTAAAAATTAGTTAATTTACAATTTAAACACTTCATAAAAATGAGAGATGACGTGTGAAGAAAAATACCAAAACTTAAATTTATTTTCAGAGAGCATTAATTAGATCGAGAATATGTTTTAATAATATTATTATTCAAGCCAAAAACTCACCATATGAATCTGTTTGTCGGTTAGTTTATTTTCTATCCTAAAATATACTAATACCTGACATTCTTGGTAAAAATTAAAAACCCCCCCCCCCCACACACACACACACACAACAATCAAATAAGAAAAATAATATTAACTATATAAGACTAAAATTTGGTTTCTTATAATTAAAAAAATTAAGCGCCATTTGATTTATTTTTTATTTTTTAGTTTCTGTTTTTACTTTTTATTTTTTATTTTAAACTTATTTTTTATTTTACTTTTTTAAAAATAAAAAAATAGTTCGAAATTTATTTAATTACTTGTATTTTTGAAATTTATTTTCGAAAACGAAGGTGGCGTCGAGGAAGTGCATGGGCCACCCAAGCTCGTCCCTTAGCCTTCGAATCTTCTTCAACTGATCGGAGACTAATGCGCGAGTGTTGTTTTTCATCTCTTCAATGGCCACCGGAAGTAACTTCTCCATGTTGGCCCTGTCCATGTTCATCTCCGCTTGGAAGTACTTGTCCATTTCTGCAACCCCTGTCGACTTTCGAATTCCCCTACCGTAGTCTGCCCCCGGAACGAACGCTTCTCTAAGCTTATAAATCAGTCCTGCATGCATATATATATATATATAGTCAACCAATTTTTAACGATTAAAATATGTTCATTTGCAATGAAATTAGTCTTATGTATACTTATTTCGTAAAGGGAACAGTTTGAGTATTAGTGAAGTTTTAAAAATTAATGAAATTCTAATCTAATTACAAAAAAAAAAAAACAAATTACCAAAAAAAAGAAATTTTAATCATGATAAGATTTTTTAATTTTTTAAAATATCACGCAACCTCTCATTAAATTTAAATTTTAAATCAAATATCCTCTAAAAATTATGCATAATTAAATCATTTTATAAATTTTAAAATTTTAATTACCACGTCATTTTACTTTTACATACTTTGCTAAATTACAAACGAAATAATAATCATACACATTGTGTATACACGGCCTATAATAAATCACATAAATATATTATTATATTATATGAGAGCCATTTAATTAGAATAATTTTTAGAGAATTTTTACTCGAGCCTCTTACATTATACACAAGAGAGTATGGTTATTAAAAATAATTTTTTAGAGATTTTTCACTAATTTGCAGCAGTAATTGCGGTCTGCACCAATCTCTTAAAGTTGTTAGAATGATGCATGCGTGTGCGCACGCATATAGACCGGAAGGAAGCACACACGTGTGTATTTTTAATTAATTTTTATTTTATTTAAAAATTAAAAAAATTATCTTAAACAATAAATGATGTATAATTATTAGTTAAAAATATTTAAATAGATAGTAAATAATTAATCAATGGCATTTAAACAAAACAAAAGAATATTATTAGAGTAATGAATAGTTGAAGGACATTTAAGAAAAAATTGGTGGACAAAGGTATTTAAAAAAAATAAAAAAGTAAAATTATTTAAATAACTTACAAAAATTAAAAAATTACTTATACAACACTTTTGATGATTAGTTATTGGTGGTGGTTTATTAATAAAAAAAATAAAAGTCGATTTCATAAAATTTTTAGCTTCACCGTTTCCTCTTCTATTTCCTTTATAATAGATATACGTGGGTGTGTGTGTGTATATATATATGAATGGTAATGTTTGCCTCCTTGGTGAGTTTAGGAGAGAAAAAAGAAAAGAAAAGATTAGTTAGAAAAAAAAAAAAAACAAAAGGAGAAATGATTATATATATTTTCTTTCTATTTGATTGTAAGTTTTAGAAAAAAAGCACAATAACTTTCTTTTTCTTTATTTATAGGTTGAAAAGAAATGAAAGTAAAAA
The DNA here is from genome assembly GCA_019916065.1 of Vitellaria paradoxa. Taxonomy (NCBI): domain Eukaryota; kingdom Viridiplantae; phylum Streptophyta; class Magnoliopsida; order Ericales; family Sapotaceae; genus Vitellaria; species Vitellaria paradoxa. Next base: position 2,526,228 of record CM034238.1, on the reverse strand, counting down.
AAATGATGAATGATTATTTTATTATTAAATTTTTTAAAAAATTAGAGTATAATCAATTTATTTAGAGTTAGAAAATATTTATAATTTATTTTTTCTTATTTTTTATTTTATAAGCAAATATATTATTTTGAAAATTTTATTAATTCATTTTTTCCTCTCTATTTCTAGTGTGTTTGGAGTTGTATAAAAGTGTATAAAATAAAATAAAATTGTAAAAGTAAATATTTCGTAATTCGTGTAATGAGTGAATAATTTAAATTTTGTTATCTCGTAATTCGTGTTTATAGAGATTTATAAGATTTTATTTTATTTTGTTTACCACCAAACAGAGCCTTCCTTTTACTTTTGAAAAGGTGAATATTTTTAAATTTTAATACTCACTTTATTTTCAATTCTTTGCATTTTTTAACCTCTCCTACAAAAACTCACAACCAAATTATTGATCCTAAAATCTTCTCTTTTTTCTCTTTTCTTCTCATTTCACTCTATCAAACCGGACCATAAGTGTTTGATATATGTACATACATATATATATATATACACTAATAAAGTTGGTCCGTGTAAAGCACGGGCTTATATTTAGGAAAAAATATAAATTTATTAAATTGTATTTAGAATAAAAAAATTAGTGAGAAAAGAAAAAATTTGATAGAAAAATAAATTAAAAAAGATAGCAAAGAATAGAAGAAAATGTAAAATCTCATTAAATATATATCCTCATTTGAATAGATTAAAAACATAATAAAATAAAAAGTATTCACCAACATATTAATTTTTTAATTTAATCAATTAATTTTTTGCATTTTCTTTCATAATCTAAATAAGTGAGGAATTTTAAATTCATATTTCATCTTTTTTTCTTGTGACAAATTATTGAACCAAACATAGCCAAAGTAGGTGTGAGAAAAGAAAAATCTACTAATGTTGAATAAAATAAATAAAAGAATATAATGAAAATAATTATCAAAAAAAAGTTGTTTATTTTTATTTGAATTGATAAAAAATTATAATAAAATAAAATACATTTATCAATATATTAATTTTTAATTTAGTTAATTTTAATATACTAACATCTATTCATTTTTTTTTTAATTTTCCATCATAACCCAACACAAGAGAATGAATTTTGAATCAATATCCCTTCCCATTTCTTTTATGGAAAGAGGGATTAGGCGAAAGAGAAAAAATTGAATAATATGAAATAAAATAATTAAAAAGTGAGAGAAAATATAATTAATAAAAATTATTATTAAATATTTGAGTTTCTAAAAAATTTAAAACTCTTAAAAAAAGTGTGTCTACAATAAGAATTTGGTGGAAAAAATGGTGGAAAATAAAGTGAAAATAAAAAGAGAAACGTTGGAAAAAATGAAAAACAAACATAAAATCCTACATAGATAGCCATACCTAAATGGATTTGAAAAATTAAAGTAAAAAAGATTAATCAATATATTAAAATTTTTAATTTAACTAACTTAATTTTTTATATTTCATACATTTTTCTTACAATTTGTATCATAAACTAAAACCCAAAAAATAAAAATAATTTTGAATCCTTACCTTTTTTTGACCTTTTTTTCTCGCAACAAATCGTTAATTCAGACAAACTATAAATAAAAGAAGAAATTTTGAATCTCTATCTTTTTTTCTTTTTCTTTTTTACATAGAGATGCAGAAATAAAGACGTGAGTAAAAAAAGAAAAAATTGAATAAATATAAAATAATATAATAAAAATAATTAATAAAATAATATTTGAATTTATTCAAAAAATCAAACTCTAAAAAAAAAAAAGCAAGAATAATACACTTGAAGAATAAAAGTTTAATTTCACATATAAAACAAAGGCAAAAAAAAAAAAAAAAAAACTGATAAAATGTATATACGTTGAAGTTGCATTGCAAATTATTATATAGAATAGAAAAAATCACAACTTCTAAAAAATATTAAAACAAAAATAAGAAAAAAAAAGTAACTCTTCGAAAAAAATCGAATAAAGACACGTAAAAGAATAAAATGGTACTAAATTAAAAATAAAAATAGCAAAGTTGGAGAAAATGGCCTTAAAAAGGCCGTTGAATACTGCATGGGGCAAAATGAAAAAATGACGATCAAAGTCACTACTCAGTATTATGTGTGACAAAATTGAAAAGTCAGTGCCAGAAGAAGTAGTTGAAATGCTTGGTACGCTATACTCATTTATTATATAGAATAGAAATAGATATATATATATATATATATATATATTACTTGTAAAAAAGAGAAAAATGGATGATTAATTGCCGTGCAATGCAAAACCATAACCTACCAGCTTCCACGATAAGGTCAATTCGTTTTGAGACAACCGAGTGCAAAACTGGCAATGCAACGTTGACCCACAAAAATGAACAATGATACGTGGACCTGAAATTGAAGAGAGGGTCCTCCACCAGTGCCTCAGCCAACGAATTCGACCCACCAACAATTATCGGAACCTTTTCTGGACTCTGTTGTCTTCTTGATTGCTTCAAGTGCGCGTAAACAAAAGTCTTAGTCAGTGAAATCCGAGTCAGGGTTGACGACCCCGAGCAAATGGTGAGTCACCCCACCGCGCTTCGACTCGGGAACCTTGTTGATCACGATGGGAAGTCCCTCGTACACTTACATTTTGCCGGAGTTGATGATTTCGCCAGAGAAACGGGTGGCTGGGTCGATGGACAAGCGGGTTTTTCCGGCTCCGGTGGTTCCCATCACGAACACAACCTTTTGCTCGAGGAATTTAGCCATGGTGGAACTCATGTTTGATCTAGGCGAGAAATGGAATTAGTTTTAAACTTATAAATTATTAATGAAATAGTGAGAGAAAATGAGAGTAGAGTACTTTGTTGCCTGGGAGAGGATGGATGGTGCGTGATGGTATGAAAGGTGGTGAATATATGCACCAATTTATGAGTACCACTTTACACAAGGGTGTTTGGAGGGTAAAAAAATAAAAAAATAAAAAATTAGTGTAAAAATTATTAAACTTTAATTGGATGAAATTTATAATTTTTTGAAACTTTTAGTGAAGTTTAGTAAACTAAACACCTCCACAAGAATTGCTATGCCTTAACGTTTTGGGAAAAAAAATTAAAACCATATATTATTAAAGTTTTTTTGATTTGGACTTTTTATTCAAAGTTTCAATACGAATTTCGTTCCGAGCATCGTAGCTAGGCACGAGTTACTGTTAATATTTTAATTACTATTTAATTTTTTTTGTGTTTTTAAATTTAATTTTAAATATGTTTAAAATATATAAATTTTATAACAATAGTGAACTAATAGGTAAGTGGGTTCATTTTAAAAACCCATAAGCTAACTTTGCACTATTTACAAAAGCATATTACATCTCTAGTGGTTATACAAACAAAAGATAAAATATAGTTATGGTATGAGTCAAAAGAAAGTAAAAAGAGAAAAAAGAGCACTTAAAAATAAATGAAAGAGAGTATTTCATTCAAAATTCTTAAAAAATAAAAAATATAATAATAAATAGGAAAAGTGCATATATAATTTAGTTGAATGAGAAAGCAAATAAAGAATTAAACAACTTTGATATATATATATAAATAATATATATTTATAAAAAATAACTCAAATATTGGTATTATTAATCGGTTAAAAATATCGACATGACCAATTTAAATTTAATATAGAGAATGTCACATAGGATTTGATAATAATTTTTAATAATTTTATAAAAGTAATTCAAATTAAAAATATTATAATTAGTTATACATTGTGCCTATGGTCAATGTGGCTAATCTAAATTTAAAATTAGAATTAAAAAAAAACTATTCTCAAACCTAATTAATAACAAGTCTGATTAATATTTAAGTACTAGCAATACGCTGTGCCTATAGTACTCTAAACAAAATTAGCATATATTAAGTTTTTTATAGGTTAAAACTTTAAATAAAAAGTTCAAATAAAAAAAGTATGATAATTTATGAGTTTTATTTTTTTTTAATTTTAGGTCTTACTAATTATTACACATGTTTTTGTCTCTTTCTCTCAAATTAATTTTTTATAAGCACCATAAATGAAAATACAAATTATGGTATATTAATTTGGAAAGGTTCACTTCTAAGAAACTATAATTAGGCAGAATTTAAGTTAACAATTTTAATTTACATATGACCTGCACCGTTGAAATATGATAAAATTTAAAATGTTCAAATTATTTTACGAGATAAATGGTAGTTGAGTCTACTAAAATAATAATTAATAAGAAAGTTGAAAATGTAAAAATAGTCTTAATCGTTGAATTAAAGAAAAATAATTCTTAACCATTAGATCTTAATTTGTGAGAAGGACATTTTTAAAAATTATCATATTTTATTATATATATATAAACAAGTGGTTCCATTATAGAAACCAATGAGTTCATTTAACATTTATTAAAATTATATGTCACAATTATAGTATTTTTATATGCAAAATAAAAAGTAAATTTGTAGTTATTGCGATATGAGATAAAAAAAAAAAAAAAAAAAAAAAAAACTTTGTCACTGAAAAGAGAAAAATCATTAAGAGAAGGGAATGAAAGATTAGAGTGTCACGTAAGATTAGAATAAAGGAAAAGAAGAGAAAGAAAAATATTTTTTATAGTAGGTATGAAAGATTTATATTATATAAATATAATAGTAATAACTTGTGCCTATGGCACTGTGAATGAAACTAGTATATATTAAGTTTTTTATATACTTGAAAATTTAGAGAAAAAGTTAATACCAAAATAATTATGATAATTCATAGGTTTTAATTTTTGTTTTCCAAAACTTAGACCATAATAGGTACTACATGTTTTTGATTTCTTTCTTTCTAATTAATTTTTGATAAGCATCATAAAAGAAAATACAAATTATGGTACTTTATTTTGTAATATTCAACTTTCTAAAAACCATAATAGAGCAAAATTTAAATTAACAGTTTTGATTTAAATTTGATCTCCACCCTTGAAACATTGTGAAATTTAAAATACTCAGGCCATTATGGCTACATTTAGTATTCTAACAAACAAAATAAATCTCCAATAACTTTTATAAATCATAAAATTCTCTATTATATATTTACATATTCTCACATTTACTAATTTAAAAAATTTTCAATATTTCGCTTAAAAAAATAAAAAATTCGAAAGGAAGTTAATCGAATGCATAAATTTTTTTGACAATCTTATTGTCTGAGTTTAAAGCTTTTAAACGAGTACCATTATTGCTATTTTGTATGAATTTTTTAAATCCGTATGAACGAATTTAAAAAACCGTTCCTACGGTTTTGATGCTGTGCATATCTAAAGCTGAACATTAAGTATTAATTTATTGAATCTATGGGAATAGTTTGGGGGCAAGTTTCAACAGTTTGCTATTATTTATCTCTAAAAAATATGGTTTGAAAAGAAAACGCTAAATGTTAAAATTAATCCAAAATTACGTTTTATCTCAATTTATCTTTTTTTTTATTTAGTACTACTCCAAACGCTACCTATGTGAGGTATATGGTAGTTAGTTTTACTAAAATAAGAATTGAGCAGAAAATTAAAAATATAAAAATAATCTCAATCGTTGAATAAAATAAAAAATAATTCTTAGTCGTTGAATTTTAATTTGTGAAAAGAATACTTTAAAAATTATCTTGTTTTATTATATAAATAAAAAATAATAAATTTTATGTTAGATGAAAATTGAAATGTAAGATGTACCTGGACCATTTAGTATTATACACATGAACGAATTAGTGAAAGGCCCCGAGAATAGGGAATTAATATAAATTAATGTCTTCCGTGTAGTTTTTATAAACCCAAAAAGGTCAGAAGACATGGAATTAGTATAAGTATCTTCCGAATTAGTGAAAGGCCACCGAAATTATTGCCTCAACGTCATGTTAGAAAATTTATGATAATTACCAAGATTTTGATTAGAAGTGTACGTGGCATTCACTGTACCTAGGTACGCAGATTTTGGAACCGATTGGTACCCTTCAAACTTTTATAAATCTTTATAAATATTAAAATTTTCACTCAAATTATGAAGCTATAATTTTTAAAAATTTATATTAATTTATATAACTCAAAATACACCATTTGTCATAATTGAAATAAATAAAATACATATAATAAAATACATTATTTAATTTGATATTTGTCTCAGTTATAACTAAAGTTTTGTCACGTCTTCACTTATTATATATCTATATAATATAATACATTATTTGAATTTAAATTTTGAAATTCAAATAAATTTTGAATTTTTTAAAATTTTATTTTAAATAAACATTTAAATTAAATTTTTGATTTTAATGTGTTTAAATTTAAATTATAAATACATAAACTTTTACACTATGTGTAATTTATATAATAAGGAATTTTAAAATTTAAAATTTGAGATATTTTCAACTGTTGAATTTGCTAAATTATCAAGATTATTTATCTTTTTTTTCTCTCACTCTTCCCATATTTTCTAATACTTTTTACATAAAAGATGTTATTCATGTAACAAGAAAGTTTAAAATATTGAATTTGAAATATTTTCAACCATTGAATTTACTAAGTGGTCAGAATTATTTTTCTTTTTCTCTCATTTTTCTCATATTTTTTGAATACTTTTTATATAAAATATTTTAAATTAATATTTTAAAAATATAATAATATTTGTAATAAATAATAAAATTTTATACTTTAATATTTTTTTATTAATGATTTTTATTTTTACAGGTTGTTTTTATACTTTTTTTTTTATGTAAGTTTACTTTATAAATTTAAATTTAAGTTTGATTAATGATTTTTATTTTTATAAGTTATTTTTATAATTTTTTATGTAAATTTACTTTATAAATTTAAATTTGAGTTATTACATACCAAATTATATTTACGTGTATTCAAACACAGTCAATTGCTAGTGTTCATATAATTACTGGCATTGTGAAATTGATTGATTAAATCTCGAATTAAAAAATAATAACATGCTTGAAATTTTAGTTCATTAGAAAGGAGTAATTTGTCCTAATATTAATTTATTTAGAATTTTTCTTAAAATAAAATACTTTACTTATCTGAGAAGAAAAAACACAAGGACAAAAGAAGGGGTGGGGGGTTTACTAGCGTGCACCTTCTCCAATTCAGTGAACGCAACAAGCAAAAGCCCCAGCGTGCAAACAGAAGGTAAATCTGGCGTGATTAATACTACAATTGTTTAGTTTATTAAAATTAATCAAAATTTATTAATTTTTTTAATTATTATATTTTTTCAATTAAATTTCGTTATATATTACATCTACATCAAATTATTATAATTTTGTCATGTTCTTTTATAATTCAAACACCAACTCAACTAATAACTCAAACTCTAACACTAAAAAAAAAAAAAAAAAAAAAAAAAGAATTTGACCTCGAGAGATTCATTCCCTAACCCAAATCCTTAGAGAGTGAATTTCTTTTGGTTTGTACCACACATACTGATTCCTTAACACGTATAGTAATAAATCATGAATTCGCGTAACAACAGAGAGTCGAATCTATACTTAAGACTTGGATACGATTATTAATAACGCTGGATTTACGACGAGGATCACCCACGTATTCAAACCCATCTTCAATTTACTTCGTGAAACGGCATTTATAAAATTTTTAATTCTTTTGCAACTGTCATTTTAAATTTTTTAATTGTAAATTATTTATTTGTGTAAAATAACTTAGGAAACAAGAGACACCAAAATAGTACTTCAGGACTATTTTGAGGATAATGGAGGATAAGTTTTACTAGAGTAATTTTTATTTTTTATTGTATTAGTTTGGAAGATGAGATAGTAATTGTTATTGGTGGGGGAGAGATAGATAACGGAAAATAATGAAAAAATTACTATCTCATATATTCCTTTATACTTTTATAAAATTCTAAGTAACGACCTCATATAAATAATTATAACTAATACTATAAAATAATAACTTATTTAATAAAAAAATAATTTATGTAGTGAGATAAAAAATAAATAAAATTTACAAGTTTCAGAGTTTTTTAAGTGTTTTTTGGCACGCCAAATACATTCTAAATATAATTTACAGAGTTTGTTTATCGCACTGAAAAATATTAAAAAATTTTAAAAATATCTAATTATATGAATTATAAATATATAAATTATTTAAAATTATTTATTTTTTTATCGCTCTAAACACACCAATAATATCGTTAAGATCAAGCCGTCCTACAAGTAGTGGCGCGTGTTTGAAATCGAGCTCGAAGCCGCAGGGAGGGGGAGGAGTGAGGAAAAGAGAATGCGAAGATTTGACGGCGAGATCATCGAGTAAGACAAGAATTCGACGATCGGTTTTTTTTTTTTTTGGGGGGGGGGGGGGGGGGGGAGAGAATGAGATGCAGAGTGCATTTCTCCCGGTGTGGAAGATGAACGGTAGCATATCGACATTGCTCGTTGATCGTTACGTTTCGCTGTTATGCTGCAGTGTTTCGTGACTTTAGAGACCAGAGTGACAGAGACTCGACATGACCGAGGGAATCTTTAAATTAATAATATTATTATTTTTATTTAATATTTTCTTACTCTCAAAACGAAGCCGTTGTACTTTTCATATATTAAATTAAAATAAAATAACAAACACCCCACTTGCTTCACTTTTGTGTCTGTCCTCCATCTGTCTATACCCTAGCACAAAACCACAAGCCCAGGCTCAATCACCGCTTTCATCTCATCTCTCGTTCAAAATACTCCTTCTCCCTCTCTCTCTGAAAATAGTTGAGAGGTGAGTTTAGTTGCAAAGAAGAATCGAAGACTTTATGCGCACGAAAATGGAGAAGCTAGGGTTGGTATGCGACAGTGAGATTCCCATCCAGCAGCACCAAATGGACGCAGCCACTTTCTTCTTGTGGTGAGGATTTATGTGGTTTAAGTGCTTTGAATTTAAAGTTTGGGCTGGAACTAGGATTTTGTGCATCTAGATCCATAGTTCTGTTGCTCAAATATACTTTTATTGTATAGATTTGTGGGATTTTGATTCATATTTTGTATTCTTTTTGAATAAATCTCGTAATTTTTTTGCCAAATATCTGTTCTTTTTTTTTTTGTTGATAAATATGGATTCTTTCTATACTTGATTTCTTTGTTTTTGTGTATCAACTGTTCCCCAGATACCTCACTGTTCATATAGCTTGAGGCATAAAATTTATCCACAAAAATGCAACGTTTTTATGCATTAGGTCATTTTTGCAAATCAGATCTGTGAAAGAAGTGAAATAGTTACTTAGTCACACATATGTATGTCAATTGATAGATTCTCTTAGTTGATTGGTTGTTTTTGTCCAAATCATCCCCAGTGTCTGCATATTTTTAGATGTTCAGTAAATGGAGAAGCCGCACACTCACAATGTTAAGGGTCAAAGCTGCCAAAGTTACATTGGCAGCTACATTTTATTCGTGCATATAACTGAAAGTTTGCCTTTTTGCGCAGTTTATGATTAATTTTGATTATTTAAGGGGAGAGTGGATTGGGTTCCTGCAACATGTTTTGTAGACGATTTGAAATGCACGGGTGTTAGCTTGTAAATTTTATTATCATTACTAGTGGAACTGCTGATTTTGTTGTTAAAACACTGATTTTGTAGTTCTGCAATTTCTTCTATAGCTGTTTCATGTTTATTAATTCTCTGCATAGTCTCAACCATTGCTTGTGCATAGGCATAATTGGGTTTATTATATTGATATTAGTAGTCGGCTTTCCATGCTAACTTCTCCACATATACTATTGGAAATCTGACATTGATGAGTGTCTTAGCAACAATTTTTTTTTTTTTTTTGCAGGATAAATGTAGAGTATTTTTGATGACACTAATTGTGAATTAGTGTCAACGTATTTAGTTGTATCAGTTCATTTCTGGAAGGTAGACTGTATCACCAGTACTCACAACCCAAGGCATTGCCCACAATTTTGCCCTGTTGCCAGGGACACAAGGAGCCTTTTTGTGCCCTAGTATACATTTCACAAATAATGACTTGGTAGGATCTGATTATCATTTGGAACATCTTTATTGACCTTTTGGTGTTGTATAGCGTGAAAGGTATCACCTGTGTTGAAGAGTTGAAAGAAAATGGAGGGAGATGCAAGTTCGCCAATGCAAGCTCACGGGTCTCTCAATTCAAGTAATCAGCCAAGGAGCCGTGTGTTGACACCACTAACACTAATAAGGGGTCTAATGTGTTTGCAGGTGTTAGTTTTAACTGCTTTTATGTTGTTAGTGTACTTTGGCTTTGTGACTTCTGTCATATTCCGATTTTTCAGTATACACTACAGCAGGAAAGCAACATCATTTTTCTTTGGTGCCTGGATAGCTTTGTGGCCTTTTTTATTTGAAAAGATAAACAAAACTAAGGTGGTTTTCTCCGGAGAAAGTGTTCCTGAAGGGGAACGTGTTTTGCTTATTGCAAACCATAGAACTGAGGTTGATTGGATGTACTTGTGGGACCTTGCATTGCGTAAGAGACAGCATGGATCGATAAAGTATATTCTGAAAAGCAGTTTGATGAAACTACCCATATTTGGTTGGGTGTTTCATATTATGGAGTTCATTCCAGTAGAGAGGCGGTGGGAGGTTGATGAATTGATGATGCGCCAAATGCTTTCAACTTTTAAGGATCCTCAGGATCCCCTCTGGCTTGCAGTCTTCCCTGAAGGCACAGATTTTGCGTAATTTCTTACATCCTTCTTGTTTTCTTTAGTATCTTCTTATTCTACTTTTTGATCTGCCTCCAACAAACACCAATTATCTGTTAGATGATTAAGTTGATGTGCTATATTCCAAAATATATATATATATACTTAATTACAGGACTGTTATGGGTTTACTTTTGAAATTAAGAGAGATTAAAAGACGCATAAATGACTTGAGATTGTTGATTTTAAGGGCTTATATTTTGGCACTATATCTCCATACTAGCAATAACCCGAGCCTACGACACTTTGAACAAAATTAGGATTAAGTTTCTTATATAATTGAAGCTTTGGACAAAAAGTTCAAATAAAAAAAAAAATATGATAATCCATGGATTTTAATTTTTTTTTTCAAGACTTAGGCCCTAGCAGCTACTATATGTTTTTTGGTCTCTCTCTCTCCAATTAATTTTTTATAAGCACCATAAGAGAAAACACAAATTATGGTGTTTTAATTTTAAAGGTTCAACTTCCTATAAACCATAATTGGGTATGGTGCTTTAATTTGGAAAATTCAACTTTCTAGAAACAATAATTGGACGGAATTTAAGTTGACAGTTTTGATTTACATATAATCTCTACTCTTGAAATATGGTGAAATTTAAAATGCCCAACCCATTTTGGGAGATAGATGGTAGTGGGGTCCACTAAAATAAGAATAGAGCGGGAAGTTAAAAATGTAAAAATATCTCAGTCGTTGAATGAAAGAAAAAATAATTCTTAACCGTTGGATTTTAATTTGTGAAAGGAACATTTTAAAAAACCATCATGTTTTATTATATAGACGTTGGCAAAGCATGGCATGTATTCCCATATTGATGATGTTATATTTTTGGTGGATTTGTTGTTCCATTCTGTTTCATATATATATCATCTGTAAAGTTCTTTTTTTTTTTTTTTTTTTTAATGCAGTGAGCATAAGTGCATCAAAAGTCAAAAATATGCTGCCGAAAATGGATTACCAATCTTTCAGAATGTCCTGCTTCCAAAAACAAAAGGTTTTTTGGCTTGCTTGGAGGAATTAAAGGATTCCTTGGATGCAGGTTCTATCATGCTTTTCTTTCTCACTGTTGCACATCATCTTATGGTCTTTGTTTGTTTCAATATCACCACGTCCTACTCCCATTCTGTTTGCAGTTGTTAGATGAATGTTCTATCATGCTTTCCTTTCTCACTGTTGCACATCATCTTTTGGTCTTTGTTTGTTTCAATATCACCATGTCCTACTTCCATTCTGTTTGCAGTTGTTAGATGAATGTTTCTACTTCCAAACCCCAGGTGCAACCCTTCCCCCCCCCCCCCCCCCAAAAAAAAGAGAAAAAAGATACTGATGGTGTCATGTGATGATATTGAACTAGATTTGTAAATCTACTAGCTTAATTTGAGATGGAGATGCAGCCGTAGGCTAGTATCTCGAGCACTGTTTTTATGGAAATTTTTACGGAATATTCTACAAATACTGCTTTCTGAATAACCTAATCTGGGTGCTTAGTTGGTTTCACAAGTTTCCTGATTTACTCATTTTTGCTTCAGGAGTAGGTCCAAATCATTCATGAGAATGGACTTGTCTATGACTTAATGACCCTAAAAATCACCATGTTAAACTTGAGGATTTTGAATTCTTATTTCGTTTTTTTGCCTCTCCCTTCTCACAAACTCTTCCGTGCCAAACCAAAAGCCCGTTCTTTTACACGACCCAAATTCAAATTCATTTACTTACACGCCTCATTTCACTGTTCAGAGCCTGAATATTATTTCTACCCTGTTATGGTGACATGCTGTCGTTCGTATTTTTTTTATATTTATATATATATTTGTATTTTTGATAAATAAAAATTTATTAATGAGTAAAACACATTAAGAAAATGCCGATGTTTACATCAAAACCCTGCCTAACCCTATACTCATAGCCTCTACAAAGCTCGTAAAAGAATCTATATCCAGCTCAATACCCCCACCAACCATGTAGTGTCGGCAGAAAACGACTCTTCAATTTGAATAAGGATTTCCTGGCTGCCCTTGAAAGCATGTTCTGTTACATTCCCTTCCAGATAACCCAAAAAATACAAAAAGGAGCTCCAAGTGAGCCTCCTCTTCAGGTTTGCTTTAAAATCCCACCACACATACAATAAACTATTTGGATTCAGCGAGAATTGCCAATTATCCCTAATGGAAGACAAAAATGCATTCTTAAGTTTCTGGCCCAATTGCAATGTATGGGCAGTTGATTGATGCTCTCTTTTTTTTCATTGCAAAGGTAACATCTGTTGGCTATCGCTAACTCTCTCTTCTATGGGTTGTCTATGGTAGAATCCTTCCTCTGACCACACACCAACCAAAGAAAGCCTCCTTTGTCGGGATCTGTCTTTCAAATCTTCCACCAAGGGAAATCATCTACCGTTCTTGCCACCATGGGATCTTTGTTTCTTGGCTAACATCAGTACAATTGCTTTTGATCATCCACAGTTTTTTGCCACGATGGGATCTTTGTTTTTTGGCTAATATCATTTGCATTGCTTTTGAACATCCGCTTTTTTTTTTTTTTTTTTTTATCGGTCTGCTCATCCTTTTGTTACTTATATTCCTCCCATGTTTTAATATGCTCACCTGTCTAACGGTTCTGCAGTTTATGACATAACCATTGGGTACAAGTATCGATGCCCATCTTTCTTGGATAATGCCTTTGGAGTGGACCCTTCTGAAGTTCATATTCATGTTCGTCGTATACCTCCCAGTGACATCCCAATATCTGAAGACAAGACTGGTTCATGGCTGATTGACACATTCTCTCTCAAGGACCAGTTGCTTTCTGATTTTTATTTAAAAGGCCATTTCCCTCGCGAAGGAACAGAAAGGGACCTATCTACTACGAAATGTTTGGTAAATTTCTTCGTCGTAATCAGCTTGACCAGCATATGTACGTACCTCACCTTTTTCTCGTCCAGCTGGTTCAAACTATACGTCTCTTTAGTTTGTGCATATCTGGCATCTGCTACCTATTTTAATATTCGGCCTTGCCCATTGTTGGGTGCATGAGAGCTGTAGTTTGTGCATAGCTGGCTGGCATCTGCTACCCATTTTCATACTCGACCTTGCCTATTGTTGGCTGCTTGAGGAGCTGTATTTTTATGCGTTACCTATCCGTGTACTTTTCATGTACCATTATGGGTTTAAATAACCCCAATATCAATACGAATTATTTTCTGCCTGTTAGCCCCATTTGCTTTCTGCCAGTCTCCATACAAATTATAGGTCTGAATTTGCTCATTAGTGCTAAAAAAAAAAAAAACACTCTTTTCATGGTCTGTTGTCCAACATTGATCTGAAAAGTGTTGGTTTTATTTTTATTTATTTATTTATTTATTTTCAATGTTCGAATACATTTATACATATATATATTATTTTATATATCACCCCAAAGAAAAAAAAAAAAAAAAAGGTCTATGACCCTTTTCAATTCTTGACCGAATTTATGGGTCTCATTTGTGTCTGGTGCTGCTACAGTCTCTTAATCCATCTCCTATTCTTAAGATGACACTTTCTATTTGTTTAAATGTGTTCCAGAACTATTTTATATTCTCAAAGATAAAAAAAAAAAGGTAAGAATTCATATGAAAAGTTTATTTATCAAATTATTTTAGATTCTTTTAAAAGATACCATAGTTAGTAGAAATTCTAAATTATTTTTTATCATTAAAATTTATTTTTCTACAAAAATCTTGTATATTATATTACAAGCAAATGGATGGTTCATTGGTGTGTTTGGAGTTATATAAAAGTGTATAAAATTGTAAAAATTAATGTCTCGTGTTTCGTACAGTGAGTAGAGAATTTAAATTTTATAGTCTTGTAATTCATGTTTGTAGAGTTTTGTATTTTTTTTTACCAACTCCAAACAAGGCACATGTGATGAGGTGACTCCCTCCATATTATTTTCATTTTTTTTTTCAACCCAATTCTTTTCAAAGGTTGTCAGTTTAATTTAGTCCAAAAAAAAACACTAAGAAATAAGTTAATTTTTGGATGAACAACAAATGATTTATTTATTTATTTTTATAATCTTTAATCAATCGTGTCCACTTTTTTTGATCTTATACTTATCATTACACACATCATTTGATTTTATTAATCATTAACTAATTAATCTGAACATATCAAATAATTATAATTCACTTGAAATCATTTGATTATATTAATCATTAACTAATTAATCTGAACATCGCAAATAATTATAATTCATTTTGATTCCTCTAAAAAAGAATTTTCAGTATATCAGTTTTTTTAAAACATTTAGGTGACATTTGGTTTATTTTTTTTTTATTTTTTGTTTTTATTTTATGTGTTAAAAATCTCAAAATGAGGAAAAAGAAAATGTACTATTTTTCCTATTTTGATATTTTTTTTATTTTTTGTTAAAACTCTCAAATTGATTTTTTGTCATTTTTATTTTATATGTAAATTTATTTTTTATTTTTTAAAATAAAATTTAAAAATACAAGCAATCAAATAAATTTTGAGCTATTTTTTTTAAATATAAAATGAAAAATGAGTTTAAAATAAAAAATAAAAAATAGAAAAATAAAACAAATGATAAGTTAAATAAATGAAACAGACGGCTAAATCAAAAAATTTTAAAAATGAAATTATTACAAAATATTTTGTTGATTAGATTACAATGACAATCACTGAAAATGATTTGACTGAAACTTTTCTACTTGAGCCCGGATACGTAATTTTTTTAATAATGAATTTGATTATCCTGCTAATAAAAAGTTATAATTATCTTTTATTATATTTTGTTTTGTGTATTTTTATAGTCTTAGATTTCATCTATTAATCTTGTTTGAAGAAGACAAAATGAATTAAATTTGACAATTTTTATTAATTTACATTTTAATTCAAGTTAGATAAATATTATATGTTGATTTTAAGTTAAAGGGATCATGTGTTTTGCTGCAAATATATACTATAATACTAAAATAATGTATTTTCTCTTTCATCTTCTCCTTCACGCCAATCTTAGGTGGTATACTTCTTTAATTTTCATTCCACTTTTTCTTTTTCTTTTTTTTTTTAATAAAATTTTGAATTACTTTTTAAAATTTTTTCCTTCCCCTTCCTTCTCTTCTCTTTTTTAATTTACAAAATCTTTATTTCTTTGTTCCACATCACCAAACGATTACAATTTTAATTTTTCTTTGGCCTATAAAACATTAGAATTGTCGCATGTGATTTTAATAAATGTAAATCAACTCATAAATTCTTAAAAGGAACTCACTTTCTTTGGTTCCAAAAAGGGGATATAATTGCTTATAAATTTCATATGATTGAATTAAGGGGTGCTAAAGTGGAGGACCTACTTACTTATAAATTCAGTATAATTATAAAATTTATATATTTTGAATATATTAATAATTAAATTAAAAATACAAAATAAAATTAAATTAAATTAAAAAATACTTATTTTTTTCTCACAACAACTCTTAATATTTTTAAAATTTAAAAGTATAAAAAATAATGATTATTAATTATGTTCAAGAGTTGTTATTTTTTTAAATTTTAATTTTAAATTCAAATTAGTTACATTAACTATATTTGTTTTATTTTATAAAACATAAATGATTAATAATAATATTAGTCTTCACTAGTGCGATGCACGAAATTGAATATTATTTTTATTGGACAATGATATTAGTTTGACTATATTTGTTTCATTTAAAATACATATGATTAATAATAGTACTAGTCTTGTCCCGTGCGATGCACGAAATTAAATAATATTTTTTTATAGGCATAACAAAATTCTTAAATACATTACAAATCATTTCAACAAAATTACATAATTTCATGAAATAGTTAAGAGTTGTTTTTATAAAACTAATTAAAAATTTATTATCAAATCTTATATGGTACGTTCTATATTCATCATTTCATTTCATTTTTTTTTCTTTTTTTTTAAATCATATAAAAAATTAATCTTAGGGAGTGAATTTTTGTTCTCTCTAAATTTTAACTTTAAATTTAAATTGATAAGATTGGCTTTTTTTTTATAAAGTACAACATACGATTAATAGTAATATTTTGAATTTAACTTATTTTTATAAAATTAATAACTTTTAACTATCTAATGAAATTATATAAACTTGTTAAAATATTTTTTAATGTATTTAAAAATTCTATTTTGTCCATAAAAATATTATTTAATTTCGTATATCGCATAAATCAACACTAGTTCCAAGGAGATATATATATATATATAATTACTTTCAAATAATACCTATTAATAAAAATGGTATGTAAATAAGTATATGTTTATATTTTATTTTGTATTCATGTAATCTGTCTTATTTTGACTTTTATACCATTAGTATATATTTTATTATTTTTTATGACTTGGTTTAATCCGCCAAGCCTCATTATTTAAGAGGCTATTTGGGAGACAAACTTTTACAAATGTTATAAATTTTTACCAACAACTACTTATTTTTATTTTTTGTGTGTTTATTTTATAATTATATATTTAGAAATTTTTTATGAAATTTTATAAGTTTTTGTCAATTTTTATCAACTTTTGTTAATTTTCTAATTTTTTTTTGACAAAAACCGTTCAAACGAGGTTAAATAACTGTTAGAACAGGCTTTGACAACCAAAAAATTTGACAGGACATACTAAATTCATTCAAACATCATTTAACTCTATTCAAACGGACTTTATCAAAAATTTTAAATTTAATTTTTAAACACTAAAAAAATAGCTAGTAGATTATATTTTCATTAACTTTTTGTCTTTCAAGCGCTCAGAAGGCGAAAAGTTAAAATCCATTACATATATCGAAAGAGTTTTTTATCTATTAAAGCTGGAATAAGGTCAAATTTATCCAAAGTGAAAATCTATTGCTACTTATGCGATCACTTTAATTTTCAAATAAACAGTTGGGTTGATTTCTTATCTTGCCCCAAATTTTAAAACCGTATGAAAATGTATTTCAAGATTTACACAAGAAAAATTACAACAATGAAAAAATTTTTGAACAAATTATTATTTTTTTGATAATTAGGTATAATTTGAATTAATGAGAGATTTAATATTTACAACATTTTGGGGCATACCCCTGTTATAAGTACGTAGTAGATTTACAAAAAGTCTACGTTACATTAGCTATACTTTGAATAAGGAATTGAGAGCATTTTATCTTTACATCATACATAATTGTTGCAACAATATTAAGAAATATTGAAGAGAGGCCTTTAAAAGCAGGAGCGTTCATTTTTTTCCAAATATGATATACCATAACTGCCTAAACAAGCTTGCATGTTTTTTTGCGTAGGTTGTTCCCACTAAACTTTCCCACGGCCCAATTAATTTCTTCCTTCCACGGTTGGACCTGCTTAATAACTATACACTTGAATAAATTATTCAAGTTTAATAAATTGAAACTTTGAATTTCTTTACAATTATTTTTTTTGTTAAACTTAAAAGTATTATTAACTCCAAGTGCAAATACCAGTTACACTAAGGATAGCAAATGGATGGATTGGATTAAGAATATACATATATATATATATATATATTGTCCATTTAAGCCTAGGTATTTCAAGGGCTCACCTATATAAACTTGTTAATTTTTTTTAAATATAGAATAATTTTAAAAATTTATAAAAATAAGTAATTTAGTATTAAAATATTTTCTTTACAAAATTTTAATAAAATAACTTAATTTTTATAAAACGTATAAATAAAATAATAATTCAAGGTATTTGCTGGACTTGGGCCTGGAAGTTCAATTTGGAGCCTCAAAGAAATGGAGCGGACATTGACGGATCCTGCAATTCGGGCCTAAAATGTTTGTCCATATTTACACTTGTTATAGTTAGCGTTAGCGTTATTTTTGAATTTAAAAAAAATAAAAATAAAGGTTCATATATTCAAATTTTATATAAAATTTTGGTTCATTAATGCAGAAGAATAATTTGTGTAAAACTTTTTATTTTGCTATAAATTTCCTTTTTATCTGTACAAAAACTAGAAAATATTTTTAGATTTTTTTTCCCTCTTAATACTTTTCTATTCATTATGTATCGTTTCATCTAGAATTACAAATTCTCTAAAAAAATTTCAAAAAAATTTTAAATTCCTTCAATTAAGTTTTGTTATGTGTAACTTTTATATCAATTTTTAATTTTTTCACTTTTTCAGAACTTCAAACA
The DNA here is from genome assembly GCA_019916065.1 of Vitellaria paradoxa. NCBI lineage: Eukaryota > Viridiplantae > Streptophyta > Magnoliopsida > Ericales > Sapotaceae > Vitellaria > Vitellaria paradoxa. Next base: position 2,507,284 of record CM034238.1, on the reverse strand, counting down.
CTCCACTAATGCAATGTAGGTTCTGAGTATGTAAGTTAAAAAAAATTGATTTTTGATAAAATAAAAAATTTCAATCGATTGTTTACTTAAAAATGACTAAATTTTAGAGAAAGAAATTCCAAATTTCTTAAAAAACACAAAAAAATAAAAAAAATAGTTTCCAAAATTTTAATTAAGAAAGTATTACATATATATATATATATATATATTGTAGTTACCTAAATCATTGTAGTTACGTAAATCATTTTACCTAAATCATTGTAGTTACCTAAATCATTTTAGTGAGAAAATGATACATATATATATATATATATATATTTTGTAGTTACCTAAATCATTTTAAGTAAGAAAGTGATATATATATTTTGTAGTTACCTAAATCATTTTAAGCAAGGAAGTGATATATATATATATATATATATATTTTATGCTTTCCTAAATCATCTAGTAAGAAAGTGATATATATATTTTGTAGTTACCTAAATCATTTTAAGCAAGAAAGTGATATATATATATATATATATATATTTTATGCTTTCCTAAATCATCTAGGCCCTGTTTGGAGTAAGAAAAAATAAGATAAATTGAGATAAAATGTGATTTTGGGTTAATTTTGGCGCTGTTTTTTCTGAAAAGTTACAAACCGTGAAAACGGTTTTCCAAATCCGTTCCCACGAATTTAAAAAAATTCATAAAAATAGCGACAATGGTACTTCTTTGAAAGCTCTCGACACGAAAAATATGATTGTATAAAAAATTAACACATTCGGTTAACTTATTTCCAGATTTTTTATTTTTTTAGCGAAATATTAGAAGTTTTTGAAATTAGTGATGGCAGAAAAATTAGATATAAAGCGGTTGTTGGAGATTTATAGAGATTTTTAGAGGTTTATCTTGATGCCAAACAGGGTCCTAATAGTCTATTAAAAAATTTAAGTTTAAATATTATTAATATTCATATTTAGTAACTTTTTTGCGTAGGTCGTCTTTATTTTTACTTTTCAAATTTAGGTTTCATTTAGAGTGACAAAAATTTTTAAAAATTAGTAAAAAAAAATATTAAAAAATTTTAAAAATTATTTGTTTTCTATGTCATTACACGAATTACGAATCCACAACTTATTTGATTTTATCTTATTATATCTCTTTTTTTATCACTCCAAACACACCCTTTAATGTATTTCCATATTTAAATGTAATAATTAATGTTATTAATGATTATACAGCAGATTTTATTAAAAACAATTTAGATTTATTTTCATTTTTTTTACCAAACAGTTTAATATTTTTTTTTTCATAACAGAATATTTGTCATAAAAAAATTACCTTCAGTTTTATTTTCTGGTGAAACAAACACTTATATTCAGGTAGTCAAAATATTTACAAAGTTATTTTCTTTGGTGAAAACACATTTTTTATAAAATTTTTAAATTAATTTTGAGTAAAATAATGAATAGAGAGAGAGGTGAAAAAAAAAAAAAATCAGTATAGAGTAAAACTGTGGATTGAACCGCGGAAATAATAAACAGGGGAGGGTAGCCGACGCAAAAGAATAAAAAATATATACGGCACGTTTAGTGCGCTAAAAAATGAGACCTCGTTTGGCATACTAACAAGCGCAATAAATTATTATAAATCTCTAATAATTTTTATATTATTAATTTTTTATTATTATTAATTTTAAAAAATTTTAATATTTCACATAAAAAATAAAAAATTTAGAAATAAGTTAACAGAATGCGTAAAATTTTTTTATAATTATATTTTTTGTGCCGAAAACTGTTAAACGAGCACCATTGTCATTATTTTATGTGAATTTTTTTGAATCTGTTAGAATGAATTTAGAAAACTATTCCCATGGATTGTTACTTTTCAAGAAAAAAAAGACACCAAAATTAATCTAAAGTACATTTTATCTTATTTTTTACTACACCATACAAGGCTAAGATAAAGTAAAGTAAATTTTAATTTTGTAATTTATGTAATAAGATAAAAAAATAAATAATTTTTAAAATTTTTTTATTATTTTTACTTTTTTAAGAATTTTTTTTACCCCCACCCAAACGCAGCGATAATTATGAAATCCTTCATATAAATATATCTCTTCTTGGCGTTCAGTTTAGGTTCCTCCCCCCCCCTCTCTCTCTCTAAAACCCTCCTCTCTCTGTTTCTCTATACATAAATACATACATACATAAATAAATATTTATATATATATATATATATAATTTTTCATCTTTGGCTCTGTTGATTGTTGCAATCGGGTAACCTTAATCTTTATCTTTTTATTTTTATCTGATGTTGCGTTTATAGCTTTCTGTTCATCTCAGTTTTGGCATGTTCGTTTGATCGTTCATGGTAGACAGCTAGCTCGATCCGTTTTGTGCTTTTGTATCGAACTTGTTTTGATGAAGATTGGGTTTTTGGTTTTTGTTGAGTGTTTAGAATTTTTGTGGAATTCCGGGTTTTGGGTTTTGTTTGACATATCCTCTTTCGAATTGTTTTTGTCTTTGTTTTCCCGTTATCAATGGGCATAAAAGGTTTATGATCATTTGGTCTTACCTCTAAATATGGATGGATTATCAAGCTATCTAATCTGCTTGTTACCTGTGAATTTTGTGCTGAATGAATTTTATAATTTGCTTTACTTTGGATGATATCTTGTACCCTATGTTGCTGGGATGTTTCAACAAAATTTCAATTCAATGTTTTCTTTCACAAATTGGCAGTTGACTTGGCCTTCTAGGAAATTTGGATGAATTAGATGGGGGTTAAGAGATGGAAAGGGCTGTTTAGTCTTGTCCCACTGGACCAAAAAAAAAAAAAAAAGATGATACTTTGGTAATTGGGTTGTGACTTGTGAGATGATTTTTTTGGGGAAGTTTTGTTCACCACAAGTTAAACCCTTAAAATCTCCTTTGTCCCCATGGTAAAGGAAAACAGGAAAAAAAAAAAAAAAAGGATCGTGCACAAGTACAAATATAGAAGTGTAAAAGAACCAGAATTGATTTTTCTATTTTGACACTCTTTTACACTGTTGGATCAATGATTTATCAAGGGAAAAAAAATAGGGAAACATATTTATGGTAACCAAATAAAAATTACTTTTTTTTAATTAATATCTATTTATTTTCTTCTTATTTTTCTAGATTACACAAAAATTGAAAATACAAGCATCTTTTGATTCATTTACTTTTTAACCTTTTTCCTTCACCTTTTTCCTTCACTTTCTTTTTCTATCCACAAATCCAAGATCCAACCACAACATTAATTTTTATTTGCAGCATTGTCATGGGATAGGAAAATTTTACACTAGACATAGGACGGTGAAGGCATAGAAATTATATATAGTTTAGCTATATTTGCCCTTTGATATTGGACTTGATTAATAGTATGTGGTGTATGACTCATGAAGGGAGAGACATAGTTTCCAGGTCAGATGGGAGATGCTGTTATATTTTTGTTGTTAGCCTCATTGTATTATTATAACATGCAGGTGAAAAAGTGACATACATCGAATTCTGTTGGTTGAAGAAGATTCAATAAATCAGTTTAATTGTACCTTTTTTTTTTCTTTTTGATAAGAGGATGAGAAGACAATTCTGAAGTGGAAAAATATAAAGAAAGTGGTAATGTACTTACTATAATAATAATAAAAAAAAAACTTGTTAAGAATACCTAGATCCCCCCCCCCTTTTGTATAGTTGTAGAATTTAAGAGAATAGTTTCCCTTTTTCAAGAAAAGTGTGTTTTCTTTTGTCCAACGTAAGAAATGAGGCTCATAGGGAGCCCTTATGGAGTTTAGCTATTTTTTTGTTGCATTGAGAGTTTTTCTAGAGCCATCTATGTCATTTGGATCTTAGCACTGTGGGAGGATAGAAGTTTAAGATTAGTGACTAGGATTTCAAATACAATATGTTATAGAATGGATTTTGTTGTGGTGCTCAATATGTTGTCAGGAGATCTAATCCAATGATCTTATTTTTCTTAGATTTCCAGTATTTTTCTGGTCACTTAATGATTATTTTGGGATTTCGTCTTGGATGTGCCAGAGATTTGTAAAATTGTGTCAATCATGCAGTGACTTCTTTATGTGTTTTCTAATAATAGGATGCATTGCATGTCTTTTCCTTATATTTGATACCCCACCCCCCTTTTTGACAAGTTCCTTGTATTTAACATTTTATTGTAGGAAATATGATTAAGCTATTTAAAGTGAAGGAAAAACAGAGGCTTGAAAATGCCAACGGGACAACACCTGTTAAGAAGCAAAGTGCAGGGGAATTACGTCTTCATAAAGGTATACCTTATACCATTTTATGTGTATAAAAGAATTTTAGCCATATACAATGTTACCTAGGAGTTATTGTCTCAGGTTTCTCACGCTTTTGAAGTTCTGATAAGGTATCCTGATATTGAGAATTATTTTCAGTATGAGGAGATAAAATTGCCATTAGGCTACTCCTTCAACAGTCTTGGCTACTGGGTGCTTGACGTTATGATTGCTCTCTAAGTCAATTATGCACCTTTTTTTGGCTATCTAAATACTATTTTTGGATGTTGTGGTTTCACAGATTGCAAGCACGGTTGTTAGTATCTTAGATTTATGATGCAATGCTTAAAATTTGATACTGTTTTGTGATAAATCCATATGCACCACCAAAATGTAGCACAAGTTTATGATGAGCAATAGACTATAAAATGCATTTTGAGTTTGTCTGTAGCATTTTTTTAGAGAAAGTGATAAACATTGCTCTCTTGTAAAGAATCATAATAGTATTCAGAGTTACATTGAAGTTTAAATGAAAATACAATTGTTTTCTTCTATTTTTCCGCTTATAGATTTGAGAAAACCTATTAGTTATACGATTCTTTACATCCCCTTTAAAACCTCTGTAATTTGTTAGTGGGAGTTTGATTTTCTTTTTGCTGAATTTGAAGCTGACTTGAAGTTGGCTATTTAGGAAGAATTTAAAATCTAAAAATTTCTATTCAAAATAGAACTTCAAATCTAAAATCTTGTAAAAACTCATGGATCATGTATTGCATAATTAGGATGTTTAAAACTTGTGTAACTGTATTTTTTTTATTAATTTTGATTAATAACTGCAAACACTAAATTTATATTGCATCATAGAGTTGTGTTTGCACTTGGTTGATCAAGGTAATGGAAATAATTTCATATGCCTATAATTTATTTAGGTTAAAATCCTAATCTTTATTTTGTGCCCGAAATAGAAATGTTCTGCTCATACCTTGTCTTGTAAATAAAGATTTTTTTCTCTTGACTTGCATACTTCTTCCATTTTAATTTTTCCACTTTCCAACTTTTCAAACAGACAAGTATTTTTTGCATGTACACTCAAGTAATAATCTATTAATTTAAAAGCTTTCCACTATGTTAGGCTAGTAAATGCATTCACTCAGCTTGAAAAGATAATGTGGGAAAATCTTAAGATTAAACTATCTGGCTTTTCAATGTGGAGAACCATTTTGGGATTTGGGACTATCCGAAGTAGCAAGGACGAGAAGAGGGTTGTGGGACCAGTGTTTAATAATTTCATGCATCGTAATGTGTCTTACAAATCATGATACAAGGAACTCAAGATTTAAGAGAGAGAGAGGGAGGGGGCAACAACAACAACAACAACAAAAGAATGGAACTTGACACAACACATATAGAGATGAATGGAGGAAGAGGATTCATGTTGCTGACCTCAACTAATTTGTGATTAAGGCTTTTTTGAGTTGAGGAACTTGATATATGGTATGATACATTATTTGATAAGTACGAGCTGCAAGTGCTAAATCACCACCCCTTTTGCCACTGAGGTCAACCAAATTCCTGTGGTCACACAAGTTTTCCAGGGCCTTCATTTGCTTGGCAGTATCACAGTAATCTTGCTCACCACATTTGTTTGTTTGCTATCCATGTTTGTTTGCTATCCATTTTTGAGCAGCTTTATCTGTAGAACTAGCTTGTGTTATACTTGTTGAATTCGTAGTTTTTCCAAGAACAACGAGGATGTCTTGTTAGTTGCATGTGTTGGATTGTATTTCTCTCTCTTCATGAAGCCATATAGTTTGTAGTGTGAATGAATAATGACTAGCATCTTACCGCATCTTTGTGGTTCAGCTACTTTAACCATAAGAGATTCTTTTCTGCGTTCACGTTTTTTTATTTTTATTTTTGGTGCTTCTAATCTTGTAGATATTGGTGAACTGAACCTTCCAAAAAGTTGTACCATAGCATTTCCCAATGGCAAGGATGACCTGATGAACTTTGAGGTTACCATTCGGCCTGATGATGGATACTATGTGTAAGTAATCTTTTGCCCCATTTTCTTTAGGTTCTTATTTGAGCATTAGGATTCAACCAATCTTGGGAATTATCGAACTGTCAGGGTTGGTTGCTAATCCAACATTGTGGCGTGGGTTGGAATTGATTGGAAATTCTTGTGTCATTTTGCAAAAATAAATTAGCTTTTGCTCTGTAGAATTGCATTTGTTGCAATTGGTTCTGAAGGAATGAGTATCTGGGCTTATACTATCGCTTCCTTGACTTCGGGTGTTCAGTTAGCACCTTAGGGCCTAGCAACGACCCACTATCAAGTAAGAAATCTAGATGATAAAGTAACTACAGTAGTTAATTCTTGACTTTGGTACAAAGCTCCTTCCTTCTTTTACTCTCTTCCCAAATTTTGTATACTGTTAATTTAGCATTCGCAACTTGAGTTAGTAGTTTACTGGATAAATTAAGCTGGGCATTCACAGGCCACAAATCAGAACCATGGTCTATTGGTCACAACTAGCTAAAGTAGAGTTCCATTAGAGAGAATTCCCATGGGGAAAACAAGAACTGGGGAAAGACTTTAGAGCCTGGTCAATTTGCTTTTCCCCATTGCAATATACATTTGTACATATTCAAGAAAAATATCAAAGTTTTCATTATGGGGTTATTCACGTAAGCTCTTGTTATGGCCCTTGCCATTAATTGTCATCATCTCTGAGTTGGATACCTTCAGTAGTGCCATTCCATGCTCCTTCATGAGTGTGCTGTGTTCCATGGATCTAATTATAGTCCTTAAGAAATTTTGCATGTGGCTAATGTGAATCCAACTCTACTCGTCTAAGGCTAAAGGGCCTTAGGGGAGTGTGTACTTTGAGCACCAGGAATATGCTCTTCTACATTATTATTCCTTTAGGTGACAAAGTTCACCATCACTAGTTTACACATTTTCTGTTCTGCTTCTTTATTTTGTCATTTGGGCAGAACCTTGATAAGTTAACCCAGAACATTGGTTTTTTCTGACAGAGGTGGTACATTCATATTCTCTTTCCAAGTTCCACCTTTATACCCTCATGAGCCTCCAAAAGTCAAGTGCAAGACCAAGGTAAATGATGGCATCCTGTTTTCTTAAAAGGAGGTTCTCCTTAATTTTATTTACAGATTGTTGTTGTTGTTGTTGGTTTTTTTTTTAAATAAAATATATAGAATGTTGTTAACGCACACAGTAAGCACAGGTTAAACAATACATCCTACTTGCAGGTCTATCATCCTAACATCGACTTGGAAGGAAATGTCTGCCTCAACATATTACGGGAAGACTGGAAACCTGTTCTCAATATAAATACTGTAATATATGGACTCTATCATCTCTTCACGGTAACTAAAATCTCATTTGCAAATAGCCTTTTCCACTTTTTAATTGGCTGGTTACATTCACACTTGGTGCTTAATACCGCATTGTGTGAGCAGCAACCAAACTATGAAGATCCCCTCAATCAAGATGCTGCTGCTGTGTTGAGGGATAACCCAAAGCTGTTTGAATCCAACGTGAGAAGGGCAATGGCTGGTGGCTATGTAGGACAGACCCTTTTCAACCGGTGCCTATAGGCAGCTGTGTGGGTGCGCGTGCATCATTTTCCAAAGTCATATCTCGAAAATGTCCAGAAGCTGTAGATTGGTCTAGTGCTCGAGCTTTCTTGTTGTATTATTTGGGAACTAACATTTGGAATGTGGCCCCGTGGATGGATGGCTGGAAGGTGTCTGTATTTTGGTGCAACTATGATATGATTGTGGTGTTTTCTTTTCCTTCATGATTTGAATATTTGAAATGGTGGGAGATTATGGTCTTTTTGGTCGTTCTTCATATCTATCATCTGTTTTTGGACATGATTTTACCGCCCACTTCAGTTGCTTCTCCGGGCAAAATCACTGTTGTTCAGGTGTTATAAAATTTAGGCTCCGTTTGGGGTAATAAAAAATTTTAAAAAAAGGTAAAAAATACTGAAAAATTTTAAAAATTATTTACTTTTTACAAATTATTATCTCACAATTTATTTTATTTTATTTCACTTTTTGTCACTTCAAGATTCAAACGCACTCTTACTCGCGATGTTTTAAATGTTTTGGAAAGATATATGTGTGAATGTTCATTGGTATCATTATTTTTATTGTCTTATATTTTCAAAAATATAAACTTATTTCATTTGTGGGGGGTTTTGGCTTTCCAAAAAATACATAAAAATTTTAATTTTTATTATTTTTCACTTTTTCTAATAAAATTTTGTCGTGTGTCATTTTTTTACCAATTTTTTGTGAAAGTTAACCATTCAAACAAATGTTGTTTAAACTATTATTATACTATTTTTCTTCTTAAACTAGAACAACAATGTAGATTGTCAGGGTCTCCAAACGCCAAAAGTTGAAAAAACAAAATTTTTCATATCTCAATCCTTTCTGGAAAGAATTCTCCAAAATTTTAATCCATATGGGTTTAACGTAAAGAATTTTTCTACGAGATACTTCTCAACTAGTTGATTCTAAAATGTTTGGAGGAATTAAAAATTGGATGGATAGACAGACAGACAAACAAACTTCTGTTCAATTTCCTATAGATGCTTTTACCGGACAAAAAATCTGCAGTAGACCCCTAACAAACACCAAATATAAAGAACAAGAAAAAGAGGACACTGATATCTGTTATGTCAGTCTTGTGACATTGATTATGAACCATTAGATTTTAATTCAATGGTTTACTATATCTTGCTGTAGTATCTTACTGTATTTTGCTGTTTCTTGCTATTCCTGGGCTTCTCTTGGTATTAGAGCCATAGGTAGGGAAGAGTCTGCTATATTAGAAACTTTGAATTTTTATTTTAATTTACAAGATTTAGGTAACCCCTGAACCTGACTCGGTGGGAGAAATCTTGATAGTCGCGTAGCCAATTTAGGACAGTGTTTGGTAAGTCCCGTTTTAGGCGTAAATCGTCGACAGGCCTAGGGTGAAAGGTTTACATAAGTTTTGTAAAACATAATAAAAATTTAATTTTTCTATCATGGCATTCTTGTCTAGATCTATGTTTAGGGCATCAAGTTCATTCCAAGATAGTAATTTAAATAAATTAAGAAGAACAAAATATTTAAAATATACAACAACCTATATCAAATTGGAAAATCCTAAATGTTCCTATCAAAGAAGTTTATCATATCAAAAAATGGTCATTCTCTTCTGATTATTCTATTAAGACAGTTGAACAAACTGTCCCCTTTACCTCTGAATGTCAGTCTATCAAACTTTTAGATTCTAGTATTATTAGAAAACATCAAGAAAAATATTTCTATATTCACTTTGGGTTAATTCAAGTAGCTATCCAACTATTAACTAGAAGTGGATTAGACACATCAATTTTACTTTGTCTTAGGGATCAAAGACATTGTAAATTTCAAGACTCTTTATTAGGAGTTATTGAAACCAATCTATATAATGGTCCAATATATTTTAACTATTTCCCGAACTACCCAGTTTCTTTGTAAGATTCTGGAATATTAAATTCTCTTGTTCTTAAAATACAAATATCAGGGTATGATATGGAACCTGAAAATATTCATTTTGCAGTTATTTATAAAATCTATTATAAAACTATGACCACCATAATGGATCCCTTGGTCATAACCATTAGCTCTAAAGGAGAAACTATCTTCATCCAAACTCAAAGCGAAAACTCTAACTTGATAGTTCCGCAAGCCACAGTTTGGAATAACATCAATCTCCAATCAGAATGGGAATTAGAAGATCAAATATCTGCTCCAAAAATAGAAAATAAAAAACTTCAATAAATCGAAAAACTCCCAAATGGATATGTTAAATTAAAATTTAATCTACAAAATTTTCAAATCTACAAATCAAAGATGAAGGAGATATACCCTTCCAAGCAAAAATTTTTAATGAACCATATCAACTTCCAAGATCCTGTTATTCTAAAGAATCTTATCGACCTCCAAGATCATCTTATCAACCTCCAAGATCCTCTTGTTCTTCCATTCCAACATCAAGCAACTATGAACCCCTTAAGCTTAATAGAGTTAGGAACATGTCAACTATATTTCAACCTATTTACACAGATCAAATAAATTAACAAGAAATAGATGATGAAGATAAATCCCCAGATCATATGTCTCTGACCCAGTCTCAAATGCAAGATGATCCTCAAATATTTGTTATTGATAGAGAATTTATTATGGATAAAAGCATATTGAAGAAGAATTATGAATCAACAAAAAACACCCAAAAAAGAGAATGGTTTTTATCAAGCTTTGATGAGATTGCCAGAATATTAATAAGAGAAAAATTTTATAAACATGTTCAAAATTATAAAACTCATTTTAGATTTTTTTGATTGGTTTGAAGATTATGCTGCCAATAACTCTATAAAATATCCTTTTATTAAAGAAATAAATGTTACCCAAAAACCTTAATTGTGGAATACATCAAAAGGTATCAAACAATCTAACCATCCACCTCATGAAGAAATATCCATCCAATATAGAAATACAATCATTAAGGCTTCACCTTATAAAATGAAATCTCCATCAGAATCTGACATAACATCAAGAGATATATAGAAAATCTTAGAACAAAATAACTTTACAAATCAAAACTTTAAAACAATCAGTAACCAATTAAATAGAATTGAGACTAATTTACATGAATTAGAACCTGAAATAAGTTAAAGCTCACACCAAAAACCTCTATTTTTTTCCCATGAAATTCCAAAAAAAAAAAAAAAATTAATACTCAATTCAAAGATAAAGACTTAATACAGGACATTGATGACAAAATTAAAAAATTACAAAATATATTAACATTTATGGTTGCTCCTGAAACACCATCTCCATCATTAAAAGCCATTCATACATTATCACAACTATCTAAAACAGAAGTTGAAGAAATATTAGAAACTTTTACCCCTCAAGATCAAACAATTAATATGGCCAAATCGAATAATAACAAACATAATACAAGACAAATAAAAAATTATTACCCAAGGTCATCTTTCACAGACCAACAATATGAAAATTAGTTGAACCAACTCAATTTTTCAAAGGAACTGGAATTTATAAATGTAATCTAGATGGACTAATAGAATATCAAAAAATTAATAAACTTCAAGAAATGAAAATGGTTGCAAGTACATATAAAATGAAAAAACAATGTTCTGACAAAGCTGTAGCAAAAATTCTTATATCAGGATTTTCTGGAAGACTTAAAACTTGGTGGGATAAATATTTTACTAAATCATAAAGAGATAATATATTAAATACTATTAAAACTAATGAATTCAATGAACCTATAAAAGTTGAAGATGAAGATGATAACTCAACAATAATAGAAGATGTTGTTAATACTTTAATAGTTTTTATTGTCAAACATTTTATAGGAAATACATCAAAAATTGAGAAAATATCTTCAATAATCTTAACAAATCTAAAATGTCCAAAATTATAAGATTATCACTGGTATGAAGAAACATTTCTAACAAAACTTGGAATAAAAGATGACCAACGTCTCCCGTTCTGGAAAGAAAAATTTATTGATGATTACCAAAATTATTTGCTGAAAAAGTAAAAACTAGATTAAGAGAACAAAATGAAAGCATAATTTCTTATAAACATTTAATATTTCCAGACATATCAGACACGATAAAAGACATAGCATTTGAAATCTATACAAATTTCCAATTAAACCAAAGATTACAACGAGAATTAACACAATCACATAAAGAATTAGGCACATTCTATGAACAATTTGGATTAGTTAAGCAAAATATACCACCATCAAGAAAACATAAAAAAACATAAAAAGCTAACACCAAAACCTTATTATAAAAAGAAAAGACAACCGAGCCAAGATAATTTTTACAAAAAACCATACAAATATAAACCAAACCAATTTCAACAAAAAAGAAAATCAAAGAAACCCATTACTAATCAAAAAATGCCTACAACATGTTATAAATGTGAAAAAATAGGACATTATAAAAATAAATGCTCATTGAAAGGTAAAATAAATTCCTTAGATATTGATGAACATCTTAAAAAATAATTAGAAATATTAATGTTAACAAATTCTGAATCTGAATAAGCAAAATCAAATTCCGAAGATGATATTGAAATAGATAACATTACATCATCAACCTAATCTAATATAGAAACATATGATAACTCAACTAGTAGTAAAACTATCAAACAAAATTGTCATTGTAATGTTATTACCAAAGAACAAGAATTAATTATGGAAATGATTGAAGATATAGAAGACCCTCATTTAAAAAGAAATTACTTATTAAAATTAAAAGAAAACCTTCAACAAACCAAAAAGAATAAAGAAAAAATTATAGAAAATTGCTATGATTTTGATTCAATATTAAAAAAGGCTAAACAACCTCAAAAATCACAAAACAAATCCCAATAGAAGAAATTAAAATTGAAATTAAAGAAATCAAAAAAGAGATTAGAATTCTGAAATATGAACTAGGAATATCAAAATCAGAAATTCAAGAATTAACAAATCAAGTATTAATTCTAAAAAATCAACATCCTAAGGATATTATAGTCTCAACCTCTGATCAACAAACCTCATTAAATCATGACAAAGAATATAAAAAAGATGATATTTTCTTATTAACCAAAATATCTTATCAAAAGTGGAATGTAACATTAAAAATTGTAATCAATAAAGAATATACTATTAATACTACTGCACTCTTTGACTCAGGTGTTGATCTTAATTGTATACAAGAAGGATTACTACCAATAAAATACTTTGAACCCACAAAAGAAAGACTATCATCTGCCAATGGTGCACCATTAAAAGTCAAATACAAATTAACAAAAGCTCATGTATGTAATCAAAATATCTGTATAAAAACTCCATTCATCGTAGTAAAAGATTTAAATAGAGAAGTAATATTAGGAACACTTTTCTTAAATCTTATTCAACCCATGACTGTATCTCCTAAAAGAATTTCTGCCAATGTATTTGATCAAGATATCATGTTTGAATTTCTTAATCCTCCAATTATCAAAGATTTAAATATTTTAAAAGATATAGCCATAGATAAAATTCAAATAAATCATATTTCAAGAATTATATCAAAAGAAAAACATTTAGGGTTCATTTGGTTTGTTTTTCTATTTTTTGTTTTCTATTTTTGTTTTCTATTTTCTGTTTTGAACTCATTTTCCATTTTACATTCTTGAAAACAAGAAAAAAACTCAAAACGCATTTGGTCACTTGTGTTTTCAAAATTTATTTTAGAAAACAGAAAATGGGCTTGCACATAAAATGAAAAATAACAAAAAGTCATTTTGAGCGTTTTTAATCCAAAATAAAGAAAATTTGAAAGTAATGAAAACAGATCATTTTTTATTTCTTTATTTTGAGATTTTTAAAGCATAAAATGAAAATTGAAAATAAAAAACAAAAAAATAAATCAAATGCCACCTTAATATTTTTAAAATAAGAAAAGGTCTGCTAACAAATTAAAATCCAACTCCAAGATAATCAGTTGCAATTGGCAATTGAAAATTTTAAAAATAAAATAATCAAAGAAGCTTCCTCTAACATTCCAAATGCATTTTGGAATAGGAAAAAACATATAGTTACCCTTCCTTATATTAAAGATTTTCAAGAATCAAAAATCAAAACAAAAGCTAGACCATCCAAATGAACTAAGAACTCTTGGAATACTGTAAAAAGGAAATCTAAGATTTATTAGATAAAAAATTAATAATACCTTCTAAATCCCCTTGGAGTTGTGCTGTTTTCTATGTAAATAAAAATGCTGAAATAGAAAAAGGAACTCCAAGACTAGTTATAAATTACAAACCTTTGAATGATGCATTGCAGTGGATAAGATATCCAATCCCTAACACGCAAGACCTTCTTCAAAGGCTTGTACATGCTAAAATATATTCAAAATTTAGATTTTGACAAATTCAGATCTCTGAATCAGATAAATATAAAATAGCATTCACTGTCCCTTTTGGACAATATGAATGGAATGTTATGCCATTTAGACTAAAAAATGCTCCAAGTGAATTCCAAAAAATCATGAATGACATTTCTAATCCATATTCTGATTTCTCTATAGTATATATTGATGACATATTAATCTTTTCAAATAGTATTCAATCTCATTGGAAACATCTTAAACACTTTTCTTTATATTATAAAGAAGAATGGTTAAGTGCTTTCCCCATCAAAAATCAATCTCTTTCAAACAAGGATAAGATTTATTGGACATTATATTGACCAAGGAACAATTACACCCATTGAAAGAGCTTTAGAATTTGCAAACAAATTTCCTAATGAAATTAAGGATAAAAAATAACTTTAGAGGTTTTTAGGGAGCCTCAATTACATATCAGATTATTACCAAAAACTTAGTATCATTGCTGCTCCTTTGAGAGAAAGACTTAGAAAAAATCCTCCTCCATGGTCTCCATAACATACTCAAGTTATCAAACAACTCAAGCAACATCTTAAATCTTTTCCATGTCTGCACATAGCAAACCCCAAGCATATAATATAGTTGAAACAGATGCATCAGAACTAAGGTACGGTGGTATTGTAAAACAACGTCTTCCTAGTCATTATCAAGAGCAGTTAGTCCATTTTACCTGAAGAATATGGACCAATGCTCAAAGGAATTATAGCACTATTAAAAAAGAAATTTTATCTATTGTATTATGTATTCAAAAATTTTAAAGTGATTTATTAAATCAAGAATTTTTAATCAGAATCGATTGTAAGGCTGTCAAGCATGTTTTACAAAAAGATGTTCAAAATATTGCATCAAAACAAATTTTTGCACGGTGGCAAGCTATTTTATTAGTTTTTGACTATAAAATTGAATACATCAAAGGGGAAGCAAATTCCATCCTTGATTTCCTTCCTCGTGAATTCTTGCAGGGAAACCATGCCTCTTAAACCTACCAAACCTTCTTCATCAACCCAACAAACAACTACGAAGGAATCATATGCTATGGTACCTATCAAAACATCTACCATTCAGACCACACCTTTACCAACTACCATTCCAAGGATTCGTCCTTTATCTCCTACTGATTGGTATATCCAATTAGTTGAGGAAGAAACTCAACAATAACAAATATTAAGCCAAGTGGCTGATAAGAGCTTTGCTCAAACGGTCACAACAGGAGTATCAAAAGAGGTGGCTTTACGTCCTTTTTCATCATCCATGGTGGCTCTTGGCCCCATACCTTCCTCATCAAAAAATGTAGTAGTGTCGACAAACCCCACACCAATTTCCCAAATTCCCCCATCATCAAAATCGTTATATTTTCCCAAACCACAAACATATATTATCACTAAACTCCTGAATGAAAATGAAAATCCATTCATAAATCCACCTAATTATCAAGCTATCCATAACCTTCTCCAAACAATATTTTTACCCAACAACCATTTTATCACATCCAATTCTATGAAAATCCAAAAATTTTATGAATTTATCCTGGTTGACACTGAATCTGTATCATTTAAACATTACCCAGATAAATTCGATCTAACCCAAATAGCCTATTCCACATGCCAAATTCTCAAAGTCCTAACCTTTGAAGATTGGGCATCACATCCAAATCAAACCCGCCAATTTTCCTAACATTTTGTCCCATCAACCTATAACTATTGGGATTATCAAAAAGCCTGGTATCATACTTTTTATCATCAAAATAAGACATTCAGACATTCTTGGACGTTTTATTTCCAAAATAAATTCAATCAAACCCTTTCAACATGGTTCTTTGACTGGTGGAATATGTTTGGACTAGTTCCAAAAATATTACCCAAACAAGCTCATCAACGCCTCCAGATTTATTAACACCAATTTAAAATCCCTTCTCATTACCCAATGAATAATTTTCCCTATTTATTTTATTTTTTCCAACAATTTTCCTTAGCCTGGATTGTCCAATGTGAATATTTCCATCAAGGCCCAACCATTTCATCATTAATCAGAAGAATCAAAGTTAAATGGTGAGAGCAATTCAAAATTGACAGAGTCACTCCTCCAGCCATTAAAAAGTATTTTCATCAACACCCAGAGTTATCATTATCAATAGCTCCCGTCAAGCTGACGAAGAAATCAAAAGCAAAAACCAAAATGTAATCATTCATCAAGCCACTGTGAATTCACATGCCAAAGTTCATCAATTATTCATCAAGCTACTGTGGATTCACATGCCAAAGTTCAGCAATCATTCATCGAACTTCACATGCCGAAGATACTGTTGCCATCAAGCTTTATGTTACTTTTTATCTTTATGTCAACTTTATATATTTATCACCTTTAACTTTATGACTGTTTGTGTCAAACTTTGTGTCCTCTTTATGTCACTTTTGTAAAAGGGAAGTCAGGCTCATTATCATTACCCATTACGGAAAAAACTGTGCCCAGATTTCTTTCCTTACTATAAGAGAATGGAAGTTAGCATTTAGGGAGGGAGAGGGAATTCAGATTGGAAAAAGCATCTCTGCTAAAATCCATAACCTCTGTTTTGAGCCTCTTCCTCTCAAAAAGTCTACTACTTCCATTCTGTTATCTCTGATGTATCAAGTTTAGTCAATTTTTATCAAGTAAGTCTTTGTATCAAACTCTGTATTTCTATTTTTATTAATAAAAGCTTTATTTATATCATTTGTATGCATCATATTTCTTAATTCTATGTATAGTTTGCATTACTTTAAAACAAAACTGTCTTGGTTTAGAAAACGTTTGTCTATCGTAAGACAAAGAATCTCAGAAACTGAAAATCATCAAACAGAAATTTTGATTGAATTATATTCAAGTTATTTTTATTTAAGAAAAAGAGAAAAACATTATTTAGATAAAATTAAAGAATATTGTTATTAACTAATTTCTGTTAAAATAAAAATTCGTGTATCTTATTGTAATATCTTACTGTATCTTGCCATTCCTGTTGTTATTAAACTAATTTATGTTAAAATAAAAATTCGTGTATCTTACTGTACTGTATCTTGTAAACGCGAATGCATCTGAACCATTGAATTCAAAATTAAGGATCCAAATTGCAAGTCAATAGAGTTAACAATCTTTTGACTATTTTGAACCCAAATTTGCATTCCACCGTATATTCTTGAATATTCCGGATTCTCAAACTTGATTTGGTCATCCCAGTCAATATTGTTTTGTGGGACCGTTGGCAGACTCCAAACTTGATTTTTAGAATGAATTAATCTTTTTTTTTTTTTTTGAAACTCAGAATGAATTTATCTTTGAAACTTGATTTTGATCAATTTTTTTAATGTAAGAATGTTAGATTTCACTCTTTGAACCCCTGAATCCAAATAACAACTGTATTTATCCAAAAACACCAAAACAGAGCCCCGTGCCATTTGAAAGAACTGGAAAAATATTGGTTGAAAATATAGTTATCTAAAGAACAGCACAATCAAGTTACTACAGGAGGGGAACACAACGATTTCTGAAGTTCCAAATGGAGTTACAGTACAAGCTTTCAGAACCTTAAAAAGGGGGGGGGGGGAGTCTAGTAATGTCTCTAACAAGCAGAAACAAGATTACCAATCTGAACCATCTGGAGAGGGTTTTAAAGCATCTTGTTTGGCATTGACAAAGTACTCCACCACTGCTTTCATTCTTGGAAGCTTATCTGGGTGGTAATTTACATGGACGATTACTGGTTTGAGCTTGCTCAGGTTGGCATCTTTCCTAACAGTTTTGAACAGAACCTTGCTGTTCATAAAGAGATAGAAATCCATGGTTCTCCTGGAAGCATGAAGCCCGTCGTATCCAGGATGTGAAGGGAAGAAGAGCACCTGATTGAAAACTGCTTGGTCCCACGAGTTGGGATACCGAGAAAGCCAACCAGCCACACGATCCAAAAGCTCAATAGAAGGTATTGTTGGTCTTATGTAAAAGAAACCAGAATTATACACCCATATCCGCATCGTATGAGCATAACGAGCCCATCCCATTGAAGGTTCATCAAAGACATCATTGTACCCATAAGCCGTGCTGTTATCATGCCCATCAGTCATGGACTCTACGTCCGAGTCCCGATAAAGATGATCGAAAGGGTTTTGCAAATACACTATATCAACATCTGAGAGAAGAACGCTATAACCCAACTGCAAGAACTCCCTCAGTATGTGGAATTTCAACCCTGAAACAGCATGATTCCCCCCTGTCCTTGCAATTGAATCAATGCCTTCATCTGGGTCTCTCTTGTATACCGGAACATCCTTTGATTCGCAAAAGTTTGCAATCTCTTCATCCAAGGCGACGACTAAATAATTAGGCATGCCTACTCTCTTGATGCTAGTGAACCAGACCTCCAGCAAGTCCATAACATTTGAATTTGCAAGCGCAACTATAAGCTCCCTGCGGACGGCAACCTTCTCCAGTATCTTTGCCAGTCTTGGATTCACGGATGCATTAGGAATAATAGTCGGATTGGTTCTTAAACCCTTAACAGTTCCAAAATGACCAGCTTTATGCTGTTCCTGTTTCTGTGCGTGATCCGTCCTTTGCTCAGCCAACTGAAGCTTTTCAGTCAATTCCCAAACCTGCTTTTTCAACTCCGCATTTTTCTCTGAAAGTGTTACGAACTCTGACTTCAACATGTTGACCCGTTCAGGTGATTCACAAGATGAACCAGCCTGACAAACATATCAATGGAAAACAATTACACATGGTGGCATCACAGCTAACAGCTGCAAAACGATAGAAACAAGCAAACAGCTATATCCTATATTAACTTGCATAAGAATTTTAATTTAAGTAAAAGATTTAATAGATGTTTGTGAAAAAACAAATTTAATTTAACTAAACATAAAAAATAACGCGAGCTAGTACTTCTATTTTCTTCACTTATATTTTTCTCTCCGCAAATCCTCTATGGCTTTTCACAAAATCTTCCAAACACAGTTAATTCATTACAGACAATGGAGTGACCTTGATGGGTGAATGTCAGTTCAGGGGCCCAAATAGTTGACAAGCCAGGTCAACTGATGCCAACATTAGCACTAGAGCAACAAATTTCCAAATTCCTTTTTATGTGGAACAAGGCTAACCCTTTTCCACCTTCCATCTTGCCCTTACCTCCTCGTTGAAACATTGGAACAACAAAGCTGCATGAACTTTTCAGCTCGATCCATTCCCTCCAATCCCGCCATCCTCTCCAGTGGAGAGCAGGGAGGAGATAAAAATATACCCGACCCGGTCAAGGTAACCACATCTTCTTGGGATCCTTAGAATTGGCAGAAAATATACAATCAAACTCAAAAGTGACATCGCTGGATAGGCATGATTTTGTCAATTGTTATGATCCCATCTCTCTTACTTGGATCAACCCCACAAAGCTCTGCCAGAATAGGGATATTTTATTCGCCTGGCAACATACGAGACATGGACCACACGTGCGGGTGTTTGATTGGTCAAAACCAAACAAAATACATCCATTTTTATCAACTTTTCATATTTTCTTCTAGTTAAATTTTGCTATATATCAATTTTACATCAATTTTTTTTTGTCTTTTTATCATATTTTGGCCAACAAAACACCCCCGGTCCCAATGCAATTCAAAGCTCAAAACGATAGAAACAAAAAAAGCTATCACATCAATGACTGAAAAGCAAAACTAAAGAACCAAAATTTTAGACTATCATCCGATAAGTAGAAAACCCTGAACCTCTCCTACCGAAACCAATTGACAGAGTTCAGTTCATTTACCATCCATAATTTCATTCCAAAATGGGAGAGAATTGCACATGAATTGCATTCAGTATCAACAACAAAAGTACCATTAATTTCCGATCGAACGACGAGGAGATTGAAATAGAATACAAAAATCAAACACATCAGTGCTAAGGGGGTCGAACCTGAACGTCAGGCTTAGAAATTACGTGGGTTTGAATAGGAGGATTGGAAAGGAACAACCCACTGGGGCACAAGAAGGCGAAGACGCAACCGAAACCAACACCGACAACAATGGCCACGGCAATTCTCGATCCACGAAGCGAGTGGCCGCTGCTTCTCATCAACGGACCGTCTCTCCGACCCGACAACATCACTTCTTCCTCAATACACCAACCAAATGTATAGAGAGAGAGAGAGAGAGAGAGAGAGAGAGAGAAGAGAGAAAAGTCTCCGGCTTTAGCTTTATGGAACAGGGATAATGAGCGTTTCCTAGACTTAAAAGCCAAATTCCTAGATTACGTACAATCATACAAACATGAATACATACGTATATGTGCGTATGTTTATTAAAAGGTATATTAATGGCGGTCTCCGAGCCCTGAAAGGATGTTCTTCCGTCGCCTGTCTCGCCTATATAGAGAGAGAGAGAGAGAACCCCGCCGTACGCCGGAGTCAGAGAGAGAAGCAGTGTCTCAGAAGTTCGAAATAGTGAAACGTCGTCGTTTGACAACTGGAATTGAGTAAAGAAAGATTAAAAGGTAATGCAGAACCTCGGCAGGGTTTTCATGAAATCAGTCTCATTGCGTTGAAATTGTATAAAATTATATAAAATTATAAAAATTAATGTTCTATATTTTACGTAATAAATAAAAAATTTATATTTATTATTTATAATTTATATTTATAAAGATTTATAAAATTTTATATAATTTTATAATATTTTATTTTAATTTTAAACAAACCCTATATTTATAACAAATTGAATTAACACAACGATAATTTGTAATTAAAGGGTATGGTAAATATTGGTAATTAAAAGGAGTGTTAAGTGAAAAACTTGTAATA
Source organism: Vitellaria paradoxa (assembly GCA_019916065.1). NCBI lineage: Eukaryota > Viridiplantae > Streptophyta > Magnoliopsida > Ericales > Sapotaceae > Vitellaria > Vitellaria paradoxa. Next base: position 2,486,169 of record CM034238.1, on the reverse strand, counting down.
GTCCATTTGGATAAACACAAACTTTAAGGCTTGGTTTAGGAAAGAAATAATTAGCTAGAAACAAGTAAATTATTTTTGTGTTTCGAAAGGAAAAATGGGTAATTTTTTTAATTAACTTTTTAATTTTAGTTAATTTGATATTTTTATCTTTGAAAATTTAAAAAAAGATTAAAATATAAAAGAGTAAATTTGATCATTTTACAAATAAGTAAATAAGTCAATTAGTTATAAGCTAATTTGCTTTTACCTTCCCAAACGATACAAAAAATCTAGAGTTTACAAAAATGCCAAAAACCTAAGGAAAGTTTTATTATTATAAATAAATTAAGTATTATATTATCATAATTTTTATTTATACAACTTTCAGAACAACAAAAAAATTCAAATAAATACTTTCATATTATAATTTAAAACTCTTTAATAATTCTTGCTATTGAAAATTTTTTCCTTAGTTATTGTCAATTACACTAAGGCTTTGTTTGGTTAAAAAAAAAAGGTTTCCAATTATTTTGATAACTTTTTTTCGTATCCTATGGCTTATTTTCACCAAAATTTAATTTTTTTTAGAAAGTGTATCCTTTAGGCATATTAATTACATTCATAAACCAAAAAAAAAAAAAAATTCACATTTGTAAACTATCTGTTTTGATAAAAAAACAAAAACAAAAAAGTTAATTTTTTTTTATCTTTTATTCAGAAGGATGTAAATTTTTTGATTTTTTTTACAGGTACAATTAATATACCTAAAAGTTACATCTTCTAAAAAGAAAATCAAAATTTGGTAAAAAAAAAAAAACAATATAAAATGAAAAAAATACCCCCCCCCAAAAAAAAAAACCTTAAGAGTTTTTTTTTTTAAACCAAACAAAACCTAAGTTAATCCGAGACCATGTTTTTCTTTGGGATGTCACGCATTCGACGTCCCCAAAAGTGTAATTGACACTTTAGAATTAGATGAGACAAAAATAATTTTTAGCACTTACAAAAAAAAAAAATTAATAATAATAATAATTTTGACTACATAATAACAAGTTTTTCACATTTAATTTGTTATTACAATAAATTAGTGTTCCACATAATGTTATTATCTCTAGATTAAATTGTGAAGTTATTATAGAAGTCTCCAAACCATTTGCCATCTTGATCCAGCATAGCAAATAATTTACATCCATAATAGCCATTTACAAACCCATACCAAAACAAATTAGAAAAAGGCAACTGAATCCAAACAGGTCAGAAAATGGAGGGGGGAAAAAAGGGGAAGGAAAAAAAAAGAGCTCGGAGCCTAATCTAAAACTATTCATTTGCCAAGAAGAACACTGTAGACATCAAATGCCAGGCGTAGGAGGGAAAAATCTGCTAATATAAATAGAAAAATAGGTGAACTAACAGACCATATCATTCCTCCTCGTCTGATTCTGAATTCTGTACTTGTGTTGTCGGGCCTTCAATCAAATCGTGAGGTTGCCTCTCTACTCGTGTTGGTGGACTTTCAATTGCGCCAATAGTTCGTCCCTGCACTGGGTGAAAGGTATTGCCGGCCAGCTGGTTTGCTGATTCAAGGCAGGGACAATAAAAGTACATGATAAGTCACTGAAGCGTGAATATGGTCTTTTGCCACAGATGTTCAATGATAAGAAGACACTAAAATTAGCTTTAACATAACAACTAGACAATGCGCAAAATGATCAATTTTTTTTTTTTTCAATTGTTAAACAGATATATATATATATATATATAGAATTGAAAAATAAATTTTCACATTAATGGGATCTTTTGAAGTTTCATATTTGATGTGCCAGCATGTCCCAAGTGGGTTCGCACCATTACCTGATCCCAGGATCTTCATAAGAAGTGTCCTTGCAAACTGTATTTCTGCTTGGTGTGTACTGATAAATTTAGCCTACAAATCCAGAATCTATCAGACAACCAGAATTTGGCACGAAACAGAAAAATACCAAAGAAGATGGATGCATAGGATATTCTTCAATCTACATTTCTAATCAAAATTGGGAAGCAGAAAAGGTAGGTGATATGGAGAGAGATTCCATTCAACAGCTAAAATAGTCCATGTTCACGGTTGAAGCCTTTTTGTTACACTGAGATTTCAACACATGGCAAAAGCACCAAGCCACTCTTCTTTCATCGAAGGGATAAACAGGGTACAGAAATAATGGGCTTTAAAAAGTAATCCTAAAATTCATATCCCTAGCCCCATTCCTAGTCCCAATGTCAAGGAGCTTAGCAGAAGGAATGTCATTTCTTAATGTTATCAAGCTGGCAATTTTGTTAAAAACAGGCAACGAGATAAAATAATACTTTACCATTTCACCATATAAAAACTCCACAATTTGGTCGAGTCTAGCTTGATGCCTCAACAGGAACGGACGCACATGATTCATATACAAATGCTTTGCCCCCTGTAAAAAAGTAAGCGGTTGCAAAAACTTGCAATTTGTATGAATTGAAGATTTTAGGAATTGTTTCTTCAACACAATAAAACAAATCTACACCTAAAAATGCCAACGTAAAATGCATGAACCAAAATTTAACCAAATTGGGATAAGTAGTACCGTCAATACTGTACCCTGACAAGTACTAGCAGTTCATTCTCGGTGCCCTATAATTTCTCAAAATCCATTGTTTCATTCACAAGATATGTGTAGAGAAATCTGCTTGTAAATTAGTAAATTCCATGTCAGAATTTGTCTAATTGCAAGCTACATATAAATACATGCCCAAGGCTCATGGACCCATAGAAGTTCCGTAACCCACCATGTACACAAATTCCAAACATGAACCAGTGAGAGGAAAGGTGGAAGACCATTTGATCTTAGGTCTATCTTTTGTCCTTTCCACACCTACTTGGATCCAATCACTATTCCTTCTTGGTGTATCTTTGGGCCTAAGTTGGACATGACCAAACCATATTTTTTGTCCTCTCAACTTCTAATTGTTATGATGATGAAATCACAGAAACTCCACACAAACACAACCGGCTAAAACAGTCTGAATCCTACAACAGGGAAATTTACAGAGAGATGTTAATGCAAAAAAGTGTCAGTAGCAAAGGGGCTCTCCAAAATCATTACTACAGATAGGGGGAACTGTTGGGAATTAGAATTGCAGTTAAAGGAACTCTATGTGGTAGCTATGGAAACAATAATTCCTCTCAAGCAATCCCCTTTCTACTCAAAACCTTATCGTACCAATGTGAAAAGGAATGAAGAAGAAATCAGAATACTCTACTGCATGTCAACTGCTAAGCACATTTTGCTGGTGCTCACCCATTAGTTCAAAGAACGACATCGACCCACTTTGAATTAAAAAAAAAGGCCTTTGTTGAACTCCCAATTAGAGAGGTATTAACAAGAACATCAGAGCTAGAGATTGAATTTATTTTCTCTTCCAAAAAGGTATTAACAATAATTTATTTGCTCTTCAAAAAGGTTGCCCTTATTGGTGCTGTGAAGTATGAACCAATAAATGAAAAAAAAATTGAAAGAAAGGGTTACAACTGACAACAAAACTCAGAAGCTAGTTGACATCCTCAGCATATGATACACATGTAGAAGAATATGAATTCCAGCTAACCTACATATAAAAAGAAATTTCATATTTTACTCGGGAAAGAAATGGTTTCAGTCTCCAACTTCCTTGAATACCTATTTTATAATACTCCATGTAAAAAACTAGTAGCACGTATATATCACCCATTATTTTTTTAAAGAAAAATGAAAAGAGAAGAAGGGAAAAGATGAAAACAGGTTATTGTTCGAGCTTACATCAGCAGATGGAAGTTGAAGCCAAACAAGAAATGCAAACTTCACGTGGTAATAGAGTGGAAACCTGATGAAACCAGACAAGAAGCTTCAGAGATTGCATACCTAAATATACAGAAACTAAAATCCCAAGTGGGAATATGCAGAAACAACAACAGCAGAAGTTCCAAAATTAGATAGAAAACTATACCAGGAGATAATTTTGTCGGTGAAAAATTCAGCGATACTAAAAGATCCATAAACTGCAAATGGTAGTCTCAATAAGAACTGGTATAATAACAAACAAAGGCAAAACACAATTTTACTAAGAGGTATAATAACCAACAAAGGAAATACAATAAAAGACCACACAAATACAGTACAGACCAAAAAAAAAAAAAAAATGCACCTAAGGAAAAACAAGGTCCAATAATGCATTCAATCAGAAGATTGGTAATCTAAAACTTCATAACTAACTAAATTGGTAAAGGCCTATTTTGTGGTTCTGCAGTCTTTCTAAACACCAAATAATGGTGTACAATGGTCTCTAGTGGTAACTATATGAGGCAACTTTAACTTCTGGAAGAGAAAAAGCATAATGCATTGAACCTTTTTGTGATAGAAAATTTGACTGCAAGAATAGATACATCTGTTAATTCTCCTCTATGCTAAACTGTACAGTTGAATACAACTGTAACATGACCACGATATTTGATTTATGTCAAATGATGAAAAGGATTTTTAACATTTTTTCTGCAGAATCGGCCTTCTTCATTTTTCTAAAAGTAGCTAATGTGCAGGTATGGTATAAACACAATCAGTCCAACAAAAACAGAACCACGAGTCATTTAAGATGCACTACACAATTTCATATGTAAACTATTGGCAAAATCATATGCTGAACAGTATGGTACACAAGAATCCTGAGAAAACTAGCAATGGCAATAACAATTCTTCAAAAATATTTATCCATGTCAAAATTGAAAAAAAAAAAAAGAAGAAGAAGGAGACGACAAGAAGAAAAGACCATTCTTTTCCAACTAGCTAAAATGGATAAAATAATACATTCAAAGCAGGAAAAAAGTGGTGACATTGCCAACCTGCCCAATATGTAAGCCACCTCTGCTGCTCATTTTGGTTTTTTGTTTCAATTGCTTTAAATGTGGAGTATACAGGTAAAACAACCCCCACGGAACAGCTGCACAGGCCATACATGAACAACACATTACTAAACACCAATGAATATCAGGTCTTCCGTTTCTTTTGAAAAGTAGTGTAGGCATAGCACATGCTACTTTGAGGTAACGTCACCAGAATGTTATTGGAGATAACAAAGGTGATAATGGTTTTAGAAACCTGAGGCTAACAATAGTTTAAATGGTTACTGTAGAATAAAAGAAAAAGTAATAGGAGCTCTAGTTATAATAATAGTTGCCGTTGTAATTATTAAAAACATCAAATGATGTCATAAGACTCGGTGATAAATAAAGTAAATTTGCATATAAAAAGTAAAAACATCTGCAAGAAAAAAATACTTCTAAGAAAAAATCACATCTTCGTTAAGATGAAGAAGAAAATTAAACATCAATTCTAGGCTTACCATGCCTGTTCGGACGACAACGTTGGAACCAAGAGGACAAAGAAGCAAGCGCAACCCAGCCTGCACATAGCACATTAAGTGAACTCAAACAAACTGGTTTTTTCGGGCTTAATATCCACCATTACAAAAATGCAAAATGTTGATATAGCTCGTTGAGTGAACTCAATAAACATTGTATCCAGCCTTTTTTACATTAATCAACAACACGTGTTTGAAAGGGAAAACAAATAATGACCCAGAAACACATCAAATCTTAAAATTAAACAGGTTTTTAGAATGAATTCCAGTACACTGATAATAGGTCACACAGTCCAACAATAAAAACAAGTCCTTGTTTTGTCTTGGAAATAAATAAGTAAATAATATGATCAGATCGTTCATAATTTTCAAAGCGTTAAATTATCCTCCAAGCCAACCAAAAATGCAATTAGGAGATACGAGTCAATATCTAATTTTTTTTTTTGAACGGTCATTCCAAGATTTTCATAAACAAATTAAAGCTACAATATAAGCATATCCGATTTCTACATTTAATTCATACGAAAAATAAATTGAAGCTTTCCACTGCAAGGTGATTAGGTAATGTTGAAACTTTCCGATGAATCGAACTGCTAGAAAAATGTTGAAACAAAAACCCTAATTCGAAAACGGGTGTCTGAGAGAGAGAATTATTTACCTCGCTAGGCATATTTGATCCAAGCAGAGCCATTTGAGGATGAGAATCTGAAATCAATTCGCAGAACGCCCGTCTAAATTCGACCCTGATAAACTCGAAATTGGGTTAGTGGTTTTAGCAGCAGATGGTTAAACTCTGCCTCTGAAAGACCGCGTTTGCAAGTAGACTCGGCAACATTTTTTATCTTTATAATTATAAAAACCGTTATGCACTCATATTTTTTAGTATTATAATTAAAACAAAGTAAATTACAGTAAATCAATTTTAAGAGGTATTTTTTATATATTACTTTTATTGTTTCTTTTAATACTATTAAATTACTTTTTAACAAAAATTATCTAAAAAAATCCTTAAAAAATACATTTTGTTTATGAACATGAGTTTATGGATAAAATGCAAAAAATAGTAACAAAATAAAATAAAATAATGATGTCAAAGTTATTAAATTTTTTGAGTTGTGATAGAAAAATACGAAAATAACTAACAAATATCTGTGAAAAAATTTAATTTTTAATTAATTAAGTACAACAAAATAAAAATTTAATAATTTCATTTTTTACTTTTTTTTTTTTATTTTCGCTCTACAAATTTATATTCCAAACATAGTATTAAGTAATTCCACCTTAAATCTTCTTGTTTTCTTTCACTTCGTATCAAAGGTGGAGTTAAAAAAGTTTTGTTTGAGTGAGCACTAATCACAAGACACAATGATTGATGGGTATCTTGAGAGTAATAAAGAAAGAGCTTGATTGTCAGAAAAGAGAAGAGAGAGAAAAATGTCAAAGTGAAGTTAAATTTTTTTAGTTATATTAGATAGACTAGGTGGCATTGATGTTATTGGATTAAAATTTATTATTTTCATTGGGTGACACAACTGGTATTAAGTAGGTTTTTTTTTTTTTGAGTGGGTACAATTGGTATTGAGTTAAAATTTTTTTCTTCTCTTGGGTGAGCACAATTGAGCACAGAAGACAATATATATATATATAAAAAATAGTATAATTTTTTTCTAAGGATGGATAAGTTTCCCTTGGCCAAGTTTGGCAACGCCCATGTTTTGTATAATTTAAACACGTCAACTCAATCAAAACTAACACGACATAAAATTAAGTTAAATTTAAACGTAATTTATAATTCTTTTAACCTTGAGTTTAGTTAAAATTTAACTTGATAAAGTTTAGTTCGAATTTATTTTTCGTATAATTTAGACATGTCAAGTCAATCAGAATTGACACAATACAAAATTGAGTCGATCAAAATTAAATATAATTTATAATTCTTTAAATCTTGAGTTTAGTTAGAATTTATCTCGATGAATTTCAATTTATCTAAAATGATCTGCTAACACAAATTTTAAAGCTCCACAAGAGTTTCGAATAATGCGTGAACAAGTACAAAGGTTGGTCAATCTAAAATTTAGCCTTCAAAATACAAAAATAAATTTAAATAATTACAAAAACAAAATGTCATAAATTACAATTACAACCACCAACGGCCCATTAAGGTGGGGTACGATACTATACTAGTGCTGAGGGTTAAAATTGAACAGGGATGGAAGCTCAAATGACAATCCATATGGTATTTCAGTGCTAGGAAGAATTATTGCAGGGAGTTGAACAATTGGCAGGGAATTCTGTTGAACTTTGAAATCTCACCAAAGTCGCTCTGAGGTATGTACAAAATCCATTTGAGGCCTCAAAATGACCTGACAGTGACCCCCTCTTTACTGAACTCAGTCCAGTGAGTCCTATTATGAACAAAGACTGCCATCTCATTTTGAAGAAAAACACGAAAAGAATTCTGATCAGTAACTTCGACCATAAATTATGAGGCTTGTTTTTTAACCAAACTCAAGTTAAATTCTAACCATCCATTGACAGAAAAACATTTTTGACCGCCGGAACCACGAGGCTTGTTTTTTTAGGACCATTTTTTCAGAAATTCAGGCAATCCTTTAGAACGTAAGAACATCTGATCCAAGAGTTACAACAACCACTTTAATACCTTCCTCTAGCAAAACCCATATTGCTGGCCTGAGCATTTGGAACAAAGATTCTATAGAGCACTTAATTCTCGTATCATCCTTTTTGAATTGGATGAAAAATGTCTTCACAAGACAGAGCATTGCCATGGCAATAAGTTCATCTTCACTGGGTGAAGCAAAGGTCAACTGTAAACATCCTGAGATCAGCTGTAGAAATGCTCAAAGCATATCAGTGAAATACAATATATGTAATAAAATTTCCCTGTGTCAGTGTCACCAAATAAACACGCAAGGCTGGCATCTCCAGGTAAAACCATAATGCCAGGAGTGGCGGTCCTTGGATTTGGCAGGTACAGAAGGAGTGGCGTGTATATCCAAAACCATATCCCCAAATTATTAATGGCTCTGCCAAAAAATCTTTCAATTTCCCGTCGTCTATAACTAACACCTAAAAGGCATTGTATATATATATATATACACACACGCATGAACATGTATATGCACACAATTACCCACGAATATATGCATATAGAATGGAAAAAATTTGATCATCGAAGACAATACACATTAACAAAAAGTAACCAAACCCACGAAAAACCATGAATCATACCGAGTGAGCTGAATACGTTCCAGGTGGTAGCGATTGGTGACGATGAACATAGTCCATATGCCTCCGACCACTGCCCCTCGCCGAGACTGCCCTCTCCACTGGGATTGAATACTCACAGGTTACCTCCTCCTCTCAATGGGCTCCATTGGCATTAATCTGGGTTCTTTTCATCGAAGGCCGATAGCCCGGGCCTTTTAGGATGGTATTATGGGCCTTGAGTTGATTTTACTTTGGTCTGGCCTACTGTCCTTACAAAGAGTGGTGTTGGACCTGGATTAGGGGTATATTTTTCTTTTTTTGGGTACATGAAGAAATTTTTTTGGGGTGAAATATAAGAACCTTCCCCAAATATATTACTAAATAAAAGTAGACCACGTACTATTTGAATATTACAATAACACCCATTAATCTATTAACATCAAATCTACTCATTAGTCTACTTTGAGCAGCTTTGAAGAATCCATTTCAGTGAGCCAGATAAAGTTATATACACATATATAATCTTATTTGAACTATTTTCCATAGCAAGAGGAGTATTATTCACGTACACTTTATTAAAGATCATAATCGAATTCGATCTCCATAAATGTAATATCACCCCCCCAACCTACAATAGACCCTACTGCATGTGTTTACTGGAAATTAGGCAACATGTTAGGCGTTAATATGTGCAGCAAGCGACAATTAAGCGCATATATATATATATATATATATGTTGATTACGGGACACCTCGGTCTACTTTAATTTATGATGTGCGTCTTCCTGATGTTTGCAGATCTCTGCATCGATGGGTATTATTAATTTACAGTTAAAACAAAATAAATGCAACTGTGATAGGTCGGTTGAGCATAATCATTTATTTTTTTTTGAGGAGTCGTGTTGCCAAACTTTGCCATGCGTTTACGGAATATATATATATATATATATATATGTATGTATGTATATCTCTAGTCGTCCATGAAAATTACAGCCGACCTAACTATATATTGAAAGTAACAACATTAATATTATTTTTCTTAATTAATTTTGTAGGTACTGATCGGATATTAATTAAATAGAATTGATTAAGTGATTGTGAATCTGTTTGCCACAACCTCTAATTTGGTCACTCTCTTTGACCATTATAAGCCTTCATCAGTTGGGCTTCTAATAAATCTTTGTAACGTTGAAAACCCACATATATATATAGATATATATACATGCACATATAGTCTTGCTGGCAAGCAATCGAGTTAGTTGTCACTGTTAGGACTAGAAGGAATCTTGAGAGCTACGTTTTGCATATATTTTGGTTAATTCTGAAATTCAAAGGCATGTGTGTTTGACTAATGAGAACGAAGGGTGGCGATTTCAAACTGCAAAAAGCTTTCGGAAATCTCTTTCCACTTCTCTTTTCTCATTTGTCTTTTTTTTTTTTATATCGTGGAATTGAATAAATTAACCAAATCAATCTAAATCAAACCAAACATTTTTTTACTAAATGAGGTTAGGTATATGAATTTCACGATACCAATTAAATCTGTTTAGGGTCATGTTCTCTGTTAAATTCAGGTAGTTAAAGTCATATTTAATTCGAATAAAATGTTAATTTTCGTTTTTATGACCAATTGAATTATATTTTTTCTTATGTGATGAAAATTTTCTTATTATTAATAAAGTACATATATATATATGTATGCGTATATATATATATATATATAATTTGAAAGCATGAAGAAATCTTAAAATTTTGGGTTGACCAAAGTGGCGAGGATAATTTTAGTTTCTGTATCCAAAACTATCTCCTCAATCAACGGATTCCTGAAGGATACTAATCAAAATCCATTCCCAGCAATGGCTAATCCACCTTAATTGTTGAATTCTTATGTGGTACGAGATTCAATGAAATGATATGCATACCTACCACTTGGTAAACCTAACTTAACCCATCACACTTTGATATTTATTATTAAGAGATAATTAGATACGCGCATATATATATATAGAGAGAGAGAGAAACTGTCTCTCTCTTTTATAATTTTTCAAAAAAAAAAAAGGGGGGCGGTGGAAATTGACTTAAAGGCTTATATAAGCAGAACACTGAACATGATTACGACTAATTAACATCATCTCAAGAGTGTTCGCATTATTCGAGCTTTACAATTAGTTGAAATGACAAAAAGTAACTTGATTAATTTCGTAAAGTAGCCTCTATTCGTGTGAACGAGATCAGCCGACCCACAATCCACTACATTAAAGACAAATTAAGGTATAAAGTGAATTATTCATCCATTTTTATGCCAAAACCTTGAATTAACTACTGAATTATACGTATATATATTTCACTTATGTGAAAGTATATATTATTCTATTATTATTTGCATGTAATTATAGGTACACCTGCAATTGTAGTTACACAAACTGTAAAAAAACTAGGTTACCTAAGTCGCTTTGCTAACTCAGAGAACACGAGAATTGAATTTCATCAAGTTCAATGAACCATACTTATAATAACCTGATTTCTGTCGACATTTGGTCAGAGACTACTTGGATGACAGTGCCAGATTTTTCATCCCTTGGCTAAACAACACACAGCGCTTTTAACACACAAACGCGACATTGATGTAAACCCGTGAAGGTATTACAAACACGTGCACCATTTTTTAACTACTAATGTTGCGTAAGTAACCATTAAATAGCACTACGTATTATGTTACTTACATAAGAGTACAAATTTCTTGTCTTTGCAGGTGTGTAACTTAGTATCTTGACTCGGATAGTCATTATCCCACGGTTCTAATTGTGGATTTTTCATAAAAAAGCATAGCATAGCCTATATTAGGAGTATGTTTGAAGTTGTACAAATGAACAAAAATTTACATAAATTATAGTATCGTAATTTGTATTGTGAGTAAAAAATTTAAAATTTGTATAAATTTGTAATAAATCCAACGACCCCATACATACTAATAAAGTGATACTATTATGGTAGAAAAATTTGTAAGAGTAAGATGTTAAAATAACATATCAATGGCAGTTTAATAATTATATAGTACGTATTAAAAGTATTGTCATCCAAAATAATGAATTCAAAAGTTTTTGTGTTATTTTAGGGATTTTTTTAATAAAATATTATTTTTGATATTAATATATAGGAGCTCTATCATTGCCTATTTTTTAATTTCTGTCCTTATCAAGGGAGATTGTATATGGGTATGATCGATAATTTGATATCATATCACCAGGGTCTGACCTTATCAAGGGAGATGCAATTCAGCAGCCATTAACAATTGTATAGGGAAATAGAGTTGGCATCATATAGATGCATATTAATTAGCAATGTCACCCTTAAACAAGGACATATATATAATTAATTAATTATCTTCAAAATATGATACATCCATTTTTGGTATCCAACCCATTGTTTGCCGCTAACTGAGCATGCATTACCAACAATTGATTGGGCCAATGTCAGACGTGATGAATAATTTATTAATTCTTTTGCTTATTAATATACTTGTACATCACATATGAGTGTATATAGTTTGTCATATAGCTGACATTATTACTGTCATGTTTAATATATAAAATGAAAATAAGCTTGTTTGTATTCTTCTGTAGAGAGTTGGTTAATTAATTATAAATGTCAGATTCGAGATTCCAAGTTGCTATAAGAGATTAATATATATATATATATATATATAAGATTACAAGTTGTTAAATAAGAACAAAAAGAGGGTGGCTTCGAAGTTCATGTTTGTTTTTATGTGTATGACACACATTGATTGAGAGGCTTGGGAGCCAGTCCTCTCCCTTCTTCATGGACTTAATGGGTAGTTCAGTAGAGAAATTTATGACTTATATACAAGTAGTTGAACGATATGTTATTTTAATATTTTAGTAAATAGAGAGATTATTATTTTTAGATTTTATTGATTTAGTTTTACATCGAAAATATTAATTTTTAAATTTAACCGTTGTTATAATTTTTTGCTATTAGTGTACGTAACATAAAAATATTAATAGATTGGAAAACTTATTTATTATATTGTAAAATTAAAATTTTAGATTATAAAATATGAAAAAATTATTTAAGGAAAATAATTTAATATTTAAGAAAAAAGTGGGAGGAAGGCAATATGAAATGAAAATATAAATATATATATATATTTTTTTGGGGGGGGGGGGGGGCGGGCGGGGGAGGCGTATTCCTTAAAAGAATAGGAAATTTTTACCAGTATGCTAAGGGTTTATCTGAGGAGGTATGGGGCTTTACCTCTCTTTAGACCCATACGTGACTACGTATGCCCAAGAATAGTTTTGGTGAATGACAAATTAATTAGTTACCGCCATTTTGTAATCATCACGTATAGTAATCAACAAAAAAAAAAAAAAATCACATATAGCAGAAATTAAGATTGACCCCACAATATTTGAGTGTTTGGTTGACAAAAAAAAAAATAATATAATAAAAATAGAAAGATTTAATATAAAAGTGATATATAGTAACATTTGATTGTAAGAAATTATAAAAAAATTGGTAAAAATTAATGAATTTTAGATTATTTTGGTAAACCAAACATATGACTGCTGCATTAAAATGAAAAGGACAATAAAGTAAAAGAAATAAATAGAAAAGATAACTTGAACACTCACATGATGACAATAAATTAGAAGAATTAATTAGCAGAAAAAATATACTGCGTTGGATAAAAGGTTTCAGTCGTTTCAGTCATATTTAAATTAAACTCTAATTCTACTAGTATACGTGTGCATACGTATGCACCAAAGAGAAAGTCCAGTCCAAAGATTTCAAGGCGGCATATGTAGATTGTCAAAGATGAGCTCAACCGCAACATTTTCATATATATATATATATATATATATATGTATATATATATGTATATATGTATATGTATATATGTATATGTATATCTATGCAAACATATATTTTATAATCTGGTAGAACACTCACACATTAAGGGACAATAAATTAGAAGAATTTATTAGTAGAAAAAATATATAACCTTAACATTATGCCGTGTTGGATAAAAGGTTTTAGTCATAAATTAATTAAACTCTAATTCTATTAGTGTGCGTACGTGCACGCGTGTGTGTAGACACACACTTGTGTCTACCTATGTCAAAAACATTCTGACTCATCATCAAATCTTAGCCATTAAATTTCTTTAAATAAATATTAATCGTTGATCTAATATATATACGTCAAATTAATTGAGCTTATTTATTATATAAAATCTGCATCAAGAGGGAAAATCCAGTCCAAAGATTTGAATGGAAGATGATACGAAAAAGTGGCAAATATAGATTGTCAAAGATGATTTCAATTAGGGGTGGAATTATGCCAAAGACTATTCTGAATTATAATCTGGTTACTTTACCTAATGAATTTTTTTTTTAGTTTAAAAAATGTATTTTGTTAAATTTAATCCAATCTAAATTTTTGTAACCAACCCGTTTTATTTTTAAACCCTTTATTCAACTAAATTTTTATAACTTAGGCCATTTTATTTTTAAATTTTTTGTTCAGCTCAAGTGAAATTCAAATCCTTGGTCCACGCCTCTCAACTGCAACATTTTTATATATATATATATATATATATATATATATATATATATATAGATATATAGTTATATACTAGTGAATAATCCGTACCTACGACACTCTTCAACTAAAATAAAATATATATATTTTTTTGAACCCTCTCTCCTTTTTTATTTGACAACATAATATTGAGAAGTAAAGTTTTTATCTTTCTTAATATAACTTTTTAAATATTATCATTAAGGTCAATTCAATGGTTTATAAGAATGTAAAGTGACGTAAAGACAAGACAAGTGTTTGAGGGAAAAATTTGTAAAAAATTTCAACTATTCGTTGCGTTGAAGAACAATACTCAATCGCAACATTTAGATTTTAGTTCGTAAGAGGAACTTTTTTAAAATGTGTTGTACTTTATTGTGTAGATATAGATGTAGTCAAACTTATTAATTTAAATTTAAAATTAGAAATTAGAAAGAAAATTATTCCACAAAAACTAATTTTATTTAAATATTTGTAAAAATAAAAAATAGAATTAACATGAATATAAAATATTAATTAGTTTTATAAAAATAATTTAAATAAAAAAATTATTATTATTAATTATATGTGCTTTATAAAATAAAATAAATACAGTTAATATGACTAATTTAAATTTAAAATAAGAATTTCAAAAAATAATTATCTCTGAATCTAATTGATATTCGGTATATTTTTTTCTTTTAAATGTTAAAAATAGTAAGAGTTGTTATTAAATAAAAAATAGCTTAATTATTATTTAAACTTTTTTAATTTGTATTTCTTAATTCAACTCAATTTCTTATTTGTATTTTTAATTTAATTACTAATATAATTGAAATATATAAATTTAATAATAATATTAAATTTTTAAGCAAGTGGGTCTACTTTTGGAACTCATGAGAAGGTGGGTTCTTTTTTAAAACCCAAAGAAAATGAGTCAATTTTCAAGAACCTAGGAGTTTTTTTTTCTATACTACATTTATTAAAATCATATGTTACAATTCTAGTACTTTTATATACAAAAGAAAAAGTGAAGTTATAGTATTTTGGCGATGTGAAACAAAAAAATAAAAGTCTTGAGTAGAAATTTTGATTTGTAAAAAATCCTAATCACTCATTGAAGAATAAAATTCAATTTTTACCGTCGAATCTTAATTCATGAAAAAAATATTTTTAAAATCCGTTTTATTTTATTACATAGATATATAAATACACATATATTGTATAATCTGGTAAAGATATCTTCCAGGACCCGGCTAGCGCATACATTTTATATTGGGTCGTCGTTATCTTCACGCCTGATCACCAATTGTTCAACGGGGCCTTTGATGACATTCAAATATTCAGGAATACATGCTATTTGGCTAGTATCCCAATCTGTCAAAATATTGACTCTCTCTCTCTCTCTCTCTCTGTCTCTCTTAAAATGCGCATATGTTCACACCCAGAAAAGAGGGGATCAGGATCGTCAGGCAAGTGATATCCCTGAGAAGAGTCAAATTTCAATGTTTGAGAATTCAACTCTCACTGCTTTGGTCAAGTTGCCTTCTGGACTCAAATGAGTCAAAAGAAATGAACTTCATCTTCCACACTTACTGCTGAATCATATCTTCTCTACTTCCCTTTGTCTAGGGTTAATATAAAAATTAATTAGTTAGTCTAAAGAAGTTAATTTGAAAAGTTCTAAAAACGTAAGCAGATCAGTCCGAATATCAAACTTTTTTTTTTTTTTTTTATAATCAGAGGTGACTGACAGCCAAAATCTCTGGCATTATTTAGATAATATAAATTTGTATCTATATGTATATATATAAAGGCACCATTTGGAGCTCTAAAAAACTCTATAAATCTCTATAAATTTTTTGTTAAATCAATTTTTTTTCTTTCACTGTGAGCAGCATTAAGAATTCATAATTTTTCTCACTTTATCTCATTTTTTTTTCATTTTTTATCACTCTAAACACACCCAAAATATAAAGAAACAATTCGGTGCATGCAACTTGTATTTATTATAATTTATATAAATAATCCGTGAATGCACATGCACTGTTGCACAGCCAGACAGACAACTATGGTTCACTAATCAATATATATTGACAGAAATCTGAAAAATCATACTACAGTCGTTTGTATGACTTATCCACTGAAAATCATCTTTATTTTGTTTTTCCAATAGAGTCCTCGTTGATCAATACAAAAGAGACCACCTTAAAATTCAAAATTCGTTAATTTCCCAGGATGTCCAAAAAACGAAGAATGGCCAGAGAACTCCAAATCTGCCTAATGCGAATGATATGATTAAGAGAAAAGGCAACCTGTTAAGATCCCATGTGCAATTTTTCTTTTATTTTTCACCTAGAATTTTTTATATTTAGATTTTCTTTATTACTCTATCTTAGAAAGGAAAAAAAAAAAAAGGTGACTAATAAATCTAGCAATAAAATAATTCTCTCTGGTCCCAGAGGAGACAACGAAAAGAAGACGAACCCAAGAGAAGCAATAATTGAGCGTGCGATTGGCAACGAGTTAGAGAACCCAAGTTACACGAAAAGTCTTAAAAGCTGCCAAGGGGACCTCCACACTATTTGACAGATCACAAGCCCATCCTTATTGACCTTAGAAAATTATAAAAATTTATTTTGCAAAAATAAATAAATAAAAATACATATGGTTGATCTTTGTTTTCTTTTTCTTTCTGTTTGTTTGCCTGTCATGATTGGCTTTCTTGCTGTTACTAGAAAGATACATTTCCATTATAATTTTGTCCCATGAGATGTTCTTCTGGGGTCGGGGAGAAATCCGCAGCCGCTACTCATGGGTGCGCACTGGGTGAAACCTGTCCTGTGGCTCTAGCCGACAAAGAACCACGAGGAGGTAAACTAGTCTAGGCAAGCCCTGGCTGACCGGCTCAGGCGAGAAGACTGTTAGATGGCCCTCCACAATTAGAGGAAGGACTGCCTCCAAAAGGAGTCGAACCCGGGACCATTGGTCCCCCATGAGATGTTCACCTTGGGAAACTTTGCATGGATCCAATTAATTTGCGTCTGAAAATTTTGTTCCTTTTTCTTATAATTTTTTTATTTCCAATTTAATTGCCTGTTCCTATCGACTATTTTCTTTCTAGCTGGGCTAACATTCGCTGCGTTATGTGTTAAAATTCCAGTAAGAAAGTAGATTATCAAGCCTTTCAAGATTAACTTAGACTATAAAAAATTATATGAGATTATAGTCGAAATTCTGTAATTCCTTAAACAATGTCAAACTTGCAAAAACTTTGGATACAATATCCTCGTCCGCACATAAAGCTAAAAAAACTAATAATGAAAATTGATTTGAGAGCCCAACGAAATCAGAAGAAATTAGAATAGAAAATCAAGCAAAACATTAAGATTATTTAGAATTAGGCACCGTTTGGGAAAATTAACATATGCTAATTAGCAAGTGCTAATGGTAACTAAAAAAAGTTAAGCTAGTAGTTAACTGAAAAAGTTAGCTAATTTTGTGTTTGAGAAGAAAAAAAAAGTTATTTTTTTTTAGGTTGCTAACTTGTAAAAGTAAATTGACATTTTTAACCTCGAAAGTTTAAAAGAAGATTAAAATATAAGAGGATAGAAAAAGTCCAACCACTATTGATATAACTATTAGCACATGCTAATAGCTACTCTTCTCAAACGGTGCCTTAGATTATTTGATATTGGGAATTCTTTATTTTTTAGACTATATGCTATTTTGATTGTGTATGAGTTTTGCTTAATCTTTCATAGTAGAGTTGTTAGGCTTAGGCACCGTTTGGAAAAATTAGCATGTGCTAATGGTAGTTAAAAAAAAGTTAGACTAGTAGTTAGCTAAAAAAGTTAGCTAATTTTGTGTTTAGAAAGAAAAAAAAGTTATTATTATTTTTTTTAGATTGCTAACTTGTAAGAATAAATTGACATTTTTACCTTTGAAAGTTTAAAAGAAAATTAAAATATAAAAGGGTAAAAAAGGTCCAACCATTGTTTAAGAAGTAGCCATTAATACATGTTAATGATTACTCTTCTCAAACGGTGCCTTAATTTGTAAGATCTTTATTTTATTTGAAAGAGATAAAATTATCCTTGCCTTTCAGAAAAAAAAATAAAAATATCTCCCACGGCCCCAGTCAACAACTAAATAAATAATCCCACTTTACAAATTAAAAATTACAAAAGTGTTGCTTGAATTAATTGTGCTTTTCAAATTACAATATATGATTAATAAAATAATAAATTTTATTTTTTAATTAAACTGAAATTACCAACCTTTTCTCTTTGAGTTATATATATATACATATTTATGTAAGTAATTAAATCACGTACATAAAATGTGCTGAAATTACTAAATATGTATAAGTGGGCAGCTGGTATATATAATATACTGTTTTTCCATGGATCATAAGTTTTCCAATAATTGAAAAAGGAAGCATCATAGACGAATCATAAGGAATCCAACTATTTAGTGGGAAAGAACCTATTAAAATAATTTATGCAGTTGCTTTTTGGATATTCAAACGTGAGATATAGCCTTTATGTTACATATATATAACAGCTTTCCATGTAAAGACACATTTTGTAGTACAATAATTGATAAAGCAACAAAGTGTTCTTTGCTATTTTCAAAGAGAATGATTTAATTTGTTTTCAGAATTTAAGTTTATTCTAATTAAGGGGCGTTCGGAATAATAAAAAGTAAGATAAAACGAAATAATTTGAGATAATTTGTGAGTTCGTAATTTATACAGTGAGATAAAAACTAAATAACTTATAAAAAATTTTAGACATTTTAAAAAATTTTTAATATTTTATATCACGCCAAACAGACTTTTAGGCTAATCTTTTAAAACATGGGTAAAGTTCGAGACATACAAAGGTGCCGGAAAACAAAAATAATGATACTTTATTTATAGGAAACAAAATTACGAACTAAATCACTCACATTATAATAAAATACGAATTTAATAGCAATTATAATTGTCACGGTAAATTTCTTTTAATGATATTTTTTAATTAATGGCATTTTAAAAAAAAAAGCGAAAATACCTGTGCCATAATTGGTGTTAGTGACACCTTTTGTGGCACTTAAAGGTGTTATTCTACCAAGATGGTTTGGTATCTTTTATGATACTTTAAATGTCAAAAAATATATTATTTTGGACATTTTCAAATGTCATTGAATATATTTGCTAACAGCACTTTGAAATGCCATTATAAAAATTTTATTACTTTAAAAGTGTTTTCATATTACCTTTAAATGGCACTTTAAATGCCATAATTATGTATTTTTGTGACTCTAACAAATGCCATTAGAATCTAATTATTATAAAAAAATAACCTAATTATTATTTAAGTATTTTCATTTTTATTTCTATTTTTAATATAATTTTTTATTTATATTTTTATTTAATATCTAATGTATTTAAAATAAATAAATTTTATAACTGTACTGAATTTATAAGTAAGTGACTTTTTTTTAAGAATTTATGAGTTCATTCATATCATTTAAAATTATATGTCACAACTTAGTAGTTTTATATACAAAAAAAGAAAGTGAAGTTGTAATATTTTTCGATGTGAGACATAAAAAAATAAACTTTATAAATAAATAAATAAAAGATAAGAGAATAGGATAGAATAGAGAATAATAGAGTGCCACAATTGTTAAAAAATAGTGACATCCTCTAATTAAGTGCCATTAAAAAACTAGATTTTACTTAGAATTTAATGACATTTTTTTTAAAAAGTGCCATAATTACTGTTCAATTATGAGTGACATTATTTACCAAAGTGTCATTAAACCATTATAAGCTATTTGTTAATTATTGGCATTTTCTTAAAAATGCAATAACTAGTAACTGCAGGGGCTGCAGTGGAAAATCAAAGGTTGAGATTTGATTATTTTTAATTGAATGGTTCTAATTTAATTTAATTAAAATTATTTTTAAAATAAAAATAAAAGTTAAAAAAATTTGATTGGAACACAATTAATGCAGAATGTAAAAAGTCGCGTGTTATTAAAGTGAAATTGAATCTCAACCCTTCATTTCTTCACTGCAGCCCCTGCAGTGAATTTCTTCACTGCAACCCCCTTGAACCCAACTAGTAGGTAAATGATGACATTTTACGATAAAGTGTCATGAAATCATTGCAATTTATTTGACATTTCTTAAAAAATGTCACAACAATTGAATAAGTAACAACCGTTTTTAATAGTGTCATTAAATCATTACAATTTATTTCCTTAAACCCAACTAGTAGGTAAATGATGACATTTTACGATAAAGTGTCATAAAATCATTGCAATTTACTTGACATTTCTTAAAAAATGTCATAACAATTGAATAAGTAACAACCTTCTTTAATAGTGTCATTAAATCATTACAATTTATTTATTATTTAATAACATTACTAAAAAAATGCCACAATTAATAAGTGAAGGGTAATATTCTTCTATAAAATGTCATCAAATCACTCCAATTTATTTATATTTCAATAACACTTTTTAGAAAATATCATAAATATAAAAGATTATGTCCTTTGCTCACAAAACGTCATTAAATTGGTGCCATCAAATCCAAATATCTTACTTTTTGTCTCTCCACATAATTTTGTCACATGCAATCTTGCTCATAATTTTGATAATTATAAACATTGCTAACTATATATGAAAAAGGGGGACTTGCATAACTATATATGGAAAAGGGAGACTTGCATAGTTTTTATCATGTCAACTTGTGATATTGATTGTGGACCTTAGATTTTAATTTAATTGGTCAAATTCATTGATACTATTTTAATTTAAAATAAATATAAATACATCTGGACTATTAAATTTAAAATTAACGGTTTAGATTATAAATCATAAAATTAACAAAATATTATTATATCAGCTCTCCGAATTCACTATGTATATATTCTCATTAATTGGTAACATATATATATATATATATATATTTTATTCTTATTTATCTAATTAAGCTAGACTGGTCTCTTTGCACCTAGACGGCTCTTACCCATCAAAAGTGACCACACCCCTAATCAAGGACTAAAGTACTATCATTCGAACGTATATAGGGTGAGTTTGGAATAAGATAAAATGAGATAAATTGAGAGTTCGTAACATGTATAGTGAAAGAAAAAAATTGATGTAATATAAAGTTAACAGAGATTTATAGAATTTTTTGAAATTTATTTACAAACCAAACGGAATCATAACCTCTCGATAAATTTTTAGATATTTGTAATTAAGTCTGATTTTGTTTGATTAAATAATTAATATATTATTAATCAAAGAGGACGAGAGAATTGCCCCGTGCATTCTTCAATTTCTTCCCAAACTTTTCATGCAATTCACTTACACGCATAAATATATACATACATGAGTGCATATATAAAAAGTTTCTTATAACTATCATCAAGAAGTTTTAGTTCACATCTTGTGGGTGCCTCAGGAGGCATCTTGCTCGTTCCCAAGCCACAAAAAGAAAAAGGAAAAAAGGGTTGTGACAAATTTGGTTTAGCACTCTGGACCACAAGGGTAAGATTGCAACAATCATTCAAACAAGTACGTTGGCCAAAAAAATAATAACAATATATAATCTGGTTGCCTGCTGACAACAGATTTATATAAAACAAATTGTAAAGGCAAGAAGATTTTGTAATAAACAATATGAACTAAATTACTTTGCCCTAATGAATCAGTTCCAAAAGAACGTGAACATTGAAGTCTTCTAACTCTATTGTTTATAAATAAAAATTTCGAATCTAGTAAAAAGCTTACCGCTTTTATTTTGTGTTCCGTGAAATATTGGATTACCTTTATGCAATACATTAATAAATAATGACAAAAATATAAAAGCCAAAAAAAAAAAAATACTGACAATAAAAAAACACAAGATTTTTGTGGTTTAACTACGTCCACAGGTATGATAAGATCTAGTTTTCACAGACCCCGCGGTCTAGCGTGGTGGTCGAGACGAGCCCCTTCCAGAGTTTACATACTGGAGTGTGGGGTTCGAATTACCCCAGGTGCACTACCGCGACTTAAACGGTGGGATGCCTTGAGTCGGGCCGCTCCCTCCCCCCCGGTTTGGCAAGTCGGGTGAGTCCAAAGGATTTTATCCGGCCCAGGTTCCGGGTCATCAAAAAAAAAAAAAAGATCTAATTTTCACTATGTAACCTCCAACAATGGATTAAGAAAGTACAAGAACTATATGAAGAAAAATCTTAAAAACTCTTAAAGAAAACTCAACTTATTCTCCTCTTTTCTCTCAGTCCTAGTCTTACAAAATCCTAATATAAATTTCTTATAATGTACAATACATTCTGTATTAAAACTTTAGATGAAATTAACTTTTGAAAAATAATTTACAAAACTACCTGTCCGAAACTCACGGGAGCGACCATCTAGTAAGTATCAACGTGCTTCTCGCGTCCTTTTCACATAGTCAAAATCTTAAAATATACCTCACGGTGTTAATAGTACAAATTCATTTTATTGTGCTCAGACATTTACACATTTTTTTAGTACCTGAATGTAACGAGCACGAATTATAATTCTAGCACTCATGAATGCAACTGTCACTGGAATTGTTTTAGTTTAATCATTTCTAACAATAATTTAATTCAATAATTTGATTACTCGTATTTTTTTTTTGGTTATAAAACTTTATAGATTATATCATTTGCCTAGAATATTATTTAAAAATACAACATAATTATTGTGTAAAATTTGTTTTACTTTTTTATGTAAAATTTTAAAATAAATACTCACTCTCTTTTTTTTTTTTTTTTATAATCTTATATGGCATATTTCTCAAGAAATAACTCATAGTCTATTTTTTCAAATCTAAAAATTCAACTCATATCTAATAAACCTACTA
The DNA here is from genome assembly GCA_019916065.1 of Vitellaria paradoxa. NCBI lineage: Eukaryota > Viridiplantae > Streptophyta > Magnoliopsida > Ericales > Sapotaceae > Vitellaria > Vitellaria paradoxa. Next base: position 2,463,078 of record CM034238.1, on the reverse strand, counting down.
CGTGACATTTTTTTATTATCCATTCTATTTTTATATGGAAATATATATATATATATATATATAATTTTGAACTAAATACTCTCTTTCTTATTTTTTCAAAATTCTAAATGGCACATCCCTCGATAAACAACTCTTATTCTCGTTGTTCTAAATCCAAATATCCAACGCATCATCTAATAAGCCTATGTTTAATTAAAATAATTTTTTTTTCAAAAAATTAAGAATTGAAAATGTAAATGTAAATTGTCAAAAATAAGAGAACACGAATTAAACAAAGTGAGAAAAATTAAAATTTATGTTTAGCGCTAAGTGTATATTTAATTTTTTAAATAATTATTTAATTTTTAAAAATGTATCCCACAGGAGGAATTTCTAGTTGTGGCCCTTTTTAATTATGAATACGAGAACACAGCTAACTTTGCTTTTATTATTAGTGGTATGATTTTTCACTTGAAAAAAAAAAACTCATTATATAAAATAGGGAAAATGCTAAAAATAAAAGAAAATTGTACACTATCATGCAATAACAGTTCATGTATTTGAAATTTCAAGTTTTTAGTTGATTAAAACAATTTTATTAGTTTAAAATTTTATTTTATTTTTATTAATAAACAATAAATTAAATTTACTGTTGGGTATCAAAATTAAGTTCACAAGCAAATTAAAATAAAAAATTGGCGTTCTCCAACGGCGTATGCTCACCGGAGTCTAGGAAGAGACTCAAACCTAATATAGATCAATAATCACATCATCCATCGTCACCATGAGTAATACAACTGTCTATATAATAAGTACTGCACAACTGAAATGACACAACCGGAGAATCCCATCTCCATACTTCAGACAACAGCTCTCTCCCCCTTTCCCTCTCTCTGTGGTCATGAACGTCTAAAATCTCAAGTAATCTAATATATCAGTAGCAATATTATTCACTTGTCTCTCTCTCTCTCTCTCTCTCTCTCTCTCTCTCTATATATATATATATAAAGAATGGCTGACCGGAAGCCTCAGAACAATGGAGTTTCCGGCCAACCGGAGCAGCGGCCACGTGATATCACAGGATTTGATCCTCCCGTGAAAAGAAAATGGAACAAGTATGCTTCTGCTTGTGCCCTTTTGGCTTCCATGACTTCCACCTTACTCGGTTATGGTAAGTTTCTTTCTCAAATCACAAACAATAGTGCTATTTTACTTTATTCTACTTATAGCTTGCAATTTTCTGGGTGAAAGAAAGGCATCAGAGAATTAAGGTAGAGGGATTGATCATTTACTTTGTTGAGTTGTGTTGATGATGATATGCAGATATTGGGGTGATGAGCGGAGCAGGGATCTACATCAAGAAGGACCTCAAACTCTCCGACGTCCAGCTGGAAATCATCATGGGTATCCTCAACGTCTATTCCCTCTTTGGATCCGCCGCCGCCGGCCGGACCTCCGACTGGATTGGCCGCCGGTACACCATCGTCCTCGCCTCCGTGATATTCTTCGCCGGAGCCCTTGTCATGGGCTTCGCCACCAACTACGCCTTCCTCATGGTGGGCCGCTTCGTCGCCGGCGTCGGCGTCGGCTACGCCCTCATGATTGCCCCCGTGTACACCGCCGAGGTGTCTCCTGCCGCAACCCGCGGTTTCCTCACCTCCTTCCCCGAAGTCTTCATCAACGCGGGTATATATACATATGTGATACATTCACACATACAATGCATATAAACAGCTCTTTTTCTGATAATATATATATATGTGTTCGTTGGTTTAGGTATAATGCTTGGGTATGTATCGAACTGGGCGTTCTCGAAACTTCCGCTTAACCTGGGATGGCGATTCATGCTCGGAGTCGGAGCGATTCCGTCAGTGTTCTTGGCCCTCGGCGTGCTGGCCATGCCAGAATCGCCGCGGTGGCTCACTTTACAGGGTCGACTCGGCGAGGCGAAGAAAGTTCTCGACAAGACCTCCAATTCGAAAGAGGAGGCTCTGATGAGGCTGGCCGACATCAAAGAAGCCGTCGGAATTCCACAGGAGTGCAACGACGACGTCGTTGCAGTGCCGAAGCGCAGTCACGGCGAAGGGGTCTGGAAGGAACTCCTCGTCCACCCAACGCCAACCGTCCGCCACATCCTCCTCTGCGGCGTCGGAATTCACTTCTTCCAACAAATTTCCGGCATAGACTCCGTAGTCTTGTACAGCCCAAAGATATTCGAGAAAGCAGGTATAACAAGCGACAACGAGAAGCTACTCGCCACCGTAGCCGTTGGAGTTACGAAGACCCTATTCATTCTGGTAGCGACCTTTCTACTGGATCGGGTCGGACGAAGACCGTTACTCTTGAGCAGCGTTGGTGGAGTGATCGTGTCCCTTGGTGCTCTAGGAGTGTGTTTGACCATCATTGATCACTCCCAGGAGAAACTGATGTGGGCCATTTCTTTGGCCATCGCGTCGGTGTTAGCGATCGTCGCGACGTTCTCGATCGGGATGGGGCCCATCACGTGGGTCTACAGTGCGGAGATTTTTCCATTGCGGCTGCGGGCGCAGGGGACTAGCATGGGGGTGGCTATGAACCGCGTGGTTAGTGGAGTTGTGTCAATGACTTTTCTCTCTCTCCAGAAGGGGATCACGATTGGTGGGGCCTTCTTTCTCTACATGGGATTCTCCATTGTGGGGTTTGTGTTCTTTTATACGCTGTACCCAGAAACACAAGGTAGAACCCTCGAGGAGATGCAGGAATTGTTCGGCACCTTCTTTAGGTGGAGGGCAACGGCGAGAGAGCTGGAGAAGAACATGGCAGTTAACAGCAATGGTAACGTTGAGATGGGGTCTGCTAACGGAACTACTAACGGCTAAAGGCAAGGCTTAGTTCAAGATTAATTGTATGTTACAAAGAAGGGTTTTTATGTCATTTAATAATACGTATATTATTTGTTCTCTCATCCCTTTTGGTCCTGCTGAGGTGAGTTTGAAGTAAGATAAATTGAGATAAATTGAGAGTTCGTAATACGTGCAGTGAAAGAAAAAAGTTGATGTGATATAAAGTTAATAGAGATTTATAGAGATTTTTTGAGTTTTATTGCAAACCAAACTCACCCTTAGTTGATTGTTTGCTTTGAAAGAAAACATTTTAATTAATTTTGAAATAAATTAATTATTTAACATATTTATTAAGTATTTAAATATTTAAATATAAATCTGAATATGAGGGTATTTGGAGTAAAAAAAAAAAATCAAAAGATAGGGTTGATGTTATGTAAAAATGATAAATGACAAAATTTGATGGGAGAGATTTAAAAACTTTTAAAGTTTTTTGAGTTTTTTTGAGAATTCCAAACAAACCATATATATATAATTATAAATTCAAACACATATAATCTATTGTTGAAATTTGAGATATTTGTAGGTCTCATTTTATTTGAGTAAATAATTAATATATAATAATTAATCAAAGGACGAGAGAATTGCCCTATGCATTCTTCAATTTTCTCCCAAAACTTTTCATGCAATTCACTTACCCGCATATATATTAAAGTTTCTTATAACCATCAGTATACGCCCAAAATAAATAAATAAATAGCTTAATATGCGTTCTTTGATCAGAAAATATATTGCCCTGATCATAAAATATACTATACAATACAAGATTATATTTTATTTAAATTGGGATCAAATAATTTTATAATTATTTGATTCAGGACACTACAAGATTATATTTTATTTAAATTGGGATCAAATAATTTTATAATTATTTGATTCAGGACACTCAAGTGAATCAAAACAAAGATTAAAAGAATATCTCACAAAAAGACCACTTCAAAGGAAAGAAAAGGCCACTTCGAAGGATTTTTCTTTCCTCCACTTTTTTCTTTTTAATCTGTAGAAGGTAAAATTAAGGTATTTATTCAAGTTAGTGAAGTTATTTCATCGTAATTAAATCTAACAAGAACAGAATCACGCTTTGTAAGATTTGAACCTATGACATCGAATTTTTTCACTAAACCAACACTAATACCATCACGAGTATTTAATGTTTAGCTACTTATCACCACTATAATCAAATGATGGCAATGGAATTTGTCATTTTACATCTATAATAACATAGGTATATGCATAGTGGACTTATTTATCTACACAGGTTTATCATTCTTCTTACACACCCCTAGATTGAATCTCAAAGTGTCCCTGATTAAGGAACTCTCTAACCACTTTAATTCACTCTTTTCTTGTATGCAAGTTCACTTTAAAAGAAGGTGGCCCGTAAAATGATTTTTTTCACGCACAAACATCAACAAAATTTAGTTGAAGATCATGTGGATACCTTCAGGAATTTGGGAGAGTTGACATCGTTTTCAATGCCAACACTTGAATAATCTTGTTTAGACTATTATATTAATATTAAATAATTTAAATATATTTATATATTTTTTGAAATCAAATAAATATAAATATATTTGAATTATTAGATTTTTAAACTAATAATTCAAATAGCGTTATTCGCAAGTTATTCGAAAGCTTTTCGATATCGGTTTTTTGTTTGTGTCTCAAGATGCATCAATATAATTCTCTAGTTAAAAAAAAAAAAAGGAAAAGAAAACAAGCAATTTGAGCACCACAAGGGTAAGATTGCGACAATCATTCAAACAAGTACATTAACCAAAAAAATAATAGCAATGTATAATTTGGTTGCCTGCTGACAGCAAAATTTATATAAAACAAATTATGAAGGCAAGAAGATTTTGTAATAAACAATATGAACTAAATTACTTTGTCCTCATGCATCAGTTCCGAAAGAACGTGAAGCTCATAAGTATCTTTAACTCCATTATTTATGAATAAAAATTTCAAATCCAGTAAAAAGCTTATCGCTTTTACCGTGAATGCTACTGTGGCTGGTATTACTTTAGTTTAATCATCCCTACCGATAATTTCCCATTTGTAGTGGGTTGGGTTTGAGATCCATTTGAATAATAAAATTTAAAGTGAGTATGAAGTAAATAATAAAATAATATATTTAGTTAAATCCAAAAATCCAACCTATATTTAGTTGAAATAGTAAATTAAAATAAAAAAAAAATACTAAACAGTAACTAGATTTGAAAACTCTAAAAAATTTAACTTATCTCACAACAACAATTCATGTAATATTAAATATCTAAATATTAATTGAGCTTGAGAAATTCAGAAATTCAGAAATTCATATACGCTCATTATTGTCAACTTAGTGCATTGCTTACTACACTACATTCCTTTATTCTCTTTAAAGATTTTGCTAACTTAAGTATCGGATGATTTTCTGGTTGGGAACTCCCACTCCGACCGTAACTTTTATTTTCTTTGTGCTCGGCAAGTCAGCGGTTGTATTTCTGATTGACATGGTGAGTAGTTCCGGTAGTGATTTTTCATTGTTGAACTTTTAGCGCCCACGATGGGGCTCGTTTCGTTGTTCCCCACACTCCCTTATTCTTGAGGATTCTTTGTCCCTTAAAACTTTTTCGATAATGACTTCTTGCGGAAACACAACCCTCCCACCTTTCTCCTCACGTGGGAGACAAAGTTACACCATCAAAGACGAAAGAAAGCACATTGGTGACACGAACTCTAGGATTGGAGCCCCAGTAGAAGGAGAAAGATGAATGACCCAGAAGTTGCAACGTGAAGGCAAGAGTTACTCGCAAAGGCGAGTGAAAAAACAAGTTGAAGTAGAGGAGATACTCCTTGAGCTGAGCAAAGAAAAAGGGAAATCAGTGACTCAAGCCGAAACCAATCCAGATGATTCATAATCTGATTCAGACGAAAGCCATGACACCATGGCTAGTGACTCGAAGAATGCGGGCGATGAGGAGGCAGTGGAGGCCAACGAAATACAATCTCACCCTAGGCGTGCAGGCGCATTTGTTCAAAAAGAAGTCCCCATTTCTGGGCCTGCTGGAGAACGTTCCACCGAGATTCAACATCCGGAGGAGTTACAACCACAAGAAGAAAGGTTATCGAAGTCTCACCGTAAAGGAGACTCCCATAAAAGAAACAGTCTAGCCATAGAAAGCACCCCGATGAAAACGAAAGCTCCTCTAGTAAAAAAAATGCTACCACAAAGTCCAAAAAGCCTGATAAGATGAAGGTGGTAGAGAATGAGTACTATAGTGAATGGGAGGCCCCTGATCGAAGCACACGCATGATGGCAAGGAGGGCCATGGGGTAAATCTCTACCTCCCCATTTGCCAAAGACATTAGTGAAGTGGAGCCTCCAAAGAAGTTTTAGACTCCAAGGCTTAATCTTTATGACGGTAAATCTGACCATTTGGCACATTACCGTCATTACATTCAAGTAATAACACTTTAGAGCAGGAACGATAATCTTATGTGCAGAGTGTTTCCATAAAGTCTGGGAGACACGACTCTCCAATGGCTAGAAGCAACTTGCCGAGGAGTTTGTTACATGATTTTTAGCTAACGTCAAACAGTCAAAAACCACTAATGCGCTACTCACAATGAAGAAGAAGAGTGGAGAAAACTTGAGGGATTACTCACAGAGGTATATGGAACTTTACAACGAAGTAGAAGAATATTTAGAGCAACTTGCTTTAACCTCGTTTAAATTGGGGTTACGAAAAGAAAACAGATTTTGGCTATCACTGACAAAGTAACCGGTGGTCAATATGTCTGATGTTATGTGCAGGATTGAAAAATATGCTCAAGTTGAGGACGAGACTAGGTCGGCCGAGCAGAAGGAGGGAAGATCTGGAACATTCAAGAAAAAAAAAACAAAGGGAAAAGGCCAGAGTACGCTGGGGAAGGAAAATCCATGTTTGGGGCCATTAACACGGTTTTCAAGGGGCCCATTTTTAGGATCTTGCCCCAAATCCGGGATAAACCATATTTCAGATGGCTGAGGAAGTTGCCTGACTTCCCAGGCAAGAAAAGTCACAAAGATTACTGTGCTTGTTACCAGGATAACGGACACCGCACATGATTTTGCCATTCTCTACGGCAAAACCTGGAGCACCTGGTAAGATAAGGGCACTTGAAGGAGTACATAGATAAGTCAAGAATTGGGAATGCTGGAGGTCCTCCCCAAGCTTAAAGGGGGGATCAGAGAAGGAAAAAAGAAGACGCTAGCAAGGAAGAGTATGTGGAGAATGCCCAACTCCCCCAAGGGCAAGGGCGCACGGAGAGCTGCCGAGGCCTGTGATCATTCATATAGAGCAACGACGACATTGCATAGTCGCCTATCCCCGAGCGGGTGACCAATGAGTAGGCCGAGCAGGTGAAGTTCTCAAAGTTATTAGCCAGACTAGCAAAAGCTCGCGAAGGAAAACCACTCGAGGAATAACATTTCATGAAGATGAGTGCTTTGGGGTATGGCGACCACACGACGACGCGCTAGTTATCACTCTAAAGATGTTCGAATCAGATGTGAAAAGGGTTCTGGTGGATGCTAGAAGTTCCATAAAAGTCATGTTTCTTAGTCTTTTTGAGAAACTTGGCTTAACTGACGAAGACCCAGAGCCAGCAAAATGTCCTCTAACTGGATTCAATTTTGCCCTAATATGGCCTGTGGGGAGCGTTGTAATTTCCGTTCAAGTTGGCCCAGCAGAATATACGGTCGAATTTACAGTGGTGGATCCCTCCGTTTTCATACAATGCCATTGTAGGGAGATCTTGGATCCATATGTTGAAGGCGGTTCTCTCAACATACCACCAAGTTTTAAAGTTTTCTTATGGTGATGAAGTGATTGAGATCAAGGGGGACCAGGACACATCACAGAGATGCTTCATTATTGTCCTAAAATCCAAACCATTACTCGAGCAAATCCAAATCACAGAATTGCCAAAGGATACTCTGAAGATCAACGATGTTGGAGGGGATCCGGAGAAGAAGACTGTTGAGTAGCTAGAGAAATTCCATGTTGGCCCCTCTCGAACATGATAGATTCTTCCTAATTGGGTCCAATTTGGGTGGCGAGGAGAAGCTGGAGCTAGCTGAAATGCTGCTAATAACATAGAAACCTTTGTCTAGATTCCCCAAGAAATGTCAGGTATTTCTCCTGAAATTATGAGTTATAAATGAACATTCACTTAGGGGTAAAGCCTGTAATCCAAAAGGTAAGGAGGTTCGCCTTACAGTATGCAGAGCTAGTGATAGAAGAGATCGGCAAACTACTGGAGGCAAAGGCTATTAGGAAGTTTCATATCTTGAATGGCTAGCTAACACAGTGGTCGTTAAGAAAAAAAATGAAAATAGAGGGTTTGTGTTGACTACAAAGGCCTAAACAAAGCCTGTCCTAAAGACCCATTTCCCATGCTGAAGATTGATCAACTTGTTGACTTATTAGCCAGAAGCTCAATGATGCTCTTCTTAGATGCATACAGAGGATATCACTAAATCCCAATGTATGGCCCTGATGAGGAGAAAACGTCATTTATTATCTGAAGACTACAGGGTCATGCCATTTGAACTGAAGAACGCTGATGCTACTTATAAATGACTCGTCGTGAAGATCATTAAGGATGACCTCAGCAAGATCATAAAGCTATAAATAGATGATATGGTGGTAAAGAATAGAGAGCTAGAGACCTATCCCCAGCATTTGCAACATATATTTTCACTCTCGACAAGTATAAGTTGAAGCTCAATACTGCCAAATGTGCCTTTGGAGTAAGTTTTTGGAAAGTTTTTAGGCCATTTGGTTACCAAGAGAGGAATCGAGACTGATCCCGACCAGATTAAAATTGTATAATCAATTGTCCGACCACATACTAAGAAGAGGGTTTAGAAGCTTACAGGGATAGTAGTAGCACTTAAAAGATTTATAAGTCGAGCTTTAGATAAGTATGGACCATTCTTCAAACTTTTGAAAGGACAAAATAAGTTGGTTTGCGAAAACAACGCGGACCAAGTACTGGAGAAGCTCAAAGAATATCTAATGACTGCTCCAATTTTATCAACTCCCCAGCTAAGTGATGTGCTACAGTTATATTTGGCAGTCTCAGAGCATGCAGTTAGTGCCGTCTTGTTGAGGGAAGAAAAAGGAAAGTAGAAGCCTATCTACTACGCAAATAAGACTTTACAAGAGACAGAGACTAGATATCTATCCCTGAAAAAGTTAACTTTAGTGTTAGTGATGGCCTCCAAAAAACTAACCCACTACTTTCATGCTCAAACTGGTCAGGTAGGTGGTAATAGATTAATCTATTTGCTATCTTCTGAAGAGAGCGGACATCATGGGGAGAATGGCCAAATGAGCAGTTTCACTTGGAGTTTTTGACATAAGATTTGCGCCGAGGACAGTAATAAAAGCACAAGTCTTAACAAACTTTATAGTTGAGTTAACACTCCAGTCCCTGAGCAAATACAGGAAGTGTGGAAGCTTGAAGTCACCATGAATACTGAAGCAATCCCAAAGGCTACACCTTCATGGCAGATTTAAGTGGATGGGTCCTCATCCAAAAAAGTGCCGTAGTGGGAGTAGTTTTGACAACCCCAGAGCGGTAACAATTGAGTATGCAATAAAATTAGACTTTGAAGCGACCAATAATAAAGTAAGTATGAAGCACTCCTGGCTGGACTCGACATTACTTGATGTCTCTTTGCTCAGAATGTGCTTATCAAGACATAGTCCTAATTGGTGGCAAACCAATTGAAGGGAGAATACATAGGGAGAAATGAAAAAATGGCCGAGTATCATATTTTTAAAATTATTAATTAGAAACTTTTATAAAAAATATTTTATGAAATGATCGGAAGGGTAATCAAAGAACAGATAAAAAGACATAATCTTGACTATTAAATAAAGCTAACAATTCTTTATTATATAGATATTACTTGCATGATCCCTGTTTGCCTTCATTTTGTCCCAATTCTTTGTTTTAATGCCATGGAATATATGGCCAAAAAAAAAAAAAAAAAAAAAAGAAGGAACAAAACCAATGATAAAAAATAATTGTTAGATATTTCCTATTATTAGAATAGTATATAAATTTAAACAAAAGTAGAAATAAATAAACATATTAATTGCATGATTATACATACTTTATTGACATCAAACTTTAACTTACATTTCATCTATACTTGCATATATATAATAGCAAAGGGGAAGGCTAACATCGCTATGCAATATCAGCTAGAGATGGCAACGGAGCAAATCGGAGGCAAATATAGTAATATTCGAATCTGAACTCCGAACCCTCCATTTACATTCAAATTTGTCTTGAACTCTAAATGGATAGTTTTTTAGACCTTCATCCCCGCTCTAAACGGAGAATGGATATGTTCACAGATATCTAAAAATTCGAACCCTCTATCTGCCTCCAATCTGCCCCTAACTTGATATATAACTTGATTGCATATATATGTAACATATTCAACAAAATAATTCATCTCCAAAACCAAAATAATACATAAATATCATCACAATAATAATTCACCAAAATAATATATAAACATTTCCAAAATTAACATTTCACCAAAATATCATTTCACTAACTGACACATAATAAAGATACATAATTGTAAAGTACCAACATTGTCCTAACTTAAAGACTGATTCTATGAAACCTTAGCCGCCCATATGTGGGAAATATAGTATTTATACTTTGAGAATTTGGGACTGTTTGGGCTATTGGGTCTGTTCAGATAATTTTCGAGGCAGATCGAGATAGATTCAAATCAAGATGAATCAGTGCGAAGTCAACCCCATCCCCATATCTAATCAGATATCTAAATTTAAAAAAAAAATTCTAATCCGATCCGATCTCCCAAAAAATCAAAATGTTATATCCATTCAACTCGAGTAATAGATTGAATTTAGACGAGTTGGCCGAAATGACCATCTTTAATGTCAGCTGGTGACAACAACCTCCAAAACCTTTAGATCAAAGTCTAATAATTTAGATTCATTCAAATTTTTTTAATTAAAAATATATAATAGACAATTGAATTTTAATCAAACAATCCAAATTTAATCTTTGCAGCTGACATCTGAGAGTAATATTGGCTACCCCCGGTCTTACATAGTAAACTACATAAATCACAAAAAGAATAGAAAATTCATGAACCAATCTATCATCTGCATAATTACTTAACTATATCATCAGATCACTATCGCAACGTCATATGATTTTAGTAACTTTACCACTACTAGTAGTCTAGTACTAATAATTTTAAATGTTTATCTAGTAACGTTTGATTGAAGATTAGTAATTTTATAAGATGATAAGTAGTATTATGTAAGGGTGCATTTGGAGTGGCAAGAAATAACGAAAAATATCATTTGAATAATTTTTATACGTTTAGTATGTAGCCATCAAACCACATTTTTAAAAGATAAATAGTGAAAATTTTTTGACTTTTGCATTAGTTTTTTGAAGAGAAAAACCGTTCTAACAGATTTTTTTTTTAGTCCATCCAAATGATTTTATATCAAAATTTATTGAAAGTTATTAAAAAATTTTGAAATTTGTAAAAAAAGTTATTGGAGTTTGTAAAAAATTTATTAGAATTTGTTAAAAAATTTTGGGAAACGTAGATATATATAAATTTATAAAAATTTTACGAAGTACAAGAAGTGTAAAATGTGTTAGAGAATTTCAAAAGTTTTCAAAAGTTTTTAGAATTCTTTAGTGATTTTCTTCGCACCAAACACCCCTTAAATATATATATATGTGGTATGAGATCAATTATTTGTGTGTGATTATTTTTAGTATTTGGTTAGTAAAATATAAAATGGAAAGTATAAGAGAATATATAAGAAAAGTGATTTGATAAGTGATAATTTAGAAACTTTAAATTTTGAAGAGAAACAAATCTAGAAATGAAATTATATAATACCATATAATACATTCAGCCTTAACAATAATAAAATTTATGGTGCCTACGAGATTAATAATGCAATCTCACACTCACCTTCCCATAATTACACATACTCTACAACTATATACGTTTGTTTGTTAGATATTTGGCGAGGGATTGAATTATCACTCTGTGAGACCCACTTTATTTTGGGAGTGTTTGGCAGCAAAAATTTTAACAAAAAATTACTAATTTTTTATTTTTAACTATTTGACAAATTATTAATTTTTGTCATTTTTCTACTCTATTACAATAACTTCTCAACTTAAAAGTTATCAAAAGTTGTTAAAAATTGTTAAAAAATTGTCAAAAATGCTAAAAAATGCTAAAAGTTGCAAAGAATTTTACCACACACTTAAAAATTGCAAAAAGTTATTGAAAATTGTTACTTTATCAAACATACCAAAAATTATAATTAACAACTTTTAACCCAAACTACAAAAAATTACTAAACATTATACTTCCAAAAACCCCCTTCATGTTTAGTAAAACAAATTAAACACTAATATAAAGATCCCTTTGAATTTCAAGCAGGGGATATCCGATACTATGGGGATGCGGTATCGTGTATCCCCATGGTTGAATTAATTTCTCGTCAAAATTTAAAAGTTTAAAATTATTTCATGTATGTCACACTACCAGCAAATTATATTTTTTATTCTACTTTATATCTCACTCACTAGCCACCGAAAAATAATCTCACATTAAAAAAAAATTCAATTTTATATCTAATTTCATATATTATAAATAATATTATTTATCTTCCTATCACCTAATCCCCAACTAAACATACCAATAAGTCTATATAAAAAGCGTACGCTACAAAATAGTATATAAAAATACTGAACTATATTACAATCACAACATTTTGGCAAGTACGCCGCTAACCAAGGCCCCGTTGAGGTACGCCTGCGAGGCACGCTAGAAAGACGCTCTTGCCAGGCACGATTTCAAGCAAATGAGTTGCCGATCACAAACACAGTTAAGTTTACTAAAATAACTGACAAGAGGGAACAGTTTACTAAAAAAATTGGCGTCCGTTGGGGAAGGGAGAGCGGACTCAACTACCATACTCCCCATGACACGATGAGCATTTTACAAGATGACAAGAGGAAACATCCATTCTGTTTGAATAGTCATAATTACTCTTTAAAAAATAAAATATATGAAAAGTATTTGCGTGCTAAGAATATAAAACATCCTATATTTACATGACTTGTAATCGTAGGACAAAATATTTATGAATTTTTTTTTTTTTTTAATAATTGCCCAAGTTTAACGATGTCTGTGTATTTAATTAATGATTTCGCTGGTACAGATGTATACTTGGACTCTAGTGTGGTGCATTAAGGCACTATAATGTGTAAAAGTCATTGGAGTAATTTATCACACTAAGTTTTTTTTTTTGTAATCATTTATCACACTAAGTTGGGATTATAAAATCAAAGGCTCCATTTAAAGTGACAAAAAATTCTGAAAAATAGTAAAAAATATTAAAAAATTTTAAAAATTATTTATTTTTTATCTCACTATACGAATTACGGATTTATGATTTATCTCATTTTATCTTATTTTATTTCATTTTTGTCACTCCAAATGTTCCCAAAATTACATAAATCCCCAAAAACAAGTAAAAAATAAAAATATTTTAAAAGATTTTTATAAAGAAAATTGATTTAGATGTGAGAAAGGATAGAATAAAATAGAAAAAGTATCTAAAGTTTTCATAATTGAGTTAATAAAAAAAAAGGTCAGTGTTAATAATATTTTAAAATAAGAGATGAAAATATAATTTTTAATTATTAAAGAATGAAAGTGTAATTATTCAAATATTGAGGAAGATGTCTGTAATTTATCCTAAAAGAAACAACCCCTCTCTCTCTCTCTCTCTCTCTCTTTATTTTTTTTTGGTTGTTTCTGATGAAACTGAAATGAACAATTTTCAAACAGAAGCTACTACGACCGACTTTAGCTGAACCAATGGGAATAGCTCAATTTGGCTATCTACACAACAGCACATAGCTTTACTTTTATTATTAATGATACGATTGCTTACTTAAAAAACTAAATAATAATAATAAGTATTAAAAAAAAGATTAAAAAAAAAGCTTTAATTTAGACCGAGAATTTTGTTTTAATAAATTGAAAATTTGAAATTCCTAATATATGAATTTTTATTGCACTAAAAATTAAATATTTAAAATTTTAAGCTTTTAGTTCGTTAAAATAATTTTATTAGTTTAAAGTTTTATTTTATTTTAACAATAAACAATACAATAAAATAAATTACTGTTGGGTAACAAGCAAATAAATAAAATCGGTGTGCTCCAACGGCGTATACCGACCGGAGTCTAGGAAGAGAGTCAAGCCCCAACTTACACGATTCATCATCATATGAATGAATGTACGAAAATAGATCAATAATCATCCATCCATCATCCCCCATTGACCACGAGTCTGCGGCTAGCTCTGTCTATTTAAGTGCTGCACAACTAGATTGGATTGCCATACCCAGAGCACCCCCATTTTATAACCATCACACTACCAGCTCTCTCTCTCTTTAATTTCCTCTCTCTGTGCTCATGAACGTTTGAAATCTCAAGTAATCTAATATATTACCAGCAGTATTATTCACCTCTCTCTCTGTCTCTCTGTATATATATATATATATATATATATTTTAAAATGGCTGACCGGAAGCCTCAGAATAATGAAGTTTCCGGCCAACCGGAGCAGCAGCCACGTGACATCACAGGAGTTGATCCTCCCACGAAAAGAAAATGGAACAAGTATGCTTCTGCTTGTGCCCTTTTGGCTTCCATGACTTCCAGCTTACTGGGTTATGGTAAGTTTCTCTCTCAAATCACAAACAATAGCGCTATTTTACTTTATTCTACTTAGCTTGCAATTTTCTTGGTGAAAGAAAGGTACAAGAGAATTAAGGTAGACGGATTGATCATTTACGTGTTGTGTTGTGTTGATTTGATGATGATGAGCAGATATTGGGGTGATGAGCGGAGCAGGGCGCTTAATCCAGAAAGACCTCAAAATCTCAGACGTCCAGCTCGAAATCGTCATGGGTATCCTCAACGTCTATTCCCTCGTTGGATCCGCCGTCGCCGGCCGGACCTCCGACTGGATTGGCCGCCGGTACACCATCGTCCTCGCCTCCGTAATCTTCTTCGCCGGAGCCATTCTCATGGGCTTCGCCACAAACTACGCCTTCCTCATGGTGGGCCGCTTCGTCGCCGGCGTCGGCGTCGGCTACGCCTTCATGATTGCTCCCGTCTACACCGCTGAGGTGTCTCCTACCGCAACCCGCGGCTTCCTCACCTCCTTCCCCGAAGTCTTCATCAACGCGGGTATATATGCATATATGATACATTCACACATACTATACATATAAACATCTCTGTTTCTGATAATATATATATTCGTTGGTTTAGGTCTAATGCTTGGGTATGTATCGAACTGGGCGTTCTCAAAACTTCCGCTTAACCTGGGATGGCGACTCATGCTCGGAGTCGGAGCGATTCCGCCAGTGTTCTTGGCCCTCGCCGTGCTGGTCATGCCAGAATCGCCGCGGTGGCTCGTTTTACAGGGTCGACTAGGCGAGGCGAAGAAAGTTCTCGACAAGACCTCCAACTCGAAAGAGGAGGCTCTGCTGAGGCTGGCCGACATCAAAGAAGCCGCCGGAATTCCACAGGAGTGCAACGACGACGTCGTTGTGCCGAAGCACAGTAGTCACGGCGAAGGGGTCTGGAAGGAGATCCTCGTCCACCCAACGCCGGCCGTCCGCCACATCGTCCTCTGCGGCATTGGAATTCACTTCTTCCAACAAGTTATCGGCGTGGACTCCGTCGTCTTGTACAGCCCAACGATATTCGAGAACGCGGGTATAAAAAGCGAGAACCACAAGCTACTCGCCACCATAGCCGTTGGATTTACGAAGACCGTATTCATTCTGGTGGCGACGCTTCTACTGGATCGGGTCGGACGAAGACCGTTACTCTTGAGCAGCATTACTGGAGTGATCGTGTCCCTCGGTACTCTAGGAATGTGTTTGACCATCATTGAGCGCTCCGAGAAGAAAGTGATGTGGGCCGTTAGGTTGGCCATTGCAGCAACGTTATCGATTGTCGGGACGTTCTCGATCGGGATGGGGCCCATCCCGTGGGTATACATTACGGAGATTTTTCCATTGCGGCTGCGAGCGCAGGGGACCAGCATGGGGGTGGCTGTGAACCGTTTGATGAGCGGGGCGATATCAATGACTTTTCTATCTCTCAAGAAAGGGATCACGATTGGTGGGGCCTTCTTTCTCTACATGGGAGTGGCCATCGTGGCGTGTGTGTTCTTTTATACGCTGTTCCCCGAGACACAAGGTAGAACCCTCGAGGAAGTGCAGCAATTGTTTGGCACCTTCTTTAGGTGGAGGGCCACGGCGAGGGAGTTGGACAAGAACAAGGCAGTTAACAGTAATGGTAACGTTGAGATTGGGGCTGCTAACGGAGCTACCAACGGCACTACCAACTGCTAAAAGCTTAGATCAAGGGTAATTGTACGTCACCAAGAGGGGTTTTTATGTCATTTAAGAATTGTTGCTTTTGGTATTGCTTAGTTGGTGTGAAAGACAATGTTAGGGATGGATTTATCCTAGTGAAAAAGGAGAATGCGGGTGAAGTGAGTGGGGGAGAAAAGTACTGACGATAACTGATATGTATGGTAGGAAAGAAGAAAATTTGGTAGTAATAAAATAATAAATGAATTTAATAAAAAGAATGAAAGAAAGAAACGTTTTCTTACTTTTTTTTTTTTTTTCCCCATGGTGGTTGAAATTGGTTGGTCGATTGGAGATTTCTTTACACGCGTGCAGCAAAGATGTAGAGGCTGACCACAGATACTTAGACTAATGAACATAGTCTCAACGACTAATAATCTGACCAACAATAGCTACAAAGACTAGGCACCGAATAATAACAACTTAATAGAATTTAGAAAATTATTATAAAGCTGTTATAATATGATTTGAACAATACTTTAATTAAATAATTTTTTAGTGAGTTTATTGTTTCAAAATGGATGAAAAGGCCATTCCCTAGCTCCTTGTAAATAGGGGTGGCAAAATGGACGAGCTGGACAGATTAGTGATGGGTTTAAACGGGTTAGAGGTTAAATGGATGCGACCTAAATTCACCGATTTAAAAGGCGGGTTAGATATAAGCAGGTTGAATACAAGTTATTATAAACCTAACTTACTTTAAAAATTATAATCTAACTTACTTTAAAAATTAAAAATTTATTTCAATTAATGTGTATATATATAAATACATCAATATTTATTTCGAATTTATATTTACAATTTTAAGTTAATTTCAAATTTATACGAACTGATTTATTTTTTATTCAATTTTAAATCAACAACTCTACATCTCTCTCTGTGTGAGTGTATGCGTGCACGCGCGTGCTCGAGCATGTGTGTGTATGCGCGCGCACGAATGTGAGTGCGTGCGTGTGTGCGTGTACGCGTATGTATGGGCGTGGGTGTGTAGAAGTGCATGCGCATACGCATGCGCATGTGTGTGTAGGTATGTGTGTGTGTGTGCGCGCGCGTGTGTGCGCGCCCACGTGTATGTGCATGTGTGTGCGTGTGTTTGCATGCGTATGCGCGCGCGTATGCACGTGTGTGTTTTTGTATGTGTGTGTGCTCTTTCTCTTTGAAGAGAGAAAGAGCAATGTAAAGAGGGGGATTAAACTAATTTTTTTTTAATTTAAATGGATGTTTTAACAGATCCCGTTTCACAATCCAATTGCACCCATTTATAAATAGGTATTTTATAAGTTACCTAATTACAACCTAATTAGTAAAATAATAAGACCAAAACTCATTTATTATGGGTTTAATTGGACGGATTGATGGATTTAAGTTCATTTTACCACCCCTACGTGTAAATATTAGCTTTTCTTTGCATGATTGATCTTAATTTAGATTACCTTGCATATATATATATATATATATTAGTAACTTCAACCACATAATTAAATATATATATATATATATATCATTTCTTTAACATACATATATTCTCTTTTTTAGCCTTGTTTTACGTCAGCGTCTTTAAATTAAAAAAAAGTAATATTAAATATTCATTTCTTGAAAAAAAAGAAGTCAAAAATAATGGCCCAAGAAGATAAGACAGCGGGGCTTGAAAAGTGCTACAATTGCACAATTGCCTTCTGTTTTTTTATTTTTTTCAAATTACATACGTTGAAATAAAAAAGTGTGACGCGTGGTGGCTCACAAAAGTCAAGTCTTTCTGGAAGCGCGTGGCATTAGGGACATAACAAAACTCTTAAAGCATTCGTTTCTTTTTTTTTTTTTTTTTTCAATCCACATCGGCTTTATTCATATAATTTTTGATTGGTAATATTTAAGAGGTTTGTACGAATATAGGAAAACAAAACTATTAAATCATTAGCAGCACGTTTGTAGCTCAAAGTTTTCTCAAAAAATTTATTAATTGTTTCAACTTTTTTCACAAAAAAATCTCTAATTTTTACTTTTTCTAATTTATTCTATTTTGTTATCAACTTTTTCAAAATTTTTTGACTTATATAAATTTTTATTAAATATATAACTTGTTTGTCACTAAAAATTTATAACTATTTTTTTCAAAAGTGAGATGTTGTAACATCAAAGTAAAAATTGTGCAAAATTTACCTTTCTGGGCACTCTGAATCGTACCAATCATGGTTGTTGGGCACCAATTATTGTTGTTGACGAGAGGGTTAGCACCTGGAAAAAAAGTCTTCACTGATAATCATCTAAGTGGAAAAAAAAAAAAAATCTTCTAAGTGGGAAAAAAAAAAAAACAGAAACCAAAAACAAAAAGAAATTATTACAGTTGGACCCGTCACCTCGAAACGGTAGACGTAAAATATAAAAAGATAATCTTGTTTGGAATTAAAATAAAATAATACAAAATTTTATAAATTTTTAAAAATACGAATTATACGAAATAAAATTTAAATTCTTTACTTAGTACACAAAAGACAAAGACATTAATTTTTACAATTTTATACAACTCCAAATACAAATATAGACAAAAAAGAGGCCATTCATATCCGTTCACGACGACATTTCTCCGAATCAATCATGAAAATTTGAGGCCTCATAAATATTCATTCAACACATTCCTCAAGTGCTGTTTGGTTGATCATAAAAAAATAGAAAATAAAAAATTTATAATAAAAGTGACACAATAAAATTTAATTTAAGAAAATTAAATAAATTAATAAAAATTAAAATTTTTTAATACTTTTTTAATAAACCAAACACCCCTCAAAAATTTTGTTGGATTGTCAGAATGGCCTCGAAAGCGAACCAGCCGGTCGCCAAGCATGCGAACAAGCATGTGATCTTTCCAAAGAAATGGAGAACCAATGGACATCAATAATTGAACTTCTGCAAATTTGCAGGTCCGCTAGGATGGGATTATCACAGCTAAGGGATCACACCTCGTTGGTTCCCATGTCAACATCCTCCACCGTCCTATAGGGACAAAAATCGTGAATGGATCCTAACTAGGTGACCCCCGAAAGGCTGATCTCCTTTAAATTGGGTCAACAGAGTCAATGAAAATGGACAAAGGACGCCTTTGTCCTTTTCCCATATCCAGGACAAAGGAATCCCACCCCAAAAAAAAAAAAAAAAAATGCAAATCCAGGCTAGCATTTTGACGAGTACCAAACCCCCCAACAGATTATTTGAAAAAAAAAAAAAAATTAGAGAGAAGCAAAATACTTACATGCACTAGACAACCCAGAACCCCACCGTTAAAATTTGCCACCTCTTTTTGATTTCTCAGCAGTCCCAACAAAATATGCCTGCAGAAAAATGTGAGTTTCATTGAGAAGTGAAACTCCTTACAAGCCTACGTTACAAGGGATTCCCACTGCAACGTTTCGAGCAAACTCCTTTCCATGTTTGCTAATTTTAAAACACACTCAATGGTGGTAATCCCCCGGGGAAAATTGCAGCTAGCATGGTGTATAAAACAAATGATGTTTAAAATTACAAGCAATCATCATATACATTTGAAGATAGCACCTGGAAGTTGATTCACTTCTCAACGCCCTGCTGCAAATACTGCATCAACTCAGATCCATCAGTGCTCCACTTGTTGTGGGCACCAGTGGATGTTTTGATCACGTAGTTGGGGAAGATTTATAACGTGTACCCCACCCCCCACCCCCGGGGGGGCTGAAGCAAGGAAATCCGCTGTCTATCGTCCACAAAACTATATTGCTAATGTCATCCATATGGTAAAAGGCAGCAAGGGTAAAACCTTTTAAACATAATACGTGAACATACACATAACAGAATAGAACATTACATGGTTAGCATAGAAAAATATGAATTTTCAGGAAAGAGTCTCCGATATATCACATACAAGTTCCGAGTGTCACTTTTCATCATCCCAGATGGGTAGAGTAGTTTAGTCATCTCATGACTCACCTTAAAGTGGGGGCCTTCAAAACACGTATTCTCACCTGGTGAAGTTTACAGGATAAAACAATAATCAATATGGACAAGCCCACCCGCACTGTGCTGACAGGGTCATTCACATTACTTTCTGCAGCATTAATCAATAGATCAAGTTTGAAACACAATTTCCTAACCAATATCAAATATAGGATAAACATGTTGCCAATGCAATTACGCAGCCAGAAGTAAATTTTCTGTATATTCTTATGAAAACATCCAGAAAATTCAAACATCTCCAGGAAGTAATGCATAGAGATCTCTGCCAACAACAGCTACTTGTCATAACTTGCAAATACTTCAGTTAATGCATTCATGCAGAAACTGATAAAAGCATACTTGTCAAACAAAAGATTTCCATTGTGTCTATCCCTCAATTGAAGCAGGAGGCTGCAACTTCATAACCAAAAGAAAAAACTATGTTGGCACTATTTTGGGTACGATATATAAATAGTTTTTTTTTTTTTTTTTGGGGGGGGGTTATATCTAGACTTGTATAGTTTTCTCCTTTTCTTAAAAATATGGTTCTTTAGCAATGCTGCTTGATTGAGGCCATTTGTACATGGTACTTGATATCTTATCAAAAAAATTTTACTTAAAAAGAAAAGAAAAGAAAAAAAAGGAAGAAAAAAACACACACATACAGAGAGAGAGAGAGCTTTGTTGGCACAAGCCATGCATTTCTCTTGTTGCTCCAAGGCAACTTCATGAACAAAATAACCACCACCTGTGTCAACTTGTCATCACAAAGAATTGTGCTCAAAATGCGTGAATTTTTCAAAGCCAGTAGCTCAGGAGGTTGCACTGTCTTCTAATAAACTCAAACCAAAGGTTCAACCACAGGAGCCAATTCTTGGTGCAGCAATTCAGCTCCCACTTCATCACCCAACTCATGGTGACAAAGAAAGAATAAGCTGCTGATTTTATAACAAACCTTCGACTTTATCACCCAAGCCAGATTTATATAACAAACTTGGAAACCATAATTTTGTACATTAATTGAGTTTAGCCAGCCTATTGGCAAAGAAGGATCCAGAGACAACTTGATGATTCATGTTGAATCAGACTGCTCCATCCAGAGCCGCCACACAAAATAAATACACTAGAAAAGCAGACTCGCAATGCGTGAATTTTTCAAAGCCAGTAGCTCAGGGGGTTGCACTATCTTCTAATAAACTCAAACCAAAGGTTGAACCACAGGAGCCAATTCTTGGTGCAGCAATTCAGCATCCCACTTCATCACCCAACTCATGGTGACAAAAAAAGAATAAGCTGCTGATTTTATAACAAACCTTCGACTTTATCACCCAAGCCAGATTTTTATAACAAACTTGGAAACCATAATTTTGTACATTAATCAAGTTTCGCCAGCCTATTGGCAAAGAAGAATCCAGAGACAATTTGATGATTCATTTTGAATCAGACTGCTCCATCCAAAGCCGCCACACAAAATAAATACACTAGAAAAGCAGACTCGCAATGCGTGAATTTTTCAAAGCCAGTAGCTCAGGAGGTTGCACTGTCTTCTAATAAACTCAAACCAAAGGTTGAACCACAGGAGCCAATTCTCGGTGCAGCAATTCAGCATCCCACTTCATCACCCAACTCATGGTGACAAAAATAGAATAAGCTGCTGATTTTATAACAAGCCTTCGACTTTATCACCCAAGCTAGATTTTTATAACAAACTTGGAAACCATAATTTTGTACATTAATGTTATAAACTTGGAAACCATAATTTTGTACATTAATCAAGTTTAGCCAGCCTATTGGCAAAGAAGTATCCAGAGACCATTTGATGATTCATGTTGAATCAGACTGCTCCATCCAGCGCCGCCACACAAAATAAATACACTAGAAAAGCCGACTAGCAATGCGTGAATTTTTCAAAGCCAGTAGCTTAGGAGGTTGCACTATCTTCTAATAAACTCAAACTAAAGGTTGAACCACAGGAACCAATTCTTGGTGCAGCAATTCAGCATCCCACTTCATCACCCAACTCATGGCGACAAAAATAGAATAAGCTGCTGATTTTATAACAAACCTTCGACTTTATCACCCAAGCCAGATTTTTATAACAAACTTGGAAACCATAATTTTGTACATTAATCAAGTTTAGCCAGCCTATTGGCAAAGAAGTATCCAGAGACAATTTGATGATTCATGTTGAATAAGACAGCTCCATCCAGAGCCGCCACACAAAATAAATACACTAGAAAAGCAGACTCGCAACGCGTGAATTTTTCAAAGCCAGTAGCTCAGGAGGTTGCACTATCTTCTAATAAACTCAAACCAAAGGTTGAACCACAGGAGCCAATTCTTGGTGCACCAATTCAGCCTCCCACTTCATCACCCAACTCATGGCGACAAAAATAGAATAAGCTGCTGATTTTATAACAAACCTTTGACTTTATCACCCAAGCCAGATTTTTATAACAAACTTGGAAACCATAATTTGTACATTAATCAAGTTTAGCCAGCCTATTGGCAAAGAAGGATCCAGAGACAATTTGATGATTCATGTTGAATCATACTGCTCCATCCAAAGCTGCCACACAAAATAAATACACTAGAAAAGCAGACTCGCAATGCGTGAATTTTTCAAAGCCAGTAGCTCAGGAGGTTGCACTAGCTTCTAATAAACTCAAACCAAAGGCTGAACCACA
This sequence comes from Vitellaria paradoxa, assembly GCA_019916065.1. Classification (NCBI taxonomy): domain Eukaryota; kingdom Viridiplantae; phylum Streptophyta; class Magnoliopsida; order Ericales; family Sapotaceae; genus Vitellaria; species Vitellaria paradoxa. The sequence goes on along the minus strand of CM034238.1, from coordinate 2,440,035 downwards.
GGAGCCAATTCTTGATGCAGCAATTCAGCCTCCCACTTCATCACCCAACTCATGGCGACAAAAATAGAATAAGCTAATTTTATAGCAAACCTTCGACTTTATCACCCAAGCCAGATTTTTATAACAAACTTGGAAACCATACTTTTGTACATTAATCAAGTTTAGCCAGCCTATTGGCAAAGAAGGATCCAGAGACAAGTTGATAATTCATGTTGAACCAGACTGCTCCTTCCAGAGCCACCAGACAAAATAAATACACTAGAAAAGCAGACTTGCAACTTGTACAAAGCAATTAGGCAGGCAGGTAAGGCTGCCTACTATCTCTTACTAACCTAACTTTAGGGGGATATCAGGTTCCACAACTTCCATTGCGTCCAAGGTATCAATGGAATGTTCCTTGTCAACCCAAAAATGACTAATTCAGTGAAAAAGACTATATTTGAGGCATTAATGAAGTATAACCCATACTTTATCATTCGTAAAAGGTCCAAAACAAAAATAAATGCAATTAGTTATTTATTTTTCGTGGTGACTATCCATGTCAACAAAAGCTAGAAACTAGGTCAATTTCAATATTTTCACCCCAATTAAAAAAAAAAAGATCAATAAATTCAGCAGAGAGATAAGTTTCAAAGTTTTCAAAATATTCTGGGTGTCAAGGCTGTCAGCCTCATAGGGGTAGTTGTGCCCCTAGGGTTGCACCACCTTATAGGGGAGCAGTGTGATGACATGGATCCTCCCACGGGTGCATTCTAGAACCCCCCGACGATATCCCCAAATGAAGATCCTCCAACCGCAGCAAAGCCCCATGGTTGCCACCATCCAATTACAGGGGAATTCTGGAATATGGGCATTTTGGGGCCCCCTCAATACTCCCTAAGACAACCTGCTACGGCAAGATCGAGCGGTCCCCCGTCCTCTTTCTCCACATGGGGCTCGTCCATGTACAAACTCTAGGACGTCAACATCTTCTAGCTTCCATAGTGATCAACTATCATGCTTAGTAAGGAAAGGGGCTCAAGGATCCCCTACCAGGGGAACCACTCACCCCTAAGGGTTTTATAACCTACTCACACATGAAATCATTGGGAATTAGTGGCTTAGTGGTAAGGTTAAAACATCCGTTGAGATTCCCTTGATTAGTCTAGAGAAAGATGATGTACTAGACAAACCAACAACAACATGCTTATTGGTATAATAAGATCGCAATCCATATAGTACCTAACATGCAGGAATGGCACCACTAGCTAGCCAAACAGTCTTCCAACTAACGATTGGGCCACAACATGCAAAGATGGAAACTTAATGCTTTGGAGAAACATCCATGAATGGGAACTAGAAAGGCTAACAAGGGCTATTGCAAACATGGCCTGTAAATCTGAAAATTTTGAGGTCAAATTACAGTAGTAGTTAAAATCGTTTGATTCCCACTTCAAACCCTATGATTCAAGTTGATATACCATATAATCAATGCAAATCTTACCCTGAATTAAATGGAGCTATGAATCATGGTGAATCAAACCGAATATATCTAAATCATAGACAAAAAAGCATGGATACGGATACGGGATACAAATACGGTACGGGTAGAAGTACGGGCACAGATACAGATACAACAATTTAAAAAAATGAGGATACAGATACGGATACGGTAGGGATACAGCAAAAAAATTATAAATTTTGTATATTTTTTATTACTTATATATATGAATATAACATTCACAACAAAATTAATTTAATATATAATTCAATATACAAAATATAACAAAATATAAGTCAAAAGAGTTTATAATTTTAGAAATTTTAATTACTCAAATCTCGATTTTGCTTAATTATATATTTGAAGAAAAATAATAAAATAATAGGATACGTCATGTGGCGTATCCGATACATATTTTGAAGTATCCGAAGAGTATATGCATCCAATACGTATCAGATACGGATACGGCACCCATTTTGGAGTATCCGTGCTTCCTGGATCGTAGAGAATTACGATTCTTGCGTTTTGTTCAATTCAAGAAACATGGAAGTAGACTTGAATCTAGGTCAAGTCATTCATGACAGACCAATAATTCTACAATACTTGCAATTTATCTTCACATAAGTCGTTTTGACCTTCTAGCATCCCATATTTTCTAAAAAATTCATAAATGACTAAAACATTCTCTCTTAAAAACTACATATGCGGACTTATTCAGAAGCCTCGCCCTTAAAATTCCAAAATTTATTTTAACGTAGTTGACGGGCATTAGGACGGTGCTGTTCGAATGGGGTCCTACTAGATTTTATTTAAAAAAAAAAAAACCTTATTGGGATATGGTCGTCCATAATCACTAGTTACTGATTTTTAAAGAGTAATTGAACCCCAAATCATTATGAAGCCTAATAGGAATGCATATTTGTTTACATGATTGATCAAATCATGCGCTTGGGACTGAGAGTTCTCTCCTATTCTTCTCTTTTCTTAGGATTTGAGGTAGAAGAGACCTGTATATATGTTTAATTTTGTTTAAAAAAAAAACATGAATTTGAGATATTAGGTCTGTTTGGTGCGATGAATTGTTGAAGAACTCTAAAAACCTCTAAAAATCTCTAAAAGTTATTTATTTTTTATTTCACTGTACGAATTACAAACTCACAAATTATCTCACTTTTTGTCACTCCAAACACCCTCATTAAATGCTTGATTTAGTTGAGTGTTGAATATATTGGTGTTGAAGTATATATATGTACATACGGATGTGTATGTTTGCATATATGTTGAGAGAGAATCTTGCATTTTTTGAGTTATTGTTGAAATTAACGTTCTATAAACATGTCATTGAGATGTTAAAATGTTCAGATATGATTGATTGTTGAGCTTGTGGCTTGTAAGGATGATTTCGGATTTTTTGGCTTCGGGTTTTGTTGAAAACGAACCGTGAAACTAATTTTCAGGCACCATCGACTGGCTCAAGCATCCGACCGAGGCTATTTGGATGGAAATCTGGCCGGGGCTGTCTAGACATGCATCCGACGATGACGTCCGAAGGAAGTCCTGTTGGATTAAAAAAAAAAATCTTGATGAGCTTTTGGCATATGGTTGTGCCCATAATCACTGGTTATCGATTTTTAAAGAGTAATTGAACCCTAAACCATATCTAGCCTTACTCCCTGCAATCCTGCAGAAAACTCTCCCAAGGATTGCTTCCGACCATTCCCCTCTCTTGCTGGATGGAGGAGGAATTAAAGAAGGACCAAAACCTTTCAAATTTGAAAACATATGGCTGCATGTCGAAGGATTCACAAAGATATGGTTGCTCAATGGTGGTAAAAATATAGTTTCGATGGATCTGCTAGTTATAGACTGACGCAAAAGCTGAAGAATCTAAAATCAGACCTAAAACAGTAGAATTATGAGGTTTTTGAAAAGCTTGAACAGCAGAAAACCCAACTGGAGAAAGACATTCAAAGTCTAGACATGCCGGATGAGGGAGGTTACCTAACTGACCATGGGAGAATTTTGAGGCAAGACAAGCTTTTGAGCTAAACCAAATTAATCAAAATGGAGGAAATAAGCTGGAGACAAAAATCTAGAATTCGATGGCTCAAGGAAGGTGATCGAAACACAAAATTCTTCCACAAAATGGCATCTACAAACAAAAGGAAGAACTGGATTGATAAATTGAAAGTCAAGGGGGAGCTTGCAGATGACCAAGAGCTAATCAAGCAGAGCATAGTGGATTTTTACAAGAAGTTGTTTGCGGAAGAAGAAAATTGGAGGCCTCTAGTGAATGACTTGGAATTCTCTCAGCTTAGCCCCCCAGCTGTAGCCAGTCTTGAGCTTCCTTTCACTGAACCTGAGGTCTACTAGGCTATCATGGATCTAAATGGTGATAAAGCCCCAGGACCAGATGGATGGACAATCGCCTTCTTCCAAAACTACTGGAAAATTCTTAAGGAAGACCTGCTATCTGTGTTTGGAGAGTTTCACAGCAGCTGCAGATTTGTCTGAAGTATGAACTCAACATTCATCACATTAATTCCTAAGAAGAATGGAGCTGTGGAACTAAAGGACTTCAGGCCTATCAGTCTAGTGGGAGCAGTTTACAAGCCACTATCAAAGGTCCTAGCTAACTGGTTGAAACAGGTAATAGATAGCCTCATATCTGATTCACAGCATGCTTTTGTTAGGGGCAAACAAATTTTGGATGCCATTCTCATAGCAAATGAGGTTCTGCACTCTAGAATTAAAAGCAAAAGGGTTGGTTTAATTTGCAAACTGGATATTGAAAAAGCTTTTGATTGTGTCAACTGGAATTTCTTACTTTATCTGCTGCGAAGAATGGGGTTTGGTGATAGATGGTGTCAATGGATTAATTGGTGTATCTCAACAGCCCAATTTCTGTTTTGATTAATGGCTCTCCCGAAGGCTTCTTTCCTTCATCTCGGGATTTAAGACAAGGTGATCCTTTATCACCTTTTCTTTTCATTTTAATAATGACGGTCCTCAGCAGGATGTTGAATAAGGCTGAGCAGGCTGGTTACATTGAGGGCTTTCCAGTGTTAACCAGCAACAGGAGCATCAGTGTTTTGCACCTCCTGTTTGCAGATGATTCCATTGTATTCTGTGGAGCTGATCTGTTACAGTTAGGCCACCTACGCTGCATTCTATTGGGATTTGAAGCTGTCACAGGTCTCAAGATCAACCTCAGCAAATCTGAGGTCCTGCCAGTGGGAATTAATTCTGATATGGAGGATTTTGCTACAGTCCTAGGCTGTAAAATTAGCTCTCTCCCTACTGTTTACTTGGGTATGATTCGAGGAACCAATTTCAGGTCAAAACAAATCTGGGAACCAGTGATCGAGAGGTGCAGAACCAAATTGGCTGAGTGGAAAATCAATTATTTATCAATGGGGGCAAAGATCACACTAATTAAGAGTGTTCTCTCCAATCTTCCCACATATTTTCTTTCTCTTTTCCCAGCCCCTGTGAGTGTTCTAAAGGAAATGGAAAGATTGCAAATAAATTTTCTTTGGGGTAGGAGTGAAGGTGTCTTCAAGCACAACTTAGTGAATTGGAAAGTAGTGTGCAATCCTATACAAATGGGGGGAGTTGGAATTAGACAGCTTAAACTGCACAATGAAGCACTCATGGGAAAGTGGCTTTGGAGATTTGCTCATGAAGACTCTTGTCTATGGAAGAGATTGATTGTGACCAAATATGAGGCTGAAAAAGGAGGCTGGACTTCTGCTGCAGGTTCCTCCTCTTTTGGCACTAGTTTATGGAAATGTATAAGGAAGAATTGGCCCAGATTTGTCAATTGTTTATCTTGGAAGGTGGGAAGAGGGGATAGGACTTTGTTTTGGAAACACAATTGGATGGAAGGGGGTCGTCTTTCTGAAGTTTTCCCTGAAATCTATGCAATTGCAATAGACAAGAATGCCTTGGTCTTAGATTATAGTATTGGTTTTGGCACAAAATAGAGTTTGGAATGTTCAGCTACGAAGGAGTCTAAATGATTGGGAATTGGATAGTTTCACGACTATAATGAATTACTCTATTCTTTCCCAATGGAAGACACGGCAGATGCATTGCACTGGAAGCTTACCACGCATGAAGATTTTTCAGTAAAAACTTTTTATCTGTTCTTACAGAAAGGAGAGAAGGATATTTTGCCTTGGATGACTGTATGAAAGGCCCCTGTTCCTACAAGGGTCACCTTCTTCTCTTGGTGTGCTCTGAGAGGAAGGATTTTGACTATGGACAATCTAAAGCGGAAAGGTTGCTCTATCGTTAATAGATGCTCATTATGTCTCTGACATGAGGAATCTATTAATCACCTATTCATCCATTGTGGTTGGCTCACCGAAATCTGGAGTTTAATTCTTTCATGCTTTGGAGTTCAAATGTGTTTTCCTATTAATTTAAAAAGCTTTCTTTTAGCTTGGTGAGGACAACCTATGGGCAGGAGGAAGAGGAAGATTTGGAATACGATCCTTTATTGCCTTTTTTGGTTGATTTGGAAGGAACGAAATAGGAGGATTTTCGACAACACAGAACAGACAGTTTTAAATTCCAAAAGTGTATTCCTTTCTTGTTTGTTTAGTTGGGTTGAAGATGGAAAAGAGTTAGATCTTAACTCTTTTCTACTTTTTATAGCTAGCATGAGATAAATAGGGGGTAGTTGTAATATGCTCTTTACTTTGGCATCCCTTCGATACTATTAATAATACTTTACTTATTTTTTCAAAAAAAAAATGTATTATTATTAAATGATATTTATTTACATGACTGAGCATATCATGTGCATGTAACTAGGGTTGTATCATTCAGTTTGACATTATGATTGTTGATTGACCAAGAGTGCCCTATTGATATTGTTGACGTGCTGAGGCAAGATTCATCTATATGGACGAAATCCTTGATTTTGCAAAAGATGATAAAATGAGGTTTTACAAATACCGGATGATCCCTAATCGATATATATAACTAGAAATTAATCATTGGATTTGAGATGCTAATCTTAAAATGATATGTTGTGATATTAATTACCCTGATTGGAATGAGTAAATGCCTGATTAGGGGTGTAATTCGGTTATCTAGCAGAAAGGCTAGGAAGTGTATTACGGTTTCCCAACTGCTATTTATATTGATAACAGTGTTTAAGATAAGTAGATGCCTAACTAGAGATATAACACAATTCTTTAACAGAAGAGTCAGGGGGTCTAACACGATTCCCCTTGAGTCTTACTGTGACATCCTGAATTATTAATTTATTCTTAAAATGTATTATTAATTTAATTTTTATTTTATGCTTAGAATTTTAATTGTGTTAATTTGGCATAATTTTAATTTTTATTAACATTAATTGAGTAATTTGTATATTACCATAATACTTTTTGAAATTTATTTGATCTTAATGTAAATTATTAGTGAATTAATCAAGTTATTAGTAACTGATTAAATTAAAATTAGGGGATAGATTTAAGTGACACGTGGCTAGCTTTTATTAGTGTTAGGTGTGTACGACTACCTAGTATGTAGTAGGTTCACTTTGTTGGAGTAGTGTTTTGTGTGTGTAAAGCTAGTGTTAGCTACGTGGCAAGCCTAGGAAAAAAAAAATGAAATAGGATGAGGTGGTGTACCTTTTGGCCGTGGATTGTGAATATATATATATATATTGATATATGTATAAAGGTTAAAGAAGAAAATAGTAAAGAAAAAAAAAACAGTAAGATGGAAAAGATTGCAAGAAGAAGGGAAAAATTAGAAAATTTTGGTCCAACTGTTAAGATAAGTTATTTTACGTTGTTGATTTAAAATTAATTCTATAAAAATTTAAATAAATTAAATATGTTGAAGGTATAATAGTTCTGCTTTACTTATTAAATTTATATTATTAATTGTTTTGCTTATATTTTAATTATGCTAAATATCTGAATTGTATAATTTATTTGGATTAAAATTAGGACCAAGGATGATCAGCACCAACCATCTTAATAATTTGATTTTCTTAGAATATTTGCTGTTCAAGTGGGTATACTTGACTTAAAGGTAAAAAATATTAAATGTGAACTAATAAATTTTATTTTATTATTTTATTATTTATTTGTGTTGATAAGGGATGTTGACTATTTATGAATTATTTACATTAACGATGAATTGTGATTACTTATGGAATGATAAATTCAAGAAGTAATATTTTTATTTGAGGAAAAAAATATTATTATATATCAACATGAATTATGTGTATTACACTTGCATTATGGTCAGATGAGGTCAAGAAAAAGAAAAATGTGAGGCTAGATAGGACCAGAGAAAAAAGAATAATAATAAGGCTAAATGGGGCTAATAGGATATACTAATTAAAGCCATTATCCATAGTTGAGTGCTCAACTTATAGGCCAAATGGAGCCAAATATGTGCTGCATTATTATCTAAAATTGGTTATCATGCATATATATCATAAGATAGTCAGTTGAGGCATAATGTGATGATGATGGTTGATAAATAAAAGTGGCAATAAATTGTGTGTTGAGATATTTTTGCCACTGTCAGATATGATACAATTAAATTAATTATTATTTATTTGTAAGTCATTTGACTATATGAATATTGTGGATAATTTTTAATGTATATTTATTATCTTTCATTTTAAGTATAATACCTCTACTAAGTGTGTGATACTCACACCTAAATTTACATATTTAAAATTAAGTTTAGAAGTGGCTGCATGTACCTAGAGGAGAACCCGAGCTGTTTATTTTTGTGCTTTAATTATATCCTGTGTGGTTACTAGAATTTTTGTCAATAAGGCCCCGATTGGATGAGGGTAAAACCCCCCTCCAAAGTTTTTACCCCCTCATAATGGTGGGTCCCACCCCTTTGCCATGGTTTGGCAACACTTTTCTTCCCCCCCTCTTAGTTTTACCCTCTCTCCATTTTCCCCCCTTTAAGTGGGGGTTTTTACGCTTTTAACTCTCGTTAATAGTATTGTTAACTTGATTAAAATAAATATAATGTTAGTAAAAAAATAATAGATAGGCCAACAAGTCAAAATAAATATAATTAAAAAAAATTGGATAATAACCAACCATTCAAAAGTGCATATTTAAAAAAAAAAAGTTTTTAAATAAATTTATAAAAAATTAAATTTTCAATGAAATAAATAATATAACTTCAAATTGTCCAAAAATAATTAAATAGAGTGGGTTTTGTAATTTAATATTTAATTTAATGGGTAACCAAGTTTGGGACACTACAAGGGCAAAAGAGTCATTTGACTAATTTTTCCATCATTTACCCCCTCTTATTTATAAAACATCCAAACCAAGTCAAAAGTTATCCTCCTCCATAAACATCACATCAATGTGAGCCAACTCTCTAAAAATAATACCCCCTCTTATCTTATACCCCCTCTAAAACTTATCCCCTTGAAATTTTAGCACCATCTAATCGGGCCCTAAAGAGTTACAATAGTACTAGACTAATGTTCTACTTAATAGATGCTTAAAAAATTATATGTTTGTATATATTTAAGTATTCGTGGAATTTCCTATTTATTTTATCTACAGTTATAATATAAACTTAAAGGTTGTGGTTTCTTTTATTCTGTGTATTAATATAAATTGTGATTATTAATATATTTTGAACAGAGGATTCAGGGGTGTCCACCCTACTCAATCATCTTACTAAACAAAGCATTGTGTTGGCAGAAGAAACATGTACTGAACCGTAGTCACTCACATAAGTATTGGAATAAACAGAAAGGCACTTTCAGAAGCAAATAATTGGTGAACAACATTTACAAATTACACATAATAGCACAAGTATCCACACGATACCAGTCCTTGCACCAACGAAATTCAGTTATTTCATAGATCATTTTCAAAACACTATTGAATATTGCTCCCAGGCCGTTGTCCTGAGTGTCAGCCTGCTTGGGAAAAGAAAGTTTGTATGGCAACAATTTCCTGCACCGTGCATTGGAATAGACAAGGCAGCTCCCAAGCAATCAAAGATACGTACTTATGCACATATGGCTAGCACAAGGTGTTTAAGGCAAATGAACATAACTCATAGTAGCTTAACACCAAAGTGGCAGCAATTTTGGGCAATTCCAGCAAAGCAGAAAACTGAAGAGCTCCCCACACATTCGAGCTCTTTGCCAAAATGAAAATAAACATACTTTGGCAGCATATACCAAAAGTACAAGAGTCCCAAGTGACTTCTTTGAGGACTTTTCGTGAGAACATAGGGATACAAGACTTTTAAATCCAAACAGCATAATGGAAAACATAGAGTTTTGCACTGATTCTAGCTCTCAGTAGTGCCCCGTGTTCTGTCCATTCATAGTTCTTTATCTGCTCACAAAACTAAATAATTGAATAGCTCTTTCGTTTTCAATTCTCATTTTCTCAATAGGTTAACATTTCCCCTAATCTAAATATTTCAGGATACTCAAACATGGTAGACAATAATTTTTAAGTTTAGAAAAACAGGCAGCAATAACCTCACCTGTTCCAACAGCTCAGAGCAATGCGTACTTCAATTATAATGTGTGCGATCAATTTGAACACAGGCTCCACCTCCACCATCATTGAACCAACACTTTGTACTACTTGTCACCAACTGCCCCCATTCATCACCGATCCTCTTGAGGATGCAGTGGTGGCATCATCAGCAACCCTGGATGCTGAACGGCTGCCTTCCTATCCTTTGACTGCCCAATCTTGACTGATTGGACACTGAGAAAATACAAGCAGGGGAAAATCTCATTCAAAGAATGAATTACTTCCGAGACCAATTCTGCCTCCAAGAAATATCATACAATTTCTATAGCTATTACAGAGTTTACTCTGTATTTATACATTTCAACCAATATTGTAACTAACTTCTATTGTAACTAACCCACCTGACTAATGAACCTGTACCTGGACTAACTCAGTCCACAGCCAAAAATCAGGACACGTAACTCACAAATTTATCAATAAAAGAAACCAACTAATCACTGTCAAAAGGAAGAAAAAGCAGGAGACTCTACGTGACTGATCTTCTCAAGAAAGACCTATAAATCACCAAATCTCCACTCACATTGCCAACGCCCGAGTTCACAATCTATCCCAAGAACCCAGCAACATCTGTGGCAAAGTGCAACGACAATTCCGCCGCATTGGAGACACAAGCCAACGGAAATCGCCGTAAAACAAAGTAATAGAATCGGCCCCGAATGGCTGCAGCCAGAAAGATTGGGTAAATGAAGCCGGAATCGAGCGGATAAACTCGAGAACCACTGATTGGGACAGGCGACCGCTGTGATCAGGCCATTTGGGGAGAAATCTGAGAAACCTAGAGACGGGGGTTACGGCACTGAGCGGGGATCCAGTAAATTTAGGAGATCCGGATAGGATAGCATCTAGCGGCAGTCATCTACCAAACAACCAACGCAAGTTTCTCATCGAATCGTGAGCAATCAAATCGCAAATAACCAAGTTGCAGAGTGCGATCAACCCTTTTTTGGTCACAAACAAGACTAGTTAGAAAGATAATGCATGCAAATATGTAATACAGAAAAAAGATACATACACACACACACACACACACACACACATAGAGAGAGAGATAAATGCATTTACAGATTAAGGGTTCAGAGATCAATCGAGGCGACGAAAACCGAAATCTAGAGATAGAAAGAGAGGGGGGGGATGACCGCTAATAGCGCTTGAATGGACGTTTGTTGTTTACCTCTTTGAATGGGGTTTGGTGTCGGTCGTAGTTTTCACTGTCATCGTCTTTGAATGGGGTTTGGCGTCGGTCGTAGTTTTACGTAACGCGTCCGCTCCTCTGCTTTGCCAATTCCCCGTCCTCTTTGTACCGCTTTGTTTGGTTTTGGATTGAGGGTGCACCGGTGCATTATGCGCCGGTCGGTTAGTTTCCGGCTCAATACGTGGAACGTTAGATGAAATCCGACAGCTCATATTACAAATATTATAAAAAAAAAAAGGAAAAGAAAAAAATTAGTATTTTTTTTTGTAAGTAAAAAGTTAGTTCTTTTGTCCCTTTTATCATTTTATCTCTTTTACTATATTTTATTCACATTTAAATTTAACAAATAATTAAATTTTTTATTAGTATAAATTTAAATATATAAAAATAAAAATAATTATAAATTAATAAATTAACAATTAAGAAAATATTTGATACAAGGTGAAAAATTTGAGGATAAAAAATTATTTGGATAGTTGTTATTAGGGTAACAATTAATGGGATGGTAAATCTATGATACTCATATTTTGATTGAGATAGTAAAAATTATTTAATAATAATTATATTATGTTTGGAATGTTAAAACTTTTGAAGAGTGAATTTAATTGTATTTGAAATGAAAGTAAATTAACAAAATGATAAAAGTTAATATTTAATTTTAATAAGATATCATAATAAAATAAAATCATCATAATAATTATCATTTTAATAATAATTAATTTTAATAAAATATATTTTATTAAATATAATTTTAAATAAAAATATTGACTATAGCAAATAATTTTATTATAGATTAATATTTTAATAGTAATTAATTTTAATAATAGATTATTATATGTTTAAAATTATTTTTATTTTGGTAAAATAATTTAATAAAACAAAGAGTTTTAATTTATTTGAATAAATTATTAATTTTAATAAATTATAATTAATATAATACATAATCTAATAAATTATTATTTATGAGAAATGATTTTTATTTAGTAAAATATTTTAATAAAATAAATTATTTCAATAAGTAATTATTATTTATTAAACATTAATGTTTATTTAAGAAAATAAATAATTTTAGTCAGAGATAAATACTTCAATAGTATTAATTTAATGAAATAAAATAAAAAATTACTTATTAAATACTGCATTGATAAAATAATTTAATAATTAATTAGATTTTAATTTGATCAAATAAATTATTATTTTATAATATTTAATTATAATTACTTGTAGAAAAATATTGGTTAAAGTTTTACAAGAACGTAAAAAAATATTTTACGGGTTAATGTGAAGAGAATAAAATTTTTTCATCACCCCTTATTACCAACCTCCCTTATGATAAAAATTTACCCTCATATGTCAGTAATTATTATGCAGAGTAATTGTTACCCCCACCTAAATTGTTAACCCTCATCCAAACTAATGATTGTTACCCCTCGTCCAAATTGATGCAATGAAAGATAAAAATATTGTGAAGTAAACATTTCCTAAAATTTTGAACATTACATCTTTATTTACTATATCTTTATTTATTCTTTACGCATAGGGGGCATTTGGTAGCAAATATTTTAGCATTTTTTAGTAATTTTTAATCAAAAATTACTAGTTGTAATTTTTAGTGTATTTGGTGAAACAAGTTACAATTTTTAGTAACTTTTTGCAACTTTGGGGTGTTTGATAAAATTTTTGGCAATATTTTTAGCAATTTTTGAGTGTTTGGTAAAATTTTTAGCATTTTTTAACAACTTTTGTATGTTTGATAAAACTTTTAGTAACTTTTGAGTGGAACAAATTACTGTAACAGAGTAAAAAAGTGACAAAAGTTAAAATTTTACTAAACAATCATTTTATAACTTTTGGTAGATTTTTACACATTTTTGTACTGCCAAACGCCCCCATAATACACTAGATTTAAGATACTTGTTTGCGAAGGCAAAAGTATATATTTTAACAGTGAAGTAAAAATGCAAAAGTAAGATCTTGATTTTTATATATAATAACTAAAAAATTAAAAATTTTGTCATTGGATAACGAAAATATAACTAAAATAGTAATACTTTTCGAAAATACCTATAATAGATATTAGGAACGAGCAAATATTGATTAAACTGAAAAAATCAAACCTAACAAGGTTCGTAAGAACAATTTGGTGATCTTGGTTAATCGGTTTTGTTTGGTTTATTTTTTAAATTAATTATTGGTTTTTGGCTAATTTTAAAAATTTTCATGACTGAACTAGTTGAAAATCAAAGTTTATATTTTTAATATTAAATTATATATTGTTTTATATAATTTGCCTCTCATATCTTTATCTATATCTTTACTTATCTTTCCGATCTGTGTATGAATATATATGTATTATATGTAAAAGATAAATAAAGATATGAGATTCAAATTTATTGTTTATTTATTTTTCTTTATCTTTAATTGTTAATCTATTACTTTTTAATCATTTTTATTTTTTAAAAATATTTAAATTTATATAAAATTTAAATTATTTATTAAAATTATAATTGAGAGAAATAATTTTAAATATGAACAAAATATAAAAAGAGATGAAGGGATAAAAAGACAAAAATTTAATTTTTTTTAAACTTGTAACATGAACCGTCAGATTTCATCCAACGTCAACTATCTGATCCACAATGCACCACCCCCCCCCCCCCCCAACCAAAAATCCGGTTTCGATGGATTGGGTTTGGCGCACGCTCCCGAGAGGTGCCACCCCGAATCTTGTTTTGGTTGATTTCTTGCGTTGAGTATCTTTCTAATTAAGGGGCGTTTGGAAGTATCTTTTTAATAATTTTTGATATTTTTGATCAAAAGTTATTAGATACAATTTTTAGTCTATTTGGTGAAATAAGTTACAAATTTTTTTTTTACAATTTTAGTAATTTTTTACAATTTTTGAGTGTTTAGTAAAATTTTTAACAATTTTTGACTAGTTTTAATAACTTTAAGTACCTTTTAGCAATTTTTGACAATTTTTAATAATTTATGGTAACTTCTAAGTTAAGAAATTACTGTAATATAGTAGAAAAATAATAAAATTAGTATCTTGTCAAACACCCAATGAGTAAAATTGACTCTTTTTGGCTAAAATTTTTACGGTCAAACGCAACCTAAATATATATATATATATATATATAATGGTAAGTTAATAATATTTTTATAACAAAAATGTGTTCTAAACCGTAGTGGCACGTGCGAAGATAACTATGTGAGAGCAATTATCTCTCCTCAATTTTTGAAAAAAAAATAATTATATATATTTTTTAATTTTTAACTCGACTATCCTAATTTATTATTGTTTGTCCCCTTTATATACAAATGCCTCTGAATTTCAACACAAGAATTTTAATTGATATTTACCATTAAAATTTTGAAAAACTTGACCTTCCTTGTTTATCCGCTCATATTTTAATCATTTATTATTTATTTAACTTCATATATTTAAATAGGCCTTGTAATTTTTTAGATAAGATTTTTTTATTATTTAATTTTTTATTATTTTTTATGGTTTGTTATTTATTTAATTTCAGTTTTTCTAAGATAAACATTATCAATTTTTATTTTTTTTAAATAAACATTATCAATTTTTATCAAATATTCTGGTATCAAAATTTTTAATTCTTGCTTTACCCCTATCCACTACATTTTTCTATATCTGTCACTGTATAATGGAATCTTTTATTTAGCGTGAACAACTCTCATTTAGTAAAGGTGATTGTTCATATTAGATCGGTCTTTTGAATTAAAATCTATATGCATTAATTTGGTGTCAGAGCAGATCACGTAAAACATGTATACCTGAGAGAGGATGTAACGATGTAAACTTTCCTCTTAGTGGAAGGTGAATGTTCACACCTTATCTCACATTACTTTGATAAGATGTTGTGATTTTCTAGTGGAAAGTATCTATTCATACATTCATTCCACATTGTTTAAGAAGCACACAAGACGCATATTAGTAAAAGAGAAGATAATGATGTAGGTGGTCGTTTAGTAGAAGGTAAC
Source organism: Vitellaria paradoxa (assembly GCA_019916065.1). Taxonomy (NCBI): domain Eukaryota; kingdom Viridiplantae; phylum Streptophyta; class Magnoliopsida; order Ericales; family Sapotaceae; genus Vitellaria; species Vitellaria paradoxa. Next base: position 2,424,776 of record CM034238.1, on the reverse strand, counting down.
TGATTATACCTTCATAGCACATTATTTGGATAAGAGACACACATGGTAAGAGATCTGCAAGAAAAAAAGTAATGATGTGAAAAGTGACTTTTCATATTTTCACCTCACATTTCTTGAATAGATAAGTTTTTTTTTTCTTGAGTTAGAATTCATTTGCATCCCATTTATTAAAGTAGCACTCCCATTTCACTTTAGCCAGTTAACATACAACATTGAAGTGATATATATATATGTATATGTATATTCCTCTTGCATAATTAGTTTTACTGGAGGTGATCAACGTTTTGAAAATGATAAATATCCTCTTGGATAGTTTTTATTTTACTAAAGCAACTCTCTTGCATAATTCATTTTATTAAATTAACGTCTACAGAGTTGTGGCCAGCTAGGTTCCAAGTTAAATTGCTAGCTAGTTTCCCAGTGGGTTTAATTAGGAGCTTGAGAAGACGTTTCACCTATATCTTCTCTCTCAGGCCGATTGCTAAAAGTCTTTATATACTTTCTCCTGCACCATGCCATTTGTAGAGATTTTAATTTGGTGGACGAATCCATGTTTCAAATTACAAAAATTTGAAGAATATGAGCATCATAAACACAGGATGTATATTCCAAAAATTCTAAGCTTTTAATTTTTAATATACTTTTGGTGAACATTTGGTTTTGTATCTATATGTATGTATGTGCTAATTAAATTTATTATTTTTGGAAGGAAAAAAAATTAGATTATCTATAAATTTTGAAATTTTGAAGACAAAGAAAAAGGAGATCATTTGATTAATTTCGAAATTCAAAAAACTTTCTAAATTTTGATTTGATTGTTTTATAGATAATATGGCATATTCAACTAATTTTGAAATTCAAAAACATATAGGCTTATCAATTCAAAAAACAATGAAATTATAAAAAATTACATTTACTATCATTTTCCATTCAAAAAACACAATAAAATTATAAAAAATTACAGTTACTATCATTTTTCATTAAATAAAAAAAACCAATTTGTCGTATTATGAATGCTATGGCATGTTCAAATTCAACACAATATAATATATAGTTTGTTGGGATGGAGGAGTGAAAGAAAATGATTTTCTTCTTCCTCCCTCTCTCTCTCAAACATACTTTTTTTTTTGGTAAGTCTCTCAAACATACTTAATTAAATGACAATAATTTCTTGAAATTCCAATTTTGTCAAAAGACAGTTGGGATGGAGGAGTGAAAGATAGTTGGAGTGGAGGGGTGGAAGGAAGTGATTTTCTTCTCGCCCAAAAAAAAACTATCTAACATATGCAATGATTTTATTGATATTGCAATGTTGTCAAAAGTCACCTTATTTTTATGCTAATGGTTTTCTTTTTCTCATCTTCCCCCTCCTCTTTCTCTCTCTAATGCTCCAGTGATAATCATTAAGTGCTAATAAAAATATGTCATATGATAATATCTAGTAATAGAAATATGTATGTAAAAGTATAAGATATTATTACGTACATATTTTTGTTAGCACTTAATAGATAGCATCAATTAATAAATACCTTATACTAATATTATCATACTAATACTACGTTTTTGTGTCTAATAAATGCCTCATACTAATACTATGTTTTTGAGACACAAGATATTTCTAATATAGATTCCCAAAAACTTTTCTTATTGAAATTCAATGAATTGTAGCCAAGTATTTAGGTGTAGATGACGAGATCAAGGGGCCATTTGGCACATCCAAAAAAAAAAAAAATGTTTATCAAACTTTTTAACTTTTTTCACTAAACACAAAATCAAACTTTTATAGCCCATTGGGATGGAGGAGTAAAAGGAATTGACGCATTGAAATAGAGTGAAGATTTTTGATTTGGATAGTTAGTAAGATGAGAAGAATTAAATTTTATAATTTTTATTTTATTTAGTTTCACAAAATCATAAGACCATAATTAATTTCAATTTATTAATTAGTAATTAAAATTAAAACAATTCATCCCTTTCCTCATTGCATTGTACGTACTCTTCCTCTTAAACTACACTCACATACTCTTCCTCTCAAACTACGCACACTTTCCTTCCCATTTAAAGTCTTCAATCCAAATACTATCTTAATTAACAATTCATCTCCTAGCTAGCTCTCCACTTCCCTCCCAAACCAATCTAAATTTACATTATTTCTAACTATACATATTCTTCCTCCTAAACCACACTTCCTTTCCTCCTCGACTCTTCAATCCAAACAATACCTTAATTAACAATTCATCTCCAAACGCTTCACTTCCCTCCCAAACCAATCCGAACGGGTTATATTAATGTTGCCCACCAAGTGATGATGTTGTGAGCACACTAAATATTAAATATTTTTTTCAAACAAACTCATGTTTCACTCAAATAAATTTCATTAAAGTTCTCTTTAGTACAAAAAAATGAAATAAAATAATTATTATCATATTATTATTTCGTTTTATTTTGATCTTTAAATAAAATAACATTTTAAATAAGTGTGATAAATAGGGTAATCGGCCTAATTCAACTCCACGCATGAGACATTGATGGATTGCATTTATAAGGTCAGACAACAACACCATTAAAACCGGTTAATAATAAGTCACGTAAAATCAAACACTTGATGATTCCTTCGTCACCAGTAAACTAAAGCCACTTCCACGATTGCCCTTTCATACGAAATATCATCAAAACGGGAAAATATAGCAAAGTTTTTACAATTGTATTGGGCAAAACCAACCCTAATCAAGAATCTTAAAGGAATGACTTAGTTCAAACGTGCATATATAATAGCATATATCCTTACATCTCTCTTAACCCCACGCATGTGAACATTGCTAATTTCACTTAATATTATAGACTATCAATATTGATCATAATGTCGAAAGAGATAAGAAGCAAGGCAGAAGGACCATGAAAATATGGAGTCTAGAGAGATCATAAGCAATCTTTTATCGATCAAATGGACCATTGGGATCGAGTTGTTTGCACAATCCAAGATAAGCCAGATAGAGAACTCGATCTTTCGCGCCGGTTCGATGGTTCTTGGTGTGTTTGCAGAAATACTTCAACTGTTCGAGAGTGCAACAACCAAGCGTCTGACCCAAAAGCAAGAACAACCAGTTGATCGACTTCTTCTTCTCGGAAATCACCGGTTTAGCGCTGTTTTCTTGCCTGCACAGCTTGCAGGTTGGAAGAACCGGGTTCATCCAAACCGCCGGAGCTCGGTCGTGCATGGTGCTTTTGTTTTGTACTATGAAGGTCCAAACTTTAGAGAACTCCTCTGCGAGATCGAACTCCATTTCGTAGCGTTTCTCGCAACGCTTGCATTGGACCTCTCCTTTTATGGAGGAGATCCCTCTCGATTGGAGTTCTTTGAAGCTATGTACCGTTGCTCGCTGGTTGGTGGCCCACGGGAACGGCGCAGGGACGATGTCGCTCCTCGGGGCCTGTCCGCTGTTACGACGGACACGCGGCTGCTGCCGCGACGGCCCGGCCTCACGGTGGTACGCCTCTGGCGGCTGCGTCGATGATGATACGTGCGAATAGCAAAGAGGTACCAATGTTTGCGGCATGTAGAGTGGATGCGAAACAGACAGTTGCGGCGGAAACTGCGGCCGTAGCGGAAACTGTGGTTGCTGAAGCGACGGTGGCGGTTGCTGTTGGTGTAGTGGGGATAACCGTCGGGGCTTACTGGGGCGGATAGAAAGAGAGAGAGTGAGGAAATCATTGTCGTCCTCGTTTTCTTCTTCATGGTCGGAGAATCTTCCTCTGGGTATCTGAAAATCATTGTCGTTCTTTCTCTTTTTGTTGAATTCTTTCCTGTTGTCCATGTCTAGCTTCTTGGTTCTTCTTCTTCAGAGAGAAGAAGAGTAAGAAACAGAGAACTAAGAAATTGGTTCACCAGATCTCTCCCCCCTTCTCTCTCTCTCTCTCTCTCTATATATATATATATAGATATATGTAGTATGATTCTTCTTGGTTTTTCCTGATATTTTTCTTCTTCGAAGAGATAGAAAAAGAACACAGGAGCGAAGAAGTGAAAAAAGAAATGAGTTCGTTAGAGATCTCTTTAGGTATATATAGAGCATAGTCGATGGTCAGATAAAGATGAAGAAGGTGTTTTGTTGAGATTAGAATTCTTTCAAATTCAAAAGGTCTATTCAAATTCTTGTTAGTAAAGTCTAGGGTTCCTGCATTCCCGGGTGGCGCCTCCTCACAACGTTGACCGGTGTTGAAGGGACACTCCCACACAATGCTACATTTACGTGCCCAGTCATTGGGTGAGTTTGATTTATCACAAACTTCTAGTAAATTTTATAAATTTATAAATAATTTAAATTTTTTATTCACTATAAAAAATAAAACTACAACTTATACAAATTTATGTTAATTTTTATAACGCTAAAACACTCCCATTATTTGCTTCTTATCCCTTGATGTTTTAGGCATTTAATCAACTGAATTTTATGATAATAAAGAGTGCCTAATCAAGTTTTGTCCCCCACCTTTTTGTTATTTTTATTTTTACTGTTATTTTGCAAATTCTAGACCAACCATCGTATAGAATTTGTTTACAGACATATATATATATATATTTGCATTCTCGTAAAAATTTAGTATGATATTCCTAATTACAACTTGAACATTTTTATTTCCTTAATTAAAATAGTTTGACTATTAACTTTTATTGTACAAAATTAGAGAGCTAATATTGTCAAGTTGTAAGCTCACATTTTTTTTGGATAATTCTTGGCTGCATGAACCAACTTTCAAATTTACAATCAATTAGGAAGTTGTATCGATTACAATTCGATCACTAGATTTCTCCCACGTGTATAGAAATTAAAAAAAAAAAAAAGCTATATTTTTTTTTTTTTAAGATCTTAATGCTGATAAATCCTTACCCTTAAAATTATTAGAAAATTTTGCTTTCCATCTTTATCCGAATTCCCCGTTTAAAACTTGAACTTTCTTTTTAACAATTAATTAAGCTGTCAAGTGGCAATTATTATTCCAATAAAAAGTCGATCTCAAATTTTAAAGTAAGATTTTGGAATAAAACTTGGGGGATAAACTAGAATTTACACAAACTGCAATAATTTATCACATAAGTGATAAACCAAAATTTATCCAAATCACTATCATTTTACCAACGGATATTGATCATAATAGGTGCATGGTAAATATCAAAACACAACAAACCTGCAATCAACGTTGTAATAGATCATACAAACATCTCTTCTTCTTCTTCTATTTTTTTCTCTCTCATATATGAAAGTGTGTTTTTTTGAAATTCTAATATTGTGAGAAGTCCGTACATCTTTTTTTACTAATACTATGTTTTGAGACACGAGAAGTTGTATTTTTTATCTTGAATAATGTGATGATGAGAATGTAACGTATCTAATAGATTTCAAATTTTATTGAAATTCAATGAATTGTGATAAATATCAAAACACAACAAATTTGCAATTAATATTACAAGAGATCATACAAACTTATCCCTTCTTCTTCTTCTTCTTTTATTCCTAATAGATTTCAAATTTTATTGAAATTCAATGAATTGTGATAAATATCAAAACACAACAAATTTGCAATTAATATTACAAGAGATCATACAAACTTATCTCTTCTTCTTCTTCTTTTATTCCTAATAGATTTCAAATTTTATTGAAATTCAGTGAATTGTGATAAATATCAAAACACAACAAATTTGCAATTAATATTACAAGAGATCATACAAACTTATCCCTTCTTCTTCTTATTTTTTTATTCTTTTAATCTCTTATATACGAAAGTGATTTTCTTGAAATTCTAATGTTATCAAAAGCCAACTCGTCTTTTTTACTAATACTATGTTTCGAGACATTGAAAAGCCTTCTTTCTATCTTGGATAATGTGATGATGAGTATGTAATGTATATAATAAATTTCATTTTTTTTTTTATTGAAGTTCAATGAATTGTGATAAGATATTTAGGGGTAGATATCAAGATCTGATATCGTTTGGTGCACTTAAAAATAAAAATAATTAATTTTTTTAAAATTTTCTAAATGTCTTTAATTTTTTTTATCAAATACAAAATCAATTTTTATTAATTCTATTTAACTTTACCAGCTTTCTTAAAATTTGTTATTTTTTTTTATTTTCTCCAACTTGCATCGTGTCCCGAATTATTTTAATTATTCAACTAAATGATTTTACATTTTTTTTCAAAATATTTTTTTAAACTAATATCAAATATTTACATTACAGGAGGACGACGAGAATTGTTGCTCTCCCTTTATAACTTAGGTACGTGGATTGGGCCCATTAATGACACATTGTTTTTTTTTTTTTTTTGAAAGGTACATTAATGACACGTAGCTGCTACTCTTTTTGTTCATTATATATATATATTTTTTGTTCATCTTATATTTTGAATTAACAAATCTTACTTAATTTTGAGCATATGTTTTTAATTACAATAATTAAGGGTTAAATATTTTAATTTGTTAACAATGTGAATTCCCATTCATCAAATTTCTCACTAAAATTATGTTTGGACTAATAATTTGTTAAAAAAAAAATTAAACACATAGAAACTGAAATTTCATTATTTATTGTTGCTCGTAATGGAAAATATGAGAGAAAAGACATGAGATCTGGAAAATTAAAAGTTAACTTATTATTGAGTGCCTTCTCTTTTGCTATATTTTAAATCTATTTTGACAAGGAGATGAATTTGAAATTTTCTTTCTTTTTTTTCTATCCTTTTATTTTATATTTTCTATCCCTTTTCTTTTTTTTCCTGACAAAATCCCCACTTTAAACACATCATAAATGCTGGCTAAATGACAACATGATCCATTAATAAATAATGACATGGCCAATTTAATTATATAATTAAAATTTCAAGACTTAAAATGAGGTTTTGTAAAAACTTTAAGGGGCAAAAAATAATAATAATAATAATAATAAATCAACCTAGCTACTATGCCAAATGCTTATTATTCATTTTTGCCTTTTCTAACTGTAAAATAAAAAATTCACGTTAATTGATTGTTTCACGGGTTCATAAATAAGATAGAAACCAGGTGGATTATTTTGTGTTTAATTTTAATCCAAACAAAGTCTTAAAAATATGAAAGAAAGTATATAAAAGTAATTTTAAAATTTGTCCAGAATAAGAAAAAAATATAATTTAAAATTCTTACACCTTATTAAATGATCATATATGCGACTAGTTAATGAATAATTTCTAAATGAAAATTTACAAAAATTCCACCACATTACCAAATATTAGATGCACACAAGTTTAATTATCACAATTTGAAATTCAGGTTTTTAATGTGAATTTTGACGTAAATTGTGAAAACATAGAGTGTAATTTAATTTTCAAAAAAATTATGAGGTATTCTTCAAATTAATTTGAGTTATTGGGATGAAAAGTTATACTTTGATGATAGTCAAATTTTGAAATCTTGATTTTTTAAAATGTAAATTAAAATTTACACTCTAAAAATGCAAACCAAATATCACTTTAAAAAAATTTTTAAGGTAAAAGATTACAAGAGTGATTGTTAACAAGTTCATGATATAACTCGATAATAATTATATTATGTTCAAAATACTAAAAATTTTGAAAAATATAAAAGTTAATTAATATGTCTGAAATGAAGATAAATTAATAAAATAAAGTTGCCTAACGTTTTATAGAAATGTAAATAAATGTTTTACAAGATAACGAGAATAGGGTATAATTTTTTTTTTTTTATTTTTCATTAGTAATGTAAAAACAAATTTATTCCAATAATATTTATCATATGTTTCCTCCAAATCAAACATGAGAGTTAATTAATCATTTGTGAACATTTGTTAATAAATTTTTTTTTCATTAAATATGTCACCGGCCATTTAATGAAAATTTTTAAGGAATAATTAATGTCATAATAAATTAAAATTTTAGACTTTAGTTATTGTAATTTTAAAAGGTAAAGTGAAATTCGATTAAGAATTTTCACAGTAATTAATAAACGCTCAGGGCAAAGCATGGTCAACATCGTACTCATGACAAAAATCTGGGTCCGAAGGCCACGACACAAAAACAACCTCGATTCGGATTTCAGAGTCCCAACGGGCAAGTTGGCTGAGAAGGGGCACCAAATTAAGCTGTGATTTGAGGGAACAAAGGCAGGTAAAGATAATGATTTGGTCGATCCGACTTTTTATGACCTTTTTTTCCTAGTTTCGTTTGATCGTTTCTTTGTTTCAATTTTGGTAAGCTCTTCTCTTTCTAGTAATCGCTGCTTTTGGGGAAATTCCCAAACTTCAGACTTCCCTTCTTTCTTTCTTTTTGCGGGCTCTCGTTTTTGTGCTTTTATTTGTTTATTTGTTTATTTATTTATTTATTTCTGTCTGGCCAACAACACTAGACCAATCATATGCAGTATCAGTAGTTTCTTGCTGGTTTCCGAACCCAGTTTGCTGTGAATTTTTATTTTTTGTGGGTATCAAATCAGAGGAGCAGAGGCTCAATTTTTGTTACATGTTAATTACTGCGACCCACCCACTTGTTGGACTCAAATTTTAGATCCTTAAGTCCATCGCTTGTCTGCCTTTTTCTACCTTTGTAATGCTTCTAGGTTAAGGAAAAAAAAAGAAGACACTTGATGTGTAACTAATAAAGACATAACTTTTCATTTTTTGGCTTGTCCATTATTAACCAGTTGACTAATTAATTATTATTATTATTATTTGCAGAATTATGGATGTAGGAGATGAAATGAGGAAGTTCTTTTGCTGGACTGCTCAAGTAAGTGCTTTTGTACCATTTCCATAATTACTTACTTTATAGTTTATGCATACAAATATGGCATTCACTAGGGGTAAATTTTCGCCCGGGAAGTTTTTGGAGTGGTTTCTAATTTCTAACTAATGGTGTTATTTTTTACATTGACATTGTGTTTCTGAAAACCCACCTAGTGGAAAACGCTTGGTTTGGTTTGGTTTATTGTGTTTCTCAAAACCCACAAAATTAGGCGCTCATTTTGGTTTTTTGAAGTTTTCTGCAGATTGGCAATCTTGTGCCTCTACTACTATGGCATATTCTACATTTTATTATCAGCATACGGTACTGTGCACTGGGTATAGCTCATGCGCTTGAAAGCTATCTCATTTCCAGTGGTTTATTGAAGAGGTACAAAGCCCTTAATTTAGATAAACTCCAGTACCTTGCAGTTGTTGTAGACAGTGAAGAAGCTCACCAAACTTCCAAAGTTTCTGCACTTCTGCAGTGGTTGGTAGCTATTGGTGTGAATAATATCTGTCTGTATGACCCTGAAGGTGAGGATGCTTTGGCAAAACTGAGTAGTATTGGTGCTTTGTGCTCTTTCTCGTCTGACTGTTACTTGGATTTTTTTTTGGTAGGAGTACTGAAGAAATCAAAGGAAGTTATGCTGGACAGTTTGTATTTTGCCAAATTATCTGAGGTATTTTTCTCCAGATCTGTAGTCACAGTTCCTCTTTCACTAGTCAATAATATTCATTAAAAAAAAAAACTCAATTTTGGGGAAGCTGTTTTGTGTTTGAGTATCTTTGTTCAATCTAATTAGTAATTAGTCACCCATGGGCTTGAGTAGGTTAGACACCTTGCATTTTGTTTTTCTTGTTTCCTGCTCCTGTTTCTACTCCTAGAGCTTTGATCATTTAGTTAGTTAAGACACCTACACTTTTTCCCCCGCTCAGTTATGTGGATATAAGTTAATGATAACAATCAATTATTAAGCTGCTGGAATAGCATCGATGACAGCTATCCTCGTCTCTTACCTGTTTTGAACCCCATTTCATGCAGGAAGCTACTAAAATTGCTCCACTAATTGAACAAAAACATATGAACTTGGAATTTTGTTCCTATTCTGATGGGAAGGAAGCAATGGCCAAAGCGGCTAACCTACTATTTCAGAAATATTACCTGGCCAGAGATCAGGAGGAGCCAATTTTTACAGAATTGCGCATAACCGAGGCATTAAGAATTGTTGGTTTGTTTGTTCTGTCATTCTCCCTTCCAAATTTACTTTTTAATCTTATATGTATAACTACTGGATACTGATGTTCATGTATTTTCAGGTTTAGGAGGGACAGACCCTGATCTACTTTTGGTATATGGGCCTGCAAGATGCCACCTAGGGTTCCCAGCATGGCAAATTCGTTACACTGAGATAATGTGAGTGTTCTACCTTATTTGGATTATTGAGTGGTTTTTTCATAGTTTACCCTTATGCATCAGGAATGTTAAGGAACCTTCTGATAACTGTAACCTTTTTTTGTTTGGGAGAAATTTCTATTTCAGTTGACTACTCAAGGGAGATTGTGAATGGAATGCCAAAACGGCTAGGAGATTGAACTTACAATTGATTAGGATGATTGATGACCAATAAATAAAATAAATACAACTTCCCCATGTGCTGTTGCTCTAATGGGATTTGGGGATGTCACAATTTGAGCTTATTGTCACTGGATGCAAATTCAAACCCTGCTTGCTTATTCTATTTTTACTTTTTACTAGTCTTTTTCCTTTACCTAGGGTGGGAGGTGTAATGTTGTCAGGTGCCGAAGTGTTTTACTGAACATAAAGAAACAAAGAACTTAATTACTTCTGTGTATCTATTGACTTGAACTAAAACTTTTCCTTGGGTAGGAAAATGGCCTGTAAGATGTTTGCACCTTCTCTTTGTGTTCATGTTAATACTAACGAAAATTCGCTAATCTTCTCTCTCTGTGTCTTCACCCCGCCCCACTTGGATCATTTTTTTCCCGGTAAGATGTTTCCGTAAGGAAACAAAAATATTTCCTAATATTTTGGAAACATTTTGTAAGGGGAAAAATAAAAGAAAATATATAGAAATATTTAGATTCCTAAATTGAAATCTATCTAAATGTTTGAAAGCGTAATAATAAATTAATTAAGCAACACATTCTTTTGGTATATTTTATTAGTAGTTTAGATTCATAAATTGAAGTCTATCTAAATGTATGAAAGCGTAATAATAAATTAATTAAGCAACACATTCTTTTGGTATATGTTATTAGTAATTTAGTATGTTTTACTATGTTTGATACGGAAACTTTTCCACTGTTATGTTAAAAAGAAACAGTATTTTTGGTCTTTGCTCTCTCTCACCCCCTCTCCTTATCTTGTGCCTGTGGTCTCTGAAAGGATCAATCATAGACCCGAAAGTCATTAAAACAGCCTAAAGGAAAAGTAAAAATAGAAATGTGTCAGTAAATTGATTGAATTCAAGTGTCACAGAAGACTTGTTCTATTTATTAGCATTTCTTTTTCTACAATTTGAGAACTCTAGGCTCTAAGGCTTGAAACCCCTTGTTATTATTATTTTTTTTCCAGTTCATTGGAGGCCGAAGCAGTGAAACCTATGGTTGGTTGTGTGAGTCTAGGTTCGGGAGCAATTATCATTGGGCTATCCCTATCGTGGAGGGGCGGTGCATGTGTTGGTGGGGAAGCCCTTTTCACTAGCTATTCCTACTGATTCCTAAAACTTGACATTAAGCTTCATGGAATTTTGACTTCATACCTGAAGTTGGTGGACTTGAGAATTATTCTGCATCTTTAAGAGGTGGTTCAGTGCCTGGAATTGCAAAGCAATGTCCCTTTATACATGTACATTCATACATAAAACGTGTGCATATATGCCCAGTTGAGTTTCAAATCTTTTTGAGCTTTAATTATTTATTTTTATGGTTTGCATTGAATATATATTTTTATGGTTATCATGTAATGTAATAAAATAATTTAATCACGAGAGTAATTAATGAATGTACGAGCCTATTTAGAGTATATTATTACATTGTCTCATACCTGCAGCACTATGGACAGAAATCAGCAGCCCATCAGTTTCTTGATTTTCTATTTTTTGTTCTTTTTAATGTATTGCATTTCAAACTTGTGGAATTTTGATTGTTTGCTTCCCTTTTCTTTCTTTCTATAAATAAAATATTGCTGTTTGTGTGAGTTACCTCTGTAAGTACACTGAATTGGGGAACTAAATTTTGTCCTCCGTCTCTGTTCCAGGCACATGGGGCCACTGAAGTCTATGAAATATGGTTCCTTGATAAAAGCCCTCCAGAAGTTCAATATGGTGCGCCAAAACTACGGTAAGCATGCCCTTATCTGTAGTTGATACTTCTGTAAATCCATGTATTGGTTAATTACTGTCCTGATGATAGCTATTTGGGAGCTACTAAGGTCAAAAACCAAGTGGTAAAGACTTTGAAACTTCTGTCTGATCAGCCACCTGTGTTGCCTTTCATTCTTATGAACATTGCTTGTCAGTTATGAGCTAATATTTATCTTTTATCCGCATCTCTTTATATATATGCCAAAAAAATGATTTTTGCTCCCCAATAGTCAATAATTTGAGCCTCCTTAAGGCCACTGGAGACTTATGTTATTAACTTCAGGGCACAAGGATTAGTCAAAGTGTGCATAAGTTGGCTTGGACATCCAAAGTTGTAAAAAATGTATAGATATATGTTAAACCTTTTAAGGGTATTGGAGAGTCGAAATCATCCACACTATTAATTCAGTTTTTGGATCTCAATATATAAATTTAGTTTCTATTTCTGTCTTGATCATTCTATTTTACCCTTTGTTGGGAATGCACGGAAAGTATAGGACATTAATTGTAGCCAGTATGCTATGGAGAAAAGTGGGTTGAACATGCGTTTAAACCTGAGATGCAATGAAATGTTTACTTGTCTCAAAAATAGTGGCTCTAAGGTCTCTGTTTTTGTTTTATTTGAAGTGTAAATTCAATCATTTTTCTCCTGATTAAGATAGAGCTAACAGTGATGAGCATACACACACACAGATCCAATTTTCGAAGAAACTTATTTTAGTTACTTCTGGTCTTGCAGGTAAATGAGTAATTGCATTTGGAGGACAGTGACTTTTAACATATTACCCATGATTTAGAGGCAGGAGCACATCCAAAAGCAGATTTTTGGTCTGGTTTTTAATTCATGGTAAAAATATTTACCATTTAAGCTCTGTTTGTGTCAATTGAAAGCATTTTCCGGAAAACACATTTACTCATGTTTTTTGAAAAATATTTTCCTAAGACATGATTGAAAGTGTTTTCCAGAAAATATTTTACACTGAAACAAATGGAACTTAAATGGCGGTGATAATGCAAAATAGATGGTCAGTGTATCTATCATGTTTTCATATATTGTTTGTGGAGGAAGGAATTATAGGATTTTGGCTCTCTTCTTGTGGTATATTTCGGATTTTTCTGGATGAAACTAAACGAGTTTTCGAAGAGTTGGTGGAGAAATCGGGTCAACAGGAGGGTGGAGAAAATCATGAAGGATGGTTTCTTATTTGCTTAGATTGGTTGACGTGAAGTGAGAGGAATAGAATATTTTCTCCAGACATTGAATTCTATTTGTATCGATTGACAGGTTCATTTTTGATATCTTTGTATAGTTGGTTATCAGGGGATTTGGGATTTTACTAGCTCAGTATTTTGTCTTTTATTGAAAAAATGGTTGTTTAGTCTTTTCGGTCGAGTCTTGTGATTCTTGTATTTGGGTGGAATTCCTTGATATGTGTAGAAAACACAAGGCAGTAGTGTAAATTATGGGTAAATGTTGAAATTCCAAACAATTGCAGATGAAGATTAAACTGTTCATTTTTAGCATTTATAGTCAGCTCAGCATATTAGTTTAGCAAGTATGAGAATCTCTCTCTCTCTCTATCTCTCACTGTCTCACACTGCCTTTTGTGGGTGTAAATTAAAGGCACGGATAGACTTGTTAAACAACCACCTCATAATTGGGATGAGCAGTTGATTTTGTAGCAGACAATACAATATTGTCCCCTGCGAAATAATGGCACACTGGTGAGCGGTGTTTTGGTGTTCCTAAAACGTCATGCTCTGGACATTTGAGATTTGTGCATTATAAAACCATTTCAATGAATTAAGGTGACGTGACACAATTTCAACGGTTTAGAGCATGATTTGAAAAAAAACTATATCTTATTTTTGAAGCATGTACTCTGAATCCATTGTAATCGTGCCTCAACTGAGTATTTCTTGCGAAAAAATGAGACACTGATGAGCAGTGACATAATGCCCTAGGCATTTGAGATTGTGCAATAAAAACCATTTAAACGAACTGTGTAGACATGGCACAATTTTAACGGTTTAGAGCATAAATTAAGAAAAATTATATCTTATTATCTTATTTTTAAAGTATGCGCCGTAGATCAATTGAGATTGTGTTTTAATTGATTATCTCTTGTGAAGAAATGACACAATGGTGTGTAATATTTTAGTGTTCCTAAAATATCATGTCCTAAGCATTTGAGATTGTGCAATATAAAACCATTTCAATGAATTGTAATGAAGTGGCACAACTTTAATGGGTTAAAGCATGATTTGAGAAAAATTATATCTTATTTTCGGAATATGTGCTCTAAATCCGTTGAGGTCGTGACCTCAATTGAATTGAAAATACTATCATTTTATGGCATAAGCTAACAAACTTATCTTCTCTTCTTCTTTTCCTTATGAATATACGGCGCATTGATTTTCTTGAAATTTTAATGTTAATGCTATTCAAAGTTAGCTATTTTTTTTTTTTTACCATTACTATGTTTAATTCCATACACAAGAAGCCTTTTTTTTGTTTCTTAAAATTCTAATATTGTTCAAAGTCAACTCAGTTTTTGTACTAGTACTATGTTTAATTTGAGACACGAGAAATCTTCTTTTTGTCTTGGAGAATGTAATAGAATATATGTAGATAATAGATTTTATGAATTTTTAGTATTTACATATAAAGTTACTTTGATCAACTTTATCAACTCACTAATATTAATACAAATACATATATAACTACAAGAGAATAACTCAATAACTATTTTACAAAATTATGTAACTTAATTAAAATATTTTAGAAAATATTTAAAAACTATATTTTGTTCAAAAGAATATTATAGGATTATTAGTCAGCACTAGTTTTTTTTTTTTATCACTAATACTTTGTTTAATTCGAGATGGAAGAAATCTACGTTCGGTCTTGGAGAATGTGATCATCCAAATATACGATATTCCCAAAACTTTTTTTTATTAAAGTTCAATGAACTGTGGCATGGTATTTAGGGGTGGATACCGAGGTCAAACCTCTGCGTACTGTACGGATTTGCGCCGATTGCCCTTGGGCACTGACCACGATAATTCTTAAATTGTTTAATTATTTTGAATTACTTTAATTATTCAAACCAAACATTAGACGTTCAAGTGGTGATTTATGGCTTAATTTGTTGAGGAAGTTAATTAATGAGCATTGTCTTCCTCGGTATAGGCAGATCATTCAAGCTGAAGAAGCCTAATTTCGAAACATCCCAATCAGCCGTCGAAGGATTTAAATCACATGATCGTGTTCGTGCTCATCCGATGAATAAGGTCCGAGTTTGATAACGGTGAATTAAAGGGTTTTGATATTGTATATAGAAGCTGATGAATTAAAGGATAAAATAGAAGAACTACGGTTCTTTTGTTTAATCTGTAAATACCCAGATTGATATATAACATTTTTTTAGAAAATTCTCTCTTACAAATATTTTATTAGTAAAAATTAATTAAAAAATAAAATTTTAGTAAAGAAAAATCTTAACAAAATATAAACAAAATTAAGGGGAACATAATAATGATAAAAAGTAAAATAACCACTAAATCTATCTCCTAACTTTAGCACTAAATTAAATAAAATATTATAAAAAAAATTTAAAAACATAAATAAATATTCTAAAACTGGTTCTATAAATAAACTAAAATTTATTATTTTCAATATGATTTTTTTGATAGATATGTTAAATAAAAAACTTTATTAATATAAAAATATTGAGTTTACTTTCTAGTGATTATTAATTCAAGTTTTCTCAAAACTACTGAAGATGGTTTATTTGATCGTTAACGGCATCAAGAATTTGTAGAGATGTACGCAAACTGGCCTGAACACCCTAAGTTACTTAAAAAAAGAAAAGAAAAACTTTATGAATATAACATTATTACAATCTTTAGTCTGCGCATCAGAGTTGTAGAATATTGTTATGAGCAGTACTAAATTTAGGGGCGGCGACCCACATTAGATTATCTGCCACGAAAAAATGGCAGAGCGGAATGCCAGGCTTGGCACCGGGTCGTTCGAACGCGACGTGTTTGGGGCTCCAGTAAGAGGTGTCCATGTGACAAACACCAAATGCTTCGAACTGATCACTGCCGTCCTCAGTGGCAGCCAGTGAGATCTTGAATGGCTTCCCACTGACTGTGCTGTGGCAATAGAACACCGCATAAGGATATGCCAGGGCGTGACATGCTACCATTCTTTCAGTCGGAATGAAATTAAGCTTTCCCAAAACCGTATAGTTTCGGAAAAGGTTGTTCGACGACTTCAAAAATGGGGTGGTCAAAACTCGGAATCGATTCTCAGAACCAAACACACCGCCCACGAAATCAAGCATGGATTCCAAAGAGGTAGCGCATAGCTTGTTCTCTTCCTTGACGGGTTCAATCTCGCAGAGTCGGAGCGAGTCTTTCATGAGTTTGGCCTGTAGAGAATCTGGAGGGATTGAAAAGAATCGGAGGAGGTTCGGAAGTTGCTGAGAGGAGAAAGGAATGGAGTCGGCTTGTTCCCTGGGAAGGAATTTAGGAGCAGACGAGAAATTGAAGCTGTTGGGGAATTGCATGAGGATTGTTTTTCCCGGGAGTAGATCATTTATGCTGAAGAACAGGCTCGAAGATGAAAGTGTACGCATATGATGATGACCTTGGTGATGATCTTGGGAGCTAATTTGCGTACGCTTATTGTTTATCTCCCTCAGTCCATTGCCACAACCACACTGCATTAGTAACAATAACAAAGAGAAGGCAAATAACATTAGATGCATGTCAATTAATTTGACAATTGGAGATCATTATAGTAAACTATGTGTGTGTGTGTCAATCATATATAAATTGAAAATGTGAAATTAAATGTATGAAGATTGAAGATATACCAGCCAGGTTTCAGGAAAAGGAAATGAAAATTTTACCTCTAGGAGCACAATTATATATAGAAAAAGAGAACAATTCCAAAATCCAAGATGCATCTTTTTTTCCATCAGTTTGGTAATTCTTCCAGTTTATTTCAAGATGCTATATTTATAAGCACAAGCTAGCTAGTTCATCATGTTCCCTCTAAAAGTCACGTGGGCCCCTTTATAGGGACCTCTCTCTTAAAAGTTTCCATAATCTTTTTGCGTTAATGTTTCCGGTTTATATGGACTCTTGTGTGAAGATATACAAATACACGCGTTTGTTGTTTTTATAATTTTTTTCCTTCTCTCCTCTCTAATTTTTGTCCTACCTTGTAAATTTTCTTTATATATATCTTTTTTTTTTTAATAATCGAGAGTATTCGGACTAGTTTGTTTCAATTAATCCTTAGAATTCTATAGTTAATAACCAATTAATTCTTAAAATTTACAGTTAATGACCAAATAAATCCTCCAATAACCCTTAGGAGACTCGAACTAGTGACCATAATAACCATTAAAAAGTAAATTAAAATTTCATCAGTTAAACTAACGTTTGTTCTATTCGAGAGAAGTTGAAAGAAAAAGTTATGAAGTAAAGAGAGTTTAGGGAAGTTAAGAAGGGAAACTGAAGGGTATTTATGAAATCCAATATATTCACGTAGCTTCGAAAAACAAGAGCCACGAAAAATATTCTCCCATTATGTATTAATTAGATGTGGACGTAGGTATTATGTGTGTGATTTTTTAAAATAAATGTATATTTTTTAATTTTATATAAATTATCAAATAAATTAATATAAATATTTATTGAAACACTTGTAAAATGTTATATAGTTATTTTAAATGACATTTAAAGAAATAATTTGTAATTAAGTGGCATTTAGAATAGACAAAAAATGTAGTGGTGATTAAAAAAGTATTTAAGAAAAATTAAAATATAAAAAAATTAAATTTAGTTAATTAAGTGATAGTTACAAAAAAAAATTCCTTTTATTTATTTGTGATTTTGTGAAGTTGAGCGGCATTAATGAAAGAAAGCAAAAAATTTTACTAAATTTGAAATTTCACCAAAATACCCCTAGTGCTTCATCTATATATATTATAGTATAGATATAAATATAGATATGGAATACAAATAATTAACATACTAATATTCATGTTATATTAGAACATGTTTGGAGTGCCAAATTTTGTCAAAAAAAAAAACAAACAAAAGCTAGGTAAGTTTTTTATTATTGGATGTTTAATATGTTTCTTAAAAAGTGTAAAAAAATAAAAATTAATAAAAATTGAAGAAAATTTAAAACAATACGATGAAAGTTAAAAAAAATAAAAATTTGGAGATTAATTTTTAACGTGAAGAAAGTTAAAAAAATGAAAAAAAACATTAAAAAATTTTGTACCAAATTTAACCCTCTAAAATGCCACTTGTTATTATTTATGGCCAAATAATAATAAGTATCTATCAATTACCAACCGAGCATAAATAAATAAATAAAAACAAGACATCCCTGGTTACACAATCAAAGTTAAGGTAAACCAATAATTGAATCCTAATCAACCACCCCCCAAAAAAACAGATTACAAAATAAAATAAAATAAAATAGTAGTCACGATCTACCATGCCGAGGTACATTACGTGATCCAAAAATGTTACATAAAACGACTGGCTTTTTGGTTTGTTGCTGATTACGTACAATAAATAAGGGGATTGTTCATTGTCCATAAGTCTTATGAATCTTATCATTGATTTGATTTGATGGTTATAATTAATTAACTATTATTGGAATTTTGTCGTGTTCAACAGAGCATCAACTTTGCCATATAACACTAGAGGTTAACGAAAATGAGATACACGTGCAAAACATGAGATCCACGTGAACACTCACTAAAGGTTGGGGAGCCAAACATCAATATCCAAAAATATTATATTGCAGTGGCGTTTGAACTGTTTAAAAGTAGCCAAAAGCTAAAAAAGAATTATTGTTTAGCAGATCAATTTAAAGTGATCAAAATAATCCGTTAAAATAATGTAAAATAAACAGTTTTAAGGGTTTTGGTCAAAAAATAGTACAAACAAACGACAAATGTTAAAAAAAGTAGGAAGAGTAGATAATTTTTTACAATTTTTTAACAGTTTGTAAAATTTAAATTTTAAAAATAAATGTACGAAAAATAAATATGACCAAAGTTGGTAAAAATAAAAAATATTTATAACTTTCGGTAGTTTTTTATCCAACCAAACCAGACCTAAATAAAAAAAAACACGAGGTCCACCATGCACGTGAAAATTGTCTTTTGAGTTTTATAAAATTTAAAAAATCTTTATAGAATTTAAATTTTTAATTCACTCTATAAATATAAAATTACTTTTTTTTTATTCATGACACTAATTACGAGATTATAATTTTTTTAAGTTTATACTAAATTTTATAACTCCAACCATATCTTAAGTTTAAGAGGCAAATTTCAATATCCCAAAATATTAATCACCTAACTAATTAAACATTCAATGTTTTTCTATTTTTAGATATTTAATATGTTTCTATTTATTTCCATCATGTCTCCTGTCCCATACATATACATTTGGCCAAGTGTACCGCGCACTCTCTCGATCTCTCTCACATACACACATATATAAGTAATTAATTAATTAGACTAATTGGGTAGAAGTATTTTTAACCAATTTAAAGATTGCATTTAAACTTCTTCTTGGTTGATTTTTCGTATGTGGAAGTTCAACTGAAGAAGTTATCAAATATAATCCATTATTTTCTTAGTATTTGAAATTTCAAAAAAATTTAAAAGTTAAGATAAAAGTGACACGTAGTAAAATTTAATCGAAAACATTAAAAATTTTGAAAAATTTTTAAAATTTTTTAAAACTTCAAAATAAGCTTTAAAGGCCTTCTATATCAAACAGACAATATTTAAGATATAATAAAATAAATGAATAAATTTGCTCATACATAAATTATATTGCATGAGACTGCAAATTATACAAATATATTTTAAAACATTGTATACTAGGCACCTTAAATAATCAATCACGTCGTGAATAACTAAGGTGGCATTTAGTTAACTTTTTTTGTTTTCTATTTTTTATTTTTGTCTTATGTGTTAAAAACTCAAAATAAGGGAGGCATCAAAAGGCTCTATTTTTTTTTAATTTGATATTTTACTTATTTTTTTGTTAAAAAATCTCAAAATAACTTTTTGTCATTTTTCATTTTATGTATAAACTTATTTTCTATTTTTGAAAACAAATTTTAAAAATACAAGTAACCAAATGAGTTTCGAACTGTTTTTCTTATTTTTAAAAGTACAAAATAAAAAACGAGCTCAAAACAGAAAATAAAAAAAACAGAAATAGAAAACAGAAAATAAAAAAATAAACTAAATGACACTTAAAATTTTCGAATCACTCCAAATGATATAATCACACACAATAAATAGAATATACGAAGGCACCAAAAAGTAACGAAGAAAGTTCCATTAAGAAAAAAAAAAAAAAAAAAAAAAAAAACCTTCAAAATGATTTTCACTACAAAATGAAGTTACAAGTTCTAATAAACTTTTTAGGGCTCCTCGCAAAGAACTCTACAATATATGCTCTATTTCACTCTAGTAATTGTTATTTTTTTAGCATATATTTATAGATCTTGAAGATTTAACCTGATTAGCAAACATGAATTTTAGAAATTTCGACAAGCCGAACACTTGGGTTCCTGCGCCCTTCCTGCAAAGTGCAGTTATACTGCCCCAGGGATCAAAGGGATTTGAATTTTGAAGCCAAATTAATTAAAAAAAGAGTAAATTACACTTACACCCGTAGACATTTAGATAAATACACATGCACCCCCTAAACTTTTGGGAAATACAAAAACCTCCCTTATTTTGAAATATTACTAACACAGACCTCTTTCTGTTACTATTACGCTCGACGCTGTTAAATTTTGAACCAAAATAACGAAACTTCCCCTGTCAACAAAAGGGGTTTGGCACGCCTCGTCACCTGCACGAAAATCATTTGGTGGGTTTCACAGTAAAATAAAAATAAAAATGAAAATAAAAATAAAATAAAAACACATAAAATAAAAATAAAAACAAATATTTTTGGCTCTTTAATTTTAAGATTTTTTTAAATAATTAAATTTACTCTTTTAATTTTTAATTTTTTAAACCATCAAGAATAAAAATGTTAATTTAATAAAAGTTAAAATGTTATGTATCATTTGGTTTATTTTTTTTTTGTTTTCTATTTTTTATTTTAAACTCATTTTTTATTTTGTACTTTTGAAAATACTTAACTACTTGGGTTTTCAAATTTGTTATAGAAAAAAGAAAATAAGTTTACACATGAAATAAAAAATGACAAAAAGTTATTTTTAACAAATTTTTTTTACTATTACTTTATTATTATTATTTTTTTTTTACTTTTCGTCATTTTTTATTTCATGCGTAAGCTTATTTTCTATTTTTTATAACAAATAAAAAAACCCAAGTAGCTAAGTATTTTCAAAAGTACAAAATAAAAAATGAGTTCAATAATATTAAATAATAGAAAACAAAAAATTATTTTTTTTTTACTTCTCAAACACCAAATAAGACAAAAAATGTGTCACCAAAAAAGTTTAAAAAATAAAAATAAAAAATAAAAAAGTAAACCAAATGTCGCCTTAGTTATTAAAAAATTAATTTTTTTACTTCTCAAACACCAAAAAAGATATCTCAAATTTAAATTTTGTAACTTTTCATCTCAAATTTTGACACAAAAAGTATAAAAATGTGTATATTTTAATTTGTTTTACTTCTCAACCACCAAAAAAGATATCTCAAATTTAAATTTTGTAACTTTTTTATCTCAAATTCTGACACAGGGAGTGTAAAAATGTGTATATTTTATCTTTTTTACCTCTCAAACACCAAAAAAGATATCTCAAATTTAAATTTTATAACTCTTTTATTTCAAATTATGACACAAAGAGTGTAAAAATGTGTATATTTAAAATTTTAAGTTTTAAGTACATTAAAATTGAATTTTTTCGTCAAAAAAATTAATTTTTAATATAAATATTTATTCTTTAAAATTAAATTTTTAAAAATATTGTTTTTAATTTTTAATTTAAATATATTAAAACTAAATTTTAAATATTATCAAACTCATTTTTTATTTTATACTTTTGAAAATACTTAGCTACTTGGGTTTTCAAATTTGTTATAAAAAATAGAAAATAAGCTTACACATGAAATAAAAAATGATAAAAAGTAAAAATAATAATAAAAATAATAAAAAGTAATAATAAAAAAATTTATTAAAAATAACTTTTTGTTATTTTTCATTTCATGTGTAAACTTATTTTCTATTTTCTATAACAAATTTGAAAACCCAAGTAGCTAAGTATTTTCAAAAGTACAAAATAAAAAATGAGTTTAAAATAAAAAATAGAAAACAACAAAAAAATAAACCAAATGATACCTAACATTTTAACTTTTATTAAATTAACAATTTTATTTTTTATGATTTAAAAAAATTAAAACTTAAAAGAGTAAATTTAATTATTTAAAAAAAATCCAAAAATTAAAGAGCTAAAAACATTTGTTTTTATTTTTATATTATGTGTTTTATTTTTATTTTTATTTTTATTTTACTGTGGGACTCGCCGAATGAGATTAAATTAAAATTTTTATTCTTAATGATTTAAAAAATTAAAACTTAAAAGAGTAAATTTAATTATTTAAAAAAATTCAAAAATTAAAGAGCTTGAAAACATTTGTTTTTATTTTTATTTTATATGTTTTTATTTTTTTTATTTTTTATTTTTTATTTTACTATGAGACCCACCAAATGATTTCCGTGCAGGTGACAAAGCGTGCCAGACCCCTTCTATTGGCAGGGTAGTTTTGTCATTTTAACCGAATGAGGAATCTCATTCGTACAGACTTATTTCTGTTGGCAAGGGTAGTTTTGTCATTTTAATTCAAAATTTAACAGTGTCATAACGGAAGGGGATCTAGGTTAGTAATATTTCAAAATGAGAGAAGTTTTTGTAATTTTCATAAGTTGAGAGAGTGCTTGTGTAATTATCCAAATGTCTAAGGGGTTTAAGTGTAATTTACCCTTAAAAAAAACACAGATAAGTTAGTAAATAATAGGCGATTCCCAGAAGTTGAAATTCACTTGTATTGATTTGTATTAGAAAAATGCTATTTCACTAAAATTAAAAAGAAGAAAATTAGAAAAGTAAGAAAGGGTGATGTGATAATAATATTTTTTTGTTATAAAATTTCACTTTAGTAAATAGTTATTTAACAATGCGTTCACTCTATTTTTGTTTAAAAATTCTAATTGCACAGCCTTACGCTTAAATGAAATTATTTAGACAGTGTTGAATAAATAAAGCGTTAGATAATTGGATTTATTTCCATAAAGTCTCTTGTCCCAAACATATGTATACACAAGTTCCCAAATACATGCATGCTCAGCAAATTTAATTAATTAATTAATTCAACTATTAATTTAGAAGTAAATCCATCCACCAATTTAAAGATTAAATTTTTTTTTCTACTTTACCAATTTCAAGATTATTTTATTTTTTACTTTCAGTTTTTTAGTACGTTGAAGTTCGGAGGCCAAGTTCCTCGTTCGAAGCCACCAACTAAATATGTGAACTGAATCAATATTTTAGATCCCATATATATATATATATATATATGGGCGTTTGACAGCACAAAAATGTGTAAAAATTTACCACAAGTTGCAAAATGAGTATTTGATAAAACTTCAATTTTTGTCACTATTTTACTCTGTTACAGTAATTTGTTCACTCAAAAGTTACTAAAAATTTTACCAAACACATAAAAGTTGCTAAAAAATATTAAAAATTTTATCAACCACTCAAAAGTTGCTAAAAATATTGTCAAAAATTTTACCAAACACCTAAGAGTTGCAAAAAGTTGCTAAAAATTGTAACTTGTTTTACCAAACACACCAAAAATTACAACTAACAACTTTTAACTAAAAATGCTAAAATTTGTGCTACCAAACGCCTCCTATATATATATATATATATATATCCAACCATAGTACTTACCCAAAAAAAAGGGTTAAATGCTTTTACACCCCTTACACTTAAGTCGATTTACATTTTATCCCTTTAACTTCAAAAACTAGCACTAATATCCCCTATACTGTGCACAAAAGTGCAACGGTAGACATCGTTATGTTAAGTGATTAAAAAGTCATGTTTGCCCTTTTGTAACAGCTCAAACCCTCGCCTGACCGATGGATCAAATCCTTGCCCAACGGAGCAAATCCTCGCCCGACGGAGCAAATCCTTGCCCGACGAAGCAAAATCTCACTCGATGGAGCAAATCCAAGGATCGGAACTCAGCTTGGAGTGGTATTTTGGGTCAAATGGACTGCAATGAGGGATTTTGAGAAATTATATTTATATATATATATCTCTTTGTCTATATATATATATATTTCACCGAAGGAAGAAGGAGAAGAAGGAGAAGAAGAAGAAGAAGAAGAAAGAAGAAATGCATTTTTAATCGAAGGAAGAACGGTCATGAAAGAAACCCACTTAGGATTATATATATATATATATATATATATATGAGCGTGGTCTGTAACTCAATGGTTAAGAGCCTCTCTTGCCTGCTCATGACTCGAGTTCGAGTCTTCCTCCTCCCCCTTATAAAAAAAAAAAAACTTTACCTTTCAAAAATATATATATATATATATATATGAAGAAGAAGACGAAGAAGAAGGGGGAGACAGGGGTATTTTCGTCATTTAGATCAGATTGATGCGTGTGTAAGCCACGCGCAGTTAAAACCTACAGATTTACTTACCGTTGTATTTTTGTGCACAGTACAAGGAGTATTGGTGCTAGTTTTTTAAGTTGAGGGAGTAAAGTGCAAATCAACTTAAGTAAAAGGGATATAAAAGCACTTAACCAAAAAAAAAAAAATACCAACCACGGGAAAAGAGATACAAAATTAACAAGATCTCCCCCTGCGGCATGCCTATTGAATCATTATCAACCTGACTATACAGAGCAGCATGTCACCGGCCGGCATATATAAAATAAGATCGATCTCTATTATAGATAGATAAAGAAGTTATCTATAAATTTTAAAATTTTGGCGTGAAATGTATAACAAATTAGATTAATATTACAATTATATATGTAATAAAATTAACATCAACGTGAATCCTAGGGTTCCTGTTCCATTAAATAAATGTGTTTCGTATTGCTTGGTTATCTATAAATTAGCAAGCTATTGTAGAGAAGCCCCATGCAATTCAAAGTTGGAGAAGGAACTCGGGTGTCTATCTATTAAGTGATTGAAGACATGGGAACCTCACTGGTCGCTTCTCTCACCTTGCTCTCACTGGTCCTGGTAAATATATATATATATATATATATAACGTTATACATAACTAATGACCATTATTTCCTCTGGCTGGCTTACGTTGTTAAGAAGTTACTTGTCTATCTTTATAAATATTGTACTCTAAGCTAACCTGGATTTAGAAGAATCACTATAGACATAAAAGCTTATACTTATTTGCATCTCTTTATCACTCATGCACAGGGGTGGGTTCAGAATTTTTATCTTCAGTAAGAGTAAAATTATAGTTTTAAAGTAAATAGGAATAAAATTATAAAAACAATAAGGGCAAAATTTTAATAATAATGAGATAAAAGTAAAATTTACAAGTAAATAGAAACAAAATTAATAGAATTTTTGTATAATTTTTCAAGTTATCAGGAGTAATTGCCCCGCTAGGGCCTCTCCTCCCTCCGCCCATGCTTAGGCGTAAAAGCTTAAATTTTAAAGAAAAAATGTAACTTAATTTTATTATTTATATTTACTTATTTTACATCCATGCTATATTATGCAGTTTGCCAATCTTAGATCTGAACCCAAAGAGTAGTGGAAGGGCATTATTAAATTGTCTTTGGTTTTTTTTTTTTTTTTTGGTTTTCTAACTAAATTGTCTCATTCTATCTCTTTTAGTTTTAAATCCTCTAATTTTGCCTCATTTCATTAAATTCATCAATGAAAAACGCCAAGTATTTATTATGTACAATAGCTAACGGAAGAGATAACGTTAGACTATTTAAATTAAAAGTACTACAGTGATATTTGATATAAATTATATTGATGATAAATATGATTTACCTCAAAAATTTTAGAGTAAATTATGTTCATCACCTCTATATTTTATGCTAAATCTCACTTTAATTCATGTATTTTAAATTTAATTTCACTCTTATATTTTTAAGTTATTCCATTTTATTTTCTTTTGTCAAATTTATTAACGAAAAACACCCCATGCCTATCATACAATATTTTAACGATAACTGATAAAAGTGCTAAAGTGAAACAATTTAAAAGTACATAGGATAAATTTGGACAGGATAAAGTCTTAAAATAAAATTGAAGATAAAGTAACAAAATGTCAAGCATAATTTACTTACAATTTTATTAACTTTCTTGTAAGTACCATTTTCTTGTGCAGTTTGCTACCACTCTTGATGCCAGATCAGGGCTTAAACCTCTCCCTAATGAGAAGTGTCACGACACACTTAAAATTGTTACAAAATCTGTCGATGATCATGCAAAGTTCTCTTTTGTGAAAGATTTTGAGGCGAAGCCTTTCATCTCAGTTGACTACAATGGTGTTATTCGTTTGAATACAGAGAAGTCGTTTGTTAAAGGTTTCAAACCAAGGCCAAGTGCTGCAGCTTATCAAGGTAATATTGATTTGAATACTAAGAAGTCATTTCTAAAAGATTTTGAACCAAGACCAAGTGTTTCAACTTATCAAGATGACGTTGGTATGAATATGGACAAATCATTTGTTAAAGATTTTGAACCAAGGCCAAGTGTTTCAACTTACCAAGGCGATGCTGATTTGAATATGGAGAAGTCGTTTGTTAAAGATTTTGAACCAAGGCCAAGTGTTTCTGTTTATCAAGGCTAATCAATTAAGGACAATTAGAAGCATATGTAATAAGGGTCTGCCTCTATAATTAAATTTATTTAAGTATAAGTGTAGTGTGTTACTCTGTAATTCGTGACAGTGAAGTGAGTGATGATGTTCACTCATAATAACGTTGGATGTTGTGATGTTGATTGAACAAGTAATAGAAATATGTGTGTTTGGGCCCCAAAAAAAAAAAAAAAAAATCTTTCCAATCAGACAATTACGCATGTAGTGAACGGAGAACAATTGTACCTAGCATCAGCCGCATTATTATTAGCACTAAACGCCTCTAACGATTTACAGGCTTTAGAGTGAGAATTTGGAGAAGAGAGAGGAGAAAATGAGAAAAGTGACAAAAAAATTATAAGAAATAAATAAAAAAATATAAAATCTCATAATAGTTATTTTAAGCCATTTATTACTATATTAATTTTTTTATTTTTGTTATTTTTAGTTTTTCAAATCATATATTTTTTCTTTCATTTTTCATCAAAAATGAAATAAAAAAAAAAGAATTTTAAACTCTTATATATCCCTTTTCTTTCTTTTGAAAAATCCTTAATTCAAACCTTCCATTTGAATATTTAAGAATTTCAAATTAATAGATTTGATATTAAATATTGTGTTAAAAATATAAGTTAAAGAGTTAATTTATGTAATAATATATAAATATTTTTAATAGTTACTACCAAATTTTATAAAATAATGGAGATGATTATGAATGATTTCAAATAATTACTTTTGTGATGATTTCAAATTTATCATAATTAATCATTTTAAACTAGTTAAATTCATAATCATATTTAAATTCACAAAGTTATAATAAAATAATTATTTTGTTAAATTCATATTCAAATTCTTTAATTTTAAATTCATAAACGCAAATGCTATATTAGAGTTGTTACATTATCTCATATCTGTCCAAAAATATACAATTGCCCATAAGTATCTTTCTTTTTAAAGACGTAACTGTGACTGTTCACATACCATCAACTAACTACGGGCAATGGTTAAACTCGTTTATAAAAAATAATTTTGCTTTAATAAATAAAAAATTTTAATCATAAATTATTTTTAATAGTAATTACTTATAATTATAATAAAATAAATTATTTTAATATATAATTATTATTTATGAAAAAATTAATTTAATGCAATATCTGAATAAAATATATTATTTTAACAAGATACAATAAAAATTAACAAAGTATTAAAATTTTTATAATGTTAATTTTTATAAAATTATGAAAATATAAAAAAATATTTTCACAAATTTCTATTTTTAATTTTTATTTTATTTTACAATTACAATTACCACTTGTCACAATTACCACCTGCCACTGACAACCAACCACTACTGCTCAACCACTATCAATCGTCACCGCTCGCTGCCACTTCCTATCACTATCACCACCGCCCACTTTCAACCACCGTCGATCAATTATCACTCATCTATAATCACTGTTAGCTACCTACCACTTCTTCTGCTAGTTACCATCAATCTTGGACTACTGTTACCTTCTGCCATCCATTTTCGATTGTTGTCATCGATCACCCTCTTAACATTATAACTATTAATTAATAATTATTGTTACAAACTTATTTTTAAGTTTCTATTTTTGTAATTATGAAAATAAAAATTACAAATATAACACAAGATTAAAAAGTGATAATTTTGTCAAACCAACCCTAATTAAATGATTGATTGTATTAGGAGCAAAAGATTAGTGTGCAAGTTCCAAACAGAGAACCCACTTTTTGTATCGTAGGCTGGTTCTCTTATTTAGCTTTGTTATATATATACACACCATACTCGGGCAGCAGATTGCACTCAAGGATGCAGGTTCGAGTCCTGACAGTCGCAGTATGAAATTTCACCCTCTTGTGGGATGGTTTCTTGTGGCCACCAGGTACTGATCTTCCTATCTAGGAGACCGTCATGTATCGTAATTTACCTCCTCCATCATTCCCTTGAGGTCGAGAAGTGAGAGCCCGAAGACGAGAGTATCACCTTTTGCACCTAAGGAAATTTTCAAAGCTACCTTAATTTTTATCATTGTATTGGAAAAGGCACCCACACATACCAATGACCGTATGTCCATTCACGTTCAAGTCATCCCAATCCCTTCCCGAAATATATTTACTTATATATCTCTAATTTTTTCGCTTTAAATTTTGAATTCAATTCTGGAATTTGATGCTTGAGAATATTTAGGCACCGATTAACCCCCGCTAGCTCAAAGCTCAACTAGCTTGGCATCAACTGACCCCTTCCTCTTGCTCCTCTATCAATATCTTATATTAAAAATTTTTTTTTTTAAATAACTAAATTAATATATTAATGAGTATTTTTTATTTTATCCTTTTATTAAATTCATCCAAATAAAAATATAAATTTAAATATATATATATATTTCTTTTTTATTCTAATTAAAATTGTGTTTAGTTTGCTAAAATATTTTGAAAATATCTAAAAATCTTTAAAAATTATTCGTTTTTTATCTCACTAACCCATAATTTATCTCACGTTATTTTATTTTATCTCACTTTTTATCACTCCAAACACACCTTAAATCTCCAATCAACAAGCATAAAAATAAAATATGTCCGAATCAACACACGTGATTCCTGCCACTGCAATAATTTTGGTGTAAAAATATATATATATATATATATATTTGTTAATATCTCAAAATAATTTTGGTGTAAAACGCTCAAAATAATTTTTTTTTATTTTTTATTTTATGTGTAAACTTAATTTTTATTTTTTAAAATAAATTTTGAAAACACAAGTGACCAAATGCGTTTTGAACTTTTTTTATTTATTTTTAAAAATATAAAATAAAAAATAAGTTCAAAATAAAAAATAAAAAATAAAAAAACAAATCAAATGAGCTCTTAATATTTCATTTTTTAACATCCACGTGAATCCTAGGGTTTCTGCGCCCCCCGACAGAAATGTGTTTTGGATTATTCAGCTATATATCTATAAAAATCAAGCGATATAGAAAGAAGCCCCATGCAAAAGCTAGAGAAAGAATTAGAGCATCTATCTACTAACTGATTTACGAAGGCATGGGAACCTCTCTGATCGCTTTCCTCATTATGTTGTCACTGGTCCTGGTAAGCCCGCAAATGCCTGCGTGCGTACGTACATACATACATACATATATATATATATATATATATTACTAATATGCATACCTCTGCCTTTTATGGTTTGACATGATATATGGTGTTTAGATTAATTATTCTTTTCTTGCATATATAAGTCCATATTTTAAAGAAAATCACTTAATTTTATTAAATTTATGTTGTAAGAAAATTTCATTTGAAAAAAAAAAATATGTAAAAATGAATAAATAAAGTTACATTTTTATCAATTTTTATGTCAAAATGAAATAATTTTATATCTTTTGAATAGATTTTAAAAAAATTTATAAACAAATTTCTATATATTTTTTCAATAATATCTTTTGTGCAATCATACAGAGTGTACATGATACATGAGACACAAATTTAATGAATTTTGACAAATTTTAGTAATTTTATATTTTAATCTAAATTAGAGGGAATTATATATTAACTTTTAAATTAAAAAGGATTACGTGATTTTTGGAGCTAAATTTTAAGGGATAAAATATAATTACCCCATAATATTATTTTATTTTGACCTAACTTGAATTTAGGCTTAGTTTGATAAATCAAAGAACACTAGTTTATTTTTACTTTTATTTTTTTAACTAATTTTCATCTTACGTGGTAATTTTTTTACCAAAATTTAATTTTTATTTTTGTTTGGTAATTTTTGGGCAAGTCAATAAATTTAAAAAATAGAAAATGATTAAAATAAAAAATTTTAATTTATGTGAGAAAAAAGTCAAATTTAAAAAAAAAATTCAATTTTCTTTAACTCATACATAAATTCTCCTATTTAGAAATATTTTTGCTTATAATTTTTTTATAAGTACAAATAACATGTCTGCAATCTATAAAAAGAAAATGAAAATCAAATATTAATGAAAAATTTCTTATTAAAAAAGAGAGAGAGAGAGCCAAGAAAAAAATACCGACTTCTAAGAATCCCTGAAAGATATAAAGATTTGTAATTGTGAAAATAATGCTGTTAGTCACCGTTTCTTCTAAAAATTTAGGACTCGTTTGGAGTCATAAAAAAAATCAAAAAACTTTTAAAAGTTTTCAAATTTCTCCAATCACATTTTACCACCTCTCATTTTTATATTACATCAATCTCATCCATTATTTTTTTTTTTTTTACTCTAAACGCCCCTTAATTGTGAAAAAACATTAATTGTGAAAAAAAATTATTATTGATAACGATATATTTTCTATGAACGCTGTGTGTGCAGGTGGTTAATGGTCGATCTGAACCAGAAGAGTATTGGAAGGGCATTATGAAAGATGAGCCCATGCCCGAGGTAATCCAAGGCATCATCATCCCTGCTGCTCGGGGATTCAAACCAATGCCGCGAAATCCCTTCTGGATCTATGACGATCAGGATAAGAAGACATCTGCCAAAGAATTCAAACCAACGCGAAATTTCATTTGGATCTATGACGATCAGGATAAGACATCTCCTAAACGCGAAATTCCCTTTGGATCTATGATGATCAGGAGAAGAAGACATCTGCCAAAGAATTCAAACCAACGCGAAATTCCCTTTGGATCTATGACGATCAAGATAAGAAGACATCTGCCAAAGAATTCAAACCAACGCGAAATTTCCTTTGGATCTATGACGATCAGGAGAAGAAGACACCTGCCAAAGAATTCAAACCAACACGAAATTTCTTTTGGATCTATGATGATCAGGAGAAGACATCTCCTAA
Source organism: Vitellaria paradoxa (assembly GCA_019916065.1). NCBI lineage: Eukaryota > Viridiplantae > Streptophyta > Magnoliopsida > Ericales > Sapotaceae > Vitellaria > Vitellaria paradoxa. The sequence goes on along the minus strand of CM034238.1, from coordinate 2,392,851 downwards.
AGAATTCAAACCAACGCGAAATTCTCTCCGGATTTACGAAAAAGGAGAAGGCGTCCGTTAAGATGATGAGGTTTCCAGCTACTTATCTCAGGCCATGACAGGACATTAATCTGCTAAATAATTAAACAATATCCCAAATGCTTGCTTTAGAAGAAGTGTATGTCTGTATTTTTTTTTTTCCCTGTCTGTCTATCTCTCTGTGTCGTGTATGCTTGTCTGTCAAGCTGCGGGTAAAGTGGGCAGCCACCCATTCTCCCTCAAAAATAAGGATGACCTTGTTTAATTAAATTAATTAACTTTTCATTTACTTTGAGGCCGCTTGGAGGTTTAAAAACAAGAGAAAAAAATAAAATTTTTGGTAATTTTTTGTGTACTTTTTTAGTTATATTTTTTTTGTGTGTTTAGTGGAATAAAAGTGTATTTTTTTGCAACTTTTATGTGTTTGATAAACTTTTTACTGTAACAAATAAAAAAAGTGATAACTTTTTGTGTGTTTGATATGTTTTTTACTATAGCAACTAAGAAAAATGATAACTTTTTGTTTTATTTTTTACTGTAACAAATCAAAAAAGTGAAAAAAAAAATTGTGATTTTACTAAATGTACCAAAAGTTACAAAAACGTAACTTTTGATATTTTTTTTGCTAGTTTTTGAGCCTCCAAACGGGCTCTTTGTTTGAACGAAATTTATAATAATTTTGCTTGAACCATTAAATGGTTAGGTAATATTTATATTTAACAGTTTTTATTTTTTATTCTTTGCTTTTAGGTTTTGTTTTCTTTCTCAAAATAAAAAAGTGCATTAAGTAATACAATTTTATTTATAGTAATTAATCTTACCTTAATAAAATATTTATTTTTAATGAGAATTTTTTTGAAAAATTAATTTAATCAATAATTAAATATATATAATTTAATAAATATATTTATTTTTTAATAATAATTAATTTTAATAAGATAAATTGTTATAATAATATATTATTTTCTATTAAAAATGATTTTAATTAAGTAAACTGTTTGAATGAAATAAGTTATTTTAATGGGATGCACAAAAACTAAAAATTATCCCATTAGGGCCTAAAATTGACAAAATATTGACGAAGGAAAGGAAGAAAAAAAATTGGGTATCAAAAAAGATGATTTTTCTATTTACATTTTTGAGCTTAAATGTTCAAACAACTTTTTTTTATTTTTTGAAAAAAATAAGAATAGGTCTTCCAAATATGTGTTATTTTTAATTTTTAAAATGTGAACATAAATAAATTAAAAAACAGTTAAGAAAAACGTGCCCCTCCTACTTGTACAATTCATAGTATGTGTCTATTTACTTCAATGTAAAATAATTTTTAAAAATTATATTTATTTATATTTTAAAAATATGAATAAAAGTATTTATTTAAAAAGCATTTTAAACCGACGAAACCTAGGACAAAAGATCATAAAACTAATCCAACGCCAAAGGAGAAGGGGGAGGGAGTGCTAATATAAGGCGGTGTTTGCTTCCCTAAAAAAGGAAATAAATAAATAAAATTTAACATAAAAGTAATATATAATAAAATTTAATTTAAAAAAATTAAAAAAAAAAGATAAAAATTAAAAATTTTATATTTTTTTAATAATTCAAACACCCTTTTAAATTGTCAGAGAAGTGATGTAATGGCACAAAATCAGCAAATCAATAATCAATGAAATAAAATGTAGGTTAGAAAAATTTTTTGTATTTACTACACATATCTCAAACCGTATTTTTTGGATATGAACAGTAGGATTCTTATTCCGATGGATTAGATTTTCGTTTGGATGAATTTAGAATTTCGTATCAGTCATAACCTTTTTACAGTCCAAACCGGATTCAAAACGGTTTCTACAATCCGTTTGGACAGAAATTGGTTATGTGACTCCGTCGGAATGATTTTTGCAATCCGCTAGAACGGTTTCTGCAAATTCAGAAAAAATAGTTACGGTTGGTCTCATTCAGTAATTTGAGAGTCCGTGGTGAGAATAGTAAAAAAAAAATTTTGTTATTTGATTAACCGAATTCTAGTTATCGATTTTTTTTAAAAGGTTTTGAACTTTTTTCAAATTTGAAAAAAGTAAAAATGTGTAAAAATGTAATAAAGATTTTCAAAAATTTTCACCAAAATTTGGTGTACCAAATACATCCTAAATATCGTAATTACTCTCCTTTTCTATTTATTATTACGAAACTAACATTCTTCATTTTTTATTTTTTTATAACATTCTCTACTTTTTATTAATTTGCATGTTAAATTTAAAATCTACTATCAATTATAATTTCATGAAATTATGTGAGAGAGCTCTTTTAAATAAATTTTTTAAACTAGTTTTGTAAATATATTTTTTAAGTTTATTTTATCAAAAATCAAAAAAGAAAATAAAAAATTATTATTTTTTAATTGATACAAAGTAAGACATCATAGTTGTTGATCAATTTATACATTAAATAAAAAAACTGAAATAAAGATAAATTAAATTGAGATTCAAATCTTAGCATTCACTCGCAAAACTAGTCACCATTAAATAAGACATAACATGATACTGTTCAAAATAATTTAATAGTTTAACAAAAATTTTTTATAAATTATCAACAAAAAAAAAAAAAAACACTACAAAAAGAAACTGTTAAAAAAATAATAGATGCTCTGTTATTTGAGAGATTCAATGATTCATAATAATAATGGGAACGTTTGATTAGTAAAAATTTGACTAAAAGTACAACAAAAGTATAAAAATTTAATGTAAAAGTGATATGTGATAAAATTTAAATAGAAGAAAATACAAAATTTTAGTAAAAGTTAATAAATTTTAATTAATTTTGACCAACTAAACACCCCCAATATGAAATTTGCTCCATATTGCTTGTAAAAAAAAAAGAAAAGGAAAAAGAAAAAATTAATCACATTTGAAAACTCTACTTCAACGAAATTCTCTCCTATGTTGCTTCGTTTAAGACATAATAAAATAAAAGGAGATACATACGGGTAAAAGTACACATAAGATTATATATTTAATTATATAAAAGTGAAAAAGTGAAGTTACTGAAAAATAAAAGGTAGAAAATGTTAATTTTTTAATAATAAATAGAAAGAGAGGGCAATTATAACATTTAAAGTGTTTGTATTAATTATCATCCATTAATTACAGAGTTAATTTTGTAATTTTGTAGAAAAAAATTATTTCTAATAGTAGAAAAAACTTTTAAATAAGTGCTAACATACCACCCCTTAAAGATTTTGTAAAATGAGAATAAAAAAAGGATACGTAAACACAGACCGATCCACACACTCCAAAACCACAACTAATGTCAGCACCTAAACATTAATTAATATTCAAATTGTAGAGTATGCAATATCTTTTCTACTTCTTTATTATTCTAGTTTTTGACATTGCATTACAACCCGATGGTGGGATTTAAAATGTCATTTGCTAAGAATTATTGCATAAGATATTACACGAAAATCATTCGTTAGTGCATTCAGCCATGCTGTAAATGAGATATTACAAAAATAATAATGGATTGGGCTAAAGCCCATTTAATACAATAACATTATCATCTTTGGTTAACCAATTAAAATGGATTCATCATTTTCCTCCTATCTTTGAAGCATAAAGTAGTCCATATATGAATGTGGACTTACATGTACACTAAATCAAGTTCTGGTAATATCAGAATTTTAAATGAATACCATGTATGAAAAGGATTTCCTGAGGAACCATAACCTTCTTACAGGTAGGACCGTGAGGCCGCCTCTAGCCAACTGAAAGCAAAATTTTGAGCACAGGAAGCAAAATATAGAGTGGTAAAAGCAAAACATTTGACTTCCAGCACAAAACAAATCAAATGCAACTCTTAACAAATCGACCTATGTTAAGAGCTGGCACCATCCAACCAAGTTCATCCAGCACTCAAGAGACCAATTTGTTCTCCACCCAAACACTAATGTACAAGTGTAGCCCCATACAAAGCAATGAAAAATAAAATTGACAGCTGCAGCCATATGTTCGTTTATAGCTCTCTCTAAGGATATTTATTGTAACCCAGAAAAATAAAATAAAATAAAGTCAGAAAGCACATTTAACACTCACACCCGGTTGATCTCTGCTGACTGCTGCTCCCAACATCAATGGTGTCCGGCAGGTATCTTCGTACCATATAGAATAAAAGCAACAACCACAGAAGAGGAAAAGTGTCAAAAGTTAGCACCAATAATAATGCAATACTTCAGAAATAAAACATTTTTCATAGCACAGAGTTCATTAAAAAGATCACCATCTCCAACTACACATTATTCTAGAGTTTAATCACTTTTTGCTAATTCAACAATATCTAACACGATGAGGAAATTTTGTAAGTAGGACTATTTCCAGAATAAGAAGGGAGAAGGAAAGACAAAATTATATGACAATACTTCTTGCCTGACAACTGCAAAATCTCTAAAAGACAATACTGGAATTATTTCCAGTGTCAGTCGGTGGAAAGGTAAGCTGAACTCAAAAAAAGTGCCAACAAAATATTTTGCAGCATAAACTTGTTCTGATAAGAGATCGTAGAACTGAGTTCTAAATTAAGCAACTCCTCACAATTCTGAAGTGTAGATTACATTAGTCAAACATTGGAGAAGGACTTATGAAGCCAACCCAAAACTAATACTTTGCTTGATTAGGGTAGAAGAGAGGGAAGAGCAAGGGAAAAAAGAGAAGAAAGTAAGGGGAAAAAATGATAAAAATCTCTCTTTCCCTTATTCTCAAACACAACAACCAAACAAGAAGAGAGAGAATTTCTCTCTTTCCACTCAAACCAAACAGAATGTAAAAGTTCCTTTAAAATGAATCAGCTCCATTCAAAGTGGAAAATAACATGTGCACCCACCCAAAAAAAAAAAAAAAAAAATGTAAACAATATTTTACGCCAAGTGGAAAAGCAGAGAAGTGGTTTACAAAACGATTTAAAGATTACATACGCTGGCAAAATGCAAGCCACAAACTCAAAACTTATTTATTTATTTTTTTTTTTGGTAAGTAAGATAATTTGGATTAAAGGGAGAATAAATTACATAATCTGGAGGGCATACCCTCCATGTACAAAAGAAAAACTCAAAACTTAAGTTTGCCAAATTGTTTAAGAATTTGAAAAAAGCCCATCCTGGGTATCAGCAAAAGGATTTTCTACTTCATCAATGAAAATCGTTCCATCCAGGTGAAATCAACAAGAAAATCAAAGCAAATGCAGAAATGAAGTCAAACAAGTATTACAACCTCTCATCCCCCGCCAGATAAGATAAGACCCAAAAAAAAACAGATAAAGTACCCAAAATTTTCAGTGGGGCATTGAGCAACTCCTTGAAACAGAAGGTTGATTTATGAAGAAATCCAAAATTTTACTATGCATCTTATAAATGTTTGAATCGCCTAAACTGTGATAAACCAAAATTCCATTTATGTAGATAGAAGATTATGATGTGCCTGTGTTCAATGACATGGTTTATGCTAAAATATTTATTTTTTACTCACATTTCTTCTTCTTCCCCACTCTTCAGGGCATTCTTTGCTATGCACTGGAAAGCTTCTTCAACATTAATTCCCTCCTTGGCTGAGGTCTCAAAGTACGGAATATTCCCTTTTGAGGCACACCAAGCCCGAGCCTTTTTCTCAGAAACCTGTAGAAATATACAAAAGGCAGGAAGCTGATATCAACATTGGGAGAAAATAAGATAATTCTGGAAAACTATTTCCGCTGCACTACTATCTTGGAAACAGATTTAAGCAATACCTACCACTCTACTATTTCCACCATCCACATCGATCTTGTTTCCTATAACAACAAATGGGAAATTTTCTGGATCTGAAGGGCTTGCCTGCATGAGAGTTCTCAAATCATCAGCTTGCATCTATGTTTCATTAAAATAATATCAATAATACTACACAAACAGAAGAAGCAAGTTTTTAATCCCTGCCAATTAACTGAGCTCCATATGCCAATGCTGCAATGAAGTTTAATGTTTTTATTGTTGAACAGGAATGGGAAAAGAAAACAGGAAAATCAATTGAACAAGGCATAATCCAAAACTGGTAGTTGGCCCAAGAAACCATTGACTTTAGTTGGTTCTGCATAGAGCCACATTTTTGGAAAATTAAAAATTGAAAAAAAAAAAAAGGAAAGAAACAAAAGAAAAGAAAAATAACGAGACCTTTTTACAAACTTAAACAGCAAAGAATTTGTAAAACAAAGAAAGAAAGAAACAGAAATTAATCAAAAATGAGAATTTGATTTACTAGGTTCTATTATGTAAAAGTCAAAAATCCCAAAGAAGACCACAAACATCAATACCTGAATAAGGAATTCTTCCCTCCAATTGTTTAGATTGTCAAATGACTTCATTGAATTTACATCATACACAAGAACGCAGCAATCAGCACCCCTGTAGAAAGCGACACCTAGACTTTGAAATCTTTCCTGGCCAGCAGTATCCCAGATCTGCAAAAACAGAAGGTTTACTAAATTTAAGAAACACAGTAAGTTTAAGAAACCCGTATAGGTAGATAAAACATAGTGATAGAAACGGCAAGAAAAAAGAAATTCTGGTGTAAACAAGAAAGAAGAATTGTGAATAATACTGGCACCTTAGAAAAAACTAGAAGTAATAATATGATCAATCACTTGAACTGTATGGCCAGGGAAAATAAAGATAGCCAGTCAAAATTCTTTGTCATATAACAAGAGAGACTGATGTGATAGAACATAACACATTTAACTCAAAACCAACGGTACGAAAGAAAACACACAATTAACCTGCTAAAAAGCTGGCCGTTACTAATTTTTAATCTGCACATACTCGTTTCCATTAATATGATAACCAGTGCATATTGAAGACATTTTCATAGCATTTCACCCTCCCCAATTTATGTCGGTTGAGAAAAGAAGTAAAACAAAACAAACATGTGTAGAACTCAAGCTAATTAAAAAGGAAATCAACTAAATACCCACCCATCCAACCCCCCCCCCCACCAACACACACACACACACACACAAAAGGCATCTCAAACAATAAAATGGACTAACGAGCATCATAAGACATTGATTTGACATCCTACACACCCCTCATCATATCCTATAAATTCTAAGTATTCTGTATCTATAATGATCCACCCCAACAAAAAGGCAAACACAAAGCAATTGGAGGGGCCCATTTAGGATCACATGTATGCGAGAGAAACTAGGTTCAATTGGGGAAATAGATATGGCTGCACCAAGTAGCAGCCTCCCACTTAAGAAAACATCATATACAACACCTTCCACATGGCCTACAAACTGAAATACCTGTTAATTAAACTGATACTCCACTACTTCTACAGAAAGGAAAATAAGGGCGTCATATCAGCTACACAGCTGTACATGACCAACCAATTGTAAAGAAGATACATTTTACAAGAATGTCATATTATGAAGCATCTTATTACCACATTTTCCCATAAATTCAAGAGCCTTGATGAAAACTTCAAACATTTTGTTGGATGCTCTCATCATGTTAAAACTGTGGCCACAAAGCTGTATATCATTTCAACAAAAAGATGAGAATAACCCACTCCCACTCCCACTGAAACAAACAAAGAGATGCAACATTTTTTCCATCATGTTATTTTTAGTCCATAATTATTTTCAAATTCTAACAAGGAAAAAGACACTGTAAATGGGTGCCATATCCATATTCGACACGTATCATACATACATACACTTCTAACACTTCAAGATACGTCTCGGGCACACCACATGGCATGTCCTATTATTTTATTAATTTTTATTCAAATATATGATTAAAAAATCTAGATTTAAATAGTCGAAACTCTTAAAATTAAAAAATCTTAGAACTTATATTTTGAATATTGAATTATGTATTAAATTAGTTTTGTCGTGAATGTTATATTCATGTATACAACTAATAAAAGTATACAAAATTTATATTTTTTGGTTGTACCCCCAAAGTGTCCGTATCTTCATTTTTTTAAAATCGTTATATCCATATCCGAACATGTGTCATATCCAGATCCTATATCCATATTCATACTTCTTAGACTTCTAAAAAACTAACTAATGCAGTGAAACAAAAGCTAATGAAAAGGGGAACTTTATATGAGTTGTTGTTCCCCTATCGGGAAGCGGGTCTTAGCTAAAGAATTGGCTACAAGGTGCCAAGGGGAGGAGTGGAGTAAACAATTCCACTACAAGGTGCAAAAGAGGGAAAATTATTCCATGTTATAGTCATTGTAAAATGACTTCCACAATGATTGAAGTACTTGTAAAGTGATAGCAAATTTGTCCTAATGCTAAAATCATGGAGGCTGTCACACTATGTGACAATCATCTTGAGATTGTCATATTAAATAATTTCTTGCAAAAGAGGTCAAACAGGCATGAACACCACATATTAATGTGATAAAAAAAAATGAAAAACCTACATTCTCATCCCTCAAAATCACGAACAGAACTTTATCAAGAATGGGGATTTCCCAGCCAATTAAAGAGTTTCAATGCCATAATATAAGCTTATTTTGCAATAGTAGTTGGTTGCAATCCTGTAGAAAGTTTTAATACGTCACTACACTAGCTAAGTTGCTTCCTTTAGAAAAAGTGCTTTTTCCTTTCAAAAATTTTTGTTGTAGATTCGAGAAGTATTATTGATGGATGAAGCAAACTCCTTTTCATGCATTAGTGACTTAACATTTAAAAGCAACTCATGGCCAGCAGTTAGATCAAAACATTTGATCAAATCCAACAAACATCAGCAGGACATTCAAAGATAACCAGACAAAAGAAAACTTACTCTGGTCATGTAAATGCAGAGTCTATGAAATATTTGACATATCAGTTCATCCTAATTTATCATTTGTTCCATTGTTTTCTCAACCAATTTGAACATGGAAAGAAGCAAACATTGAAGTACTTCGATAACAAATAAGTATAGAATATGGAAAATAGCACATGAAAACTCCAACAAAAAATTAAAAAAAAAAAAAGCATTATCACTAACCTGTAAAGTGAAGAGCCTATCTTCAAACTGCACTTCCTTCGTCAAGAAATCAGCCCCAATAGTTGCCTTGTATTGGTTGCTAAACTTCTTGTTCACATATCTAAAATCAAGCATTCAAGGCAAGCAACAGCAAATCCAAAGAAAAGGTTTGCCACACACACAGATTCAATTATTTAAGATAGCAGCACAACATGAGTTTAATTAAACCAATAAACAAACTAAAACAAGGATACTGATTCATCAAAGAGGTCTTCCCCACCCTGCAATTCACACACAAAAGAAACAGTCACACCAAATAAGTTGTAAACGTATAATTCAAACAACACATCCACGTATAAAAAAATTATAAACATCATACATGGGATTAGAGAGAGAGAAAGAGAAAGACCAATTCCTCGTACAATTAGATCAAAATCGACTGAACCAAAATTCAGTTGAATTTACATGTGGAAAGATCTAAAACATAAATGTCTAAAAACCCTAAATTGAAGATTCAAAGCAGCAGCAAAGAGACACACACACACACATATAACTCACCCGCTGTCGCCAAGGATTATAACCTTAAGAAGCGTTCTTCTACGGGAAGGCATGGTAAGAGTGCGGATCCGCTAGGAAAGGCGCCGATCTAGAGAGAGATAATTTTAGAGAGAGAATAAAGCTGTAATTGGGGATTGGGGAGCTTCGTAGCAGTACTAGTAATCCTTTAACAAATTTCTTGTTCTTCTTGAGTTCCTCTCTCTCTCTCTCTCTCTCTCTCTCTCAAGTCACGACAGCGCAGGACAGCATAAATTTTGAGTTTCTGCCGTTTGAGAACGCAATTGGACTCGTGACGGACTCACCACAGAGCTGTAATGGGTTGGACTCAAACACCGCTGGGACCTGTTTGGCAAATCAATTTTAAATCATTTTTTAAAATATTATTTTTTAATAATTTTCAAATATACTTTGACTTTTAAAAAATATGTGCCAAAAAATCTATGCTTTTAAATCTAGGAACAATCTTTTAATACTTTTTTGGTTAAAAATAAATTTATGTCATTTAAGAATTTTTAATATAATATTTTTCTTCAATTTTGTTAAAAATTAGAATTACGCTCTTTAAAAAAAAAATACTTTTAAGAGTTTTTAGATAGGAAAGCAATATACTATCAAAACTTCTTAACGTAACTTTTTACTAGGATAATATAATGATAGTATTTATGTAAAAAAAAAATACTAATATATTATTATTCTAGTTTATAAATACATATCATTCTAACATTAAAAGTACATTTGTAGTGACAAAAAGATAGAATGAGATAAATTGAGATAAGTTATAAGTTCGTAATTCGTGCAGTGAGATAAAAAATGAATAACTTTTAGAGTTTTAATATTTTTCACTATTTTTTAGATTTTTTTCACCCAAACAGGGCCTAAAGAAAGTTATTTTTTATGGTTACATTTATATATTTTTTCTTTCATGGTAAAAAAATAGAATTACAGGTAAATATCTCAAAAATAAAACAAAGTTCTACCTGAATTTTTCCCAAAAAAAATGAGAAAAAGCCCTTTTTTTTTTCCACAGCAAAGTAGTGTTGGTTATAAGGCCTCGCAATTTGAGCTATAATGATCTGCTATGCTTAGTGGTTTTCTTTTTTTTTTTATTAATGTAAAACGATTCGTTTAAACGTAATTATAGATATGTTTGAAGTGATAAAAAATGAGATAAAATCATATAAAGTGAAATAACTTATAAATTCGTAATTCGTATAGTGAAATAAAAAATAAATAATTTTTAAAATTTTTTCATATTTTTCTCTATTTTTAAAATTTTTTTTTTTCGCTCTAAACAAAACCTATAAAATGAAATTGGAGCTATAATTTGCTACAAAATTATTACGTAGGCATGTATGTTAAATGAGTGCGGTGGAATTATAAGAATAGTTAAAATTACGCAAATTACTCTAAAGTGGCGTTTGGAGTGATAAAAAATAAGAAAAAAGTGATTTGGGTTAACTTTGGCCGAATAATCCGTTAGAACGAACTCTAAAGTGGCGTTTGGAGTGATAAAAAATAAGAAAAAAGTGATTTGGGTTAACTTTGGCCGAATAATCCGTTAGAACGAATTTACCAGACCGTTCTAATAGATTCAAATTTTGTCACTCATTTTTCAAGACCGTGGGAACGGTTTTCCAAATCCGTTCTCACGAATTCAAAAAATTTTGTAAAAAATAATAACAACGGTACTCGTTTAAAAGATTTTGACAAGAATAATATGATTATTAAAAAAAATTTATGCATTAGATTAACCTTCTTCCAGATTGTTGGTTTTTTTAAGCGAATTTTAGATTTTTAGTAAAGGCGGGAAAATTTTAAATTAGTAATGGTGGAAAACAAAATAAAATTTTTTGGAGATTTATTTTGTTTTTTAGAATTCCAAACGGTGCCTAAATTTAATAAGTTATAAAATTATTTTAAATATAAAATTATTACATACTTTCGAAATTAAAAACTTGACACGCGCGCCTTTAAAAGGCGGGAGGCCAACTTGTTATACTATATAGGCTCCGTTTGGAGTTAAATAAAATAAAATAAAATCTTACAAATCTTTACAAACATAAATTATGAGACAGCAAAATTTAAATTATTCACTCACTGCACAAATAACGAGACATTTACTTTTATAATTTTATTTTATTTTATACACTTTTATGCAACTCCAAACACACCCATATTATTAAAGGAGAATATTAGATTAATTTAGGATAATTATTCAATATTTACTTCCAAAATTGTCCCGCTAATTAATTATTTATTGTTAAAATAAGTTTCTAATTGATTATCTTAAGGATAATTACCAATGCCTCGTCTGGAGTAAGAAAAAATAAGATAAATTGAGATAAAATATGATTTGAAGTTAATTTTGACGTATTTTTTCTAAAAAGTCACAAACCGTGGGAACGATTTTCCAAATCCGTTTTCACGGATTCAAAAAAATTCACAAAAAATAGTGACAATGGTACTCGTTTGAAAACTTTCGACACGAATAATATAATTATATAAAAAATTTACACATTCGATTAACCTACTTTCAGATTTTTTTTAGCGAAATATTAGAATTTTTTGAAATTAGTGATGGCAGAAAAATTAGAGGTAGAGGGGTTGTTAGAGATTTATAGAGTTTTATCTTACTCCAAAAAAAATATTATTACCTTTTAACCGCACCCACGTGGATAATGTCAATAAAAGTTTTTTAGTTTTCTTTTTAACTTATATTTGTTTTATATAACTTTTTTTAATCAAAATTTAATTTTTTTTGTTTAGTAATTTTTAGCTGTGTTATTAGCACGCATAAGAAAAATTATTAAAAAATCAAAAAATTCAAGTCTAGTTTTAAAAAGTAAAAAAAAAAATTAATTTCAATAAAAAAAGTCCCGTAAGACAAAAAAAAAACACAAAAACAAAAAATTGTGTTTAAATCATACTTTGTAATCTTTTAAGACTATTAGTCACACAAAAAAAAAAGTGTTGCTTTTAAGTCACATTAATGTATAAAATTTTGTGAATAGGTCACACTTTTGAGTGGGTCCCACGAGTTTATTTTAAATATAATTTCTAATATACCAAGAATACCTTTGATTTCTATAATTAAGTTAGACGAGAGTTGCCGGAAGTCTCGCTAATCGAAAATCATGTTTCTTCCATTTTTGTTTTTCTTCCTTATAAATCGTATGAAGATATGGTATATTATTAATTTGAACGAGCACCAACTGATATTAACGTCGGTTGAAGAAGGAATATATACAAATTTGTGTACCAGTATTGTTTCATATAAATATATGATCTTGTAAAAACAATAGCGAATAAAATGCTCACTATATAAACACAGTATCACATGGATGAGAGTACCACATGCATACGGTACTATTTTGTATAACATGCATGCTCTTGCAAAAACAGTATCGAATGTGTCTAGTATGCAAACAGTATCATAAAACACAAAAAGAAGTCACATATCTAACGTATGGCTGATAGTACCGCATGGCTGAGAGTACCACATACATGCGGTATTATTTTGTATAAGATGCATGCTCTTGTAAAAATAGTATCGAATGTGTCTAGTATGCAAACAACACCATGAAACACAAAAAGAAGTCACATATCCAACGTATGGCTAACAGTGCCATATGGCCAAGAGTATCATATGCGTGAGATACTGTTTTGTATAAGATGCATACTCTTGCAAAAATAGTATCGAATGTGTCTAGTATGCAAATAGTACCATAAAACACAAAAAGAAGTCACATATCCAATATATGGCTGATAGTACCACATGGCCGAGAGTACCGTATGCATGCGATACTGTTTTGTATAAGATGAATACTCTTACAAAAACAGTACCGAATGTATCTAATATGCAAAAGTCCCATATCCAATATATGGCTGACAGTACCACATGGATGAGAATACCACATACATGCGGTACTATTTTGTATAATATGCATGATTTTGTAAAAACAGTACCGAATGTGTCTAGTATGCAAACAGTATCATGAAACACAAAAAGAAGTCACATATCCAATATATGGCTGACAGTACCATATGCCCGAGAGTATCACATGAGTGTGGCACTGTTTTGTATAAGATACATGCTCTTGTAAAAATAGTACCGAATGTGTATAGTATGCAAACAGTACCATGAAATACAAAAAAAAGTCATATATCCAATATTTAGCTGATAGTACCACATGACCGAGAATACTACATGCGTGCGGTACTGTTTTGTATAATATGCATACTCTTGCAAAAACAGCACCGAATATGTCTAGTATGCAAACAGTACCATGAAACACAATAAAAGTCACATATCCAATATATGGCTGACAGTACCACATAGATGAGAGTACCACATGCGTGCGGTACTGTTTTTGTAAGAGCATGCATCTTATACAAAACAGTACCGAATGTGTCTAGTATACAAACAGCACTATTAATAGTTGGTTTGTGTTATGTATCAATTGATATTTTTATGGCAGTATGAAAACAGTATCGATAAAAACAATACTAATAAAAATAGTACCAGTACTGTTTCTAGTAGTACTGTTTCATATAGATGTATACTCTTTTAAAAATAGTACCGAATATACATTTAAATCTGTTTTGATTATATTTCAAAAATCAGTTTTGAATTTGTTTGTGACGAAGATAAAAAGTCGCGGAAGTTATGAGCGTTCAGATAAAACTAGCAGTTTCAAAATGTATTGAAAACGCGTGATGTCATTTTTTGTCTTTTTGTTGTAAGTGTGACTTATTCACAAACAAATTTTTTTTAGTATGGCTTAAATCCTTATAAGTCCATAAATAGTGACCGGTCTAAAAAAAAAAAAAAAAAAAAACTCATTTTTTTTTTCTTAATACCCAAACCAAGCATTAATCAAAAGCGTATTTACGTTTTAAAAAAATAACTCCAGCCAACATCAGAAAATTCAACTTCATTAAAAAGTACCAACAACTGTTTTGCACTCTAAACATACACGATGTTTATTAAGTTTATTTTATTTATATGTAACAAGTTTATAACCATTGTGTATAGGGTATTAACTCAATTGAGCACATGAGAAGGCCAGGTACGTTGTTGGTAGGGGTGGATACCTGCCTGTTGGATCGAAGAACCCACCCAATCCAGCTCGATATTTATAAGACTTGGGTTTGGGAATTTAGCCCATAAGGTTGGACTGGGCCAAAATTTTAAGTCCAGTCTAGTTTTGGACTGGATTTAGGTTTAGGCATCACAATTCAACCTAGCCAATCCTAACCCAAAATTAATAAGTGAGTCAGTCGAAAATTCAAACCCCTCAACACATGCATAAACCCTAGCCCCGCTCTTTCTTTTTTCCCCAACAAACTCTCAAACACTCAGTTGCTCTTCCTCTTTTTCCCTCACAATCTTCGCTCCCAAACACTCAACCGCCCTTCCTCTCTTTTTAGTCTGTAATACAAATTCTGTATCTCTCACTCTCACTCTTTTCTTCATCTCTTTAGCCTTCGCTCTTCTTTCTTTTCTCTTTTTCGTTTCACTCTTTCTTCCCGAAACCCTATATTCTTGTCGGTAAATCAGCAAAAATCTTTTCGGTCAGTTATGTGTAGGTCATTAATTTTAGAACATGACAAAAAAAAAAAAGAATTAGTAAAAAACTAATTTTATCTATTTCTTTGTTTTTTGGTGAATTTATGGTCTATCATTCTTATACATTAAACAAGTTTATGATTTTCATATTTTTTAATATTTTTTATATCTTTCGGCCCAATGGACAAGCTTGAGTTTTAAGTTTCTGGTGATAGACGAGGTTGAGTTCATAGTTTTTAGCTCGGTACCAAACCGGGCCGGGCTTAAGCATGTGCTCAAAGACTTGGCTCGAATGTGCCTAGCCCAAACCTAGTCCAGCCTAGCCTATTTCTACCCCTCGTCGTTGGGCCCTAAACTCACTTATATAGCAGGACTTGCTTGTAAATATTATGCTCTTAAAAAAAGAAAATCTGAAAACAATTAAGTTAAATTGCTTAATTTAAAGGATTTTTATCTATATACTATTTTTGAGTGCAATAATCAATTATGCATGGTTTGTATTTGTTGTAGCTGGGCTTAAGGCCGTTGAAGGTGGAGTTGAATTACAATTGTTAGGTCATTAAGAAGAGGTGAAAAAAGAACACAAAGAAATTAAGCAATGACAAAAATAGGAAACAAAGAAACAGTTAAGGATTATCTACAGTAATCCATTCAAAAATTCCTTGTTTAGCCAGTCGGAACCTGCCAAAAACAAACTATTAATTAAAATTAGCATTAGTTTCCCCCTAGTTAGGTTACTAGTATGCCCTTAAAAATTTCCCAAAATGACATGTATGCCCTTGCATGAAAGGTGCACCATGAAAGAAGGAAAAAATGGGAAAGAAAGTTCAAAAATAGGATTTTTTTTTGGGGTAAAGCTCACTACTTGTTTGTAGGAGAGGTTGAATGGGCAAGGCGCATGCAAGGGAGGCTCCCCCATCTCTTCGTTGAAATTATTACCAAGCAATATTTCTCTTCCCTCCTTTCTTGAGAATCCTCCCTGCCCTTCTTCCAAAGGTACCTCTCCTTTCCCTCTCCCGTCTCTGTGTGTGTGTGTGTGTCTCTCTCTCTCTCTCTAATCTCTATTTTTCTCTCTCTACAGTACAAGAAGAAGAACATATGATTGTTGTTGAGTATTATAGCCATAGGGCAATACAAGTAAATGATGAGAAATGACCATATCCCATTGACATAAGTTTCTTTTCTTTCATGGCTGATGAGATATATACCTGTTTTTACATATATATGTATATATATGCATTATATTTTTCTTTTGTATTTGTGTTAATTTGGTTCTTGAATCGTGGTTAGGGGCAGCTCATTGGAGGAAAGGCAGGGGTTGCCGAGCGTGTTTTGATATAGATCGTTGCAAAGAACTACGTTTAAAATGGCTTCGTCACCCTCATCAAACTCTACACAGCAATCTTCAGACTCCTCGCCACCTCCACCACCAGACTCCTCGTCGCCGCCACCGCCACCAGACTCCTCACCGCCACCTCCATCAGATTCTTCACCGCCACCGCCATCAGACTCCTCACCGCCACCGCCATCTCCAGACAATTCAAAGTCTCCGCCGCCGCCATCACCATCGTCTCAACCGCCACCCCCACCCTCCAAGCAGAAATCTCCTCCTCCGCCTTCGCCTTCCAAGGGAAACTCCAAATCTCCTCCGCCGCCGCCACCACCACCCCCGCCGCCGCCGCCGCCGCCACAAAAGAACAGCCACTCTCATCATTCCCCACCGCCGCCAATCTCCCACAGCCACAAGACGCCATCATCAAGTAAATCCAAGTCATCGTCCCATAGCAGCTCATCGTCCTCATTAACCAGCAACAAAAACCTCATAGTCGGAGTAGTCGCCGGGGCAGCGCTGTTGCTTCTTGTCATGGTCGCGTTGGTGTGCTGCTGCTGCTGTAAAAAGAAGAAGAAAAGAAAGCACCTAGAACAGATGACCTATTTCGGGAACAATGCTGCTGGAAACAAGAGTATGTGATCTCTTACCTAAACCCAAAAATAATGACTTTGAATGCAAATTATACAACGAACCTTCATTAATTTTGTAGAAAGACAAGATTTAGGTTGTTCTTCATTATTGACGATGGGTTAATTAACTAATAAAAAGAAATTATAAATGATTGGTTTAACTAGAAATAAAATAAAATAAAACAAATTTCACTTTTTGTCTAAAATTTATCAAAAAATTCGCTTCTGCCCTCCTACAATTATCTTACCAACATAAATTTTAAGATTTTAATTGTTAAAAAAAAATTAAATTCGTAAAATATTTTTGAGAAAAGCTGGGTTCAAAGTAAAATTTATCTAAAAAAATAACGCTCTCCTTTAACATATTTGGAAAAAAAAATAAATGCATCTTCTCGATCGTAGTCGACTTTCACGGTTAGTTTGAATGAAGTGAAATAGAAAGAAAAGAAAGGAAGAAAAAAATTTTAAAATTAATAGTTAGCTTGTGAGCTTTTTAGGGGAAGAAAAAAAAAGAAAAGAAATTGAAAGAAAAATAAGAATTAAAATTTTAAAATGACATATTTATTCATAAAAATAAAATAAAGAGTAATAAAAAATAAATTATAAATATATCTTAAGATTAAATAAATTAATTACACTCTAATTAATCAAATAATTTAATGATAAAATAATTATTTATTTATTTTTTCATTTCTTCTTAACTCACGAATAAAGAGAAGAAAATTATTATCTTTTATTTTTTAAATTTGTAAACAAATAGACGGAATAATTATTTCTCTTCTCTTCTAATCAATATTTTTTTTTTCTTTTAAACTCACAAAGGGTGCCTCAAGAATGAGATGGTAGATTATTTCAATTGAAATGGAACACAGTAAAGGTGGATTCATTATTATTATTATTATTATTATTATTTCTATGTACTAAGTAAGACTTTCATGCAGCTAATCAATATTACAACAGTGGACAACATGGTAATTGGAATAATTCTAATCCATACGGTGATCACGCTGTCAAGATGCCTCCTCCGCCTGCTTACGTCAGTTCGTCGGAATGGCAAGCCGTGCCGCCACCACCCCCGCCACCGATTAGCAGTGAGATGAGCTCCACCGGCTTCTCTGGCTCCTACCAACCCCCATTGCCTCCGCCGCACCCATCCCTTTCTCTCGGCTTCAACAACAGCACCTTCACCTACGAGGATCTGTCGGCGGCCACCGGAGGGTTCGCGAAGCAAAACCTGTTGGGGCAAGGCGGTTTTGGGTATGTTCACAAAGGGGTGTTGCCGAATGGGAAGGAGATCGCGGTGAAGAGCCTCAAGACGGGTAGCGGGCAAGGTGACCGGGAATTTCATGCCGAGGTTGACATTATCAGCCGCGTCCATCACCGGCACCTCGTGTCCCTCGTGGGGTATTGTATTGCAGATTCTAAAAGATTGTTGGTTTATGAATTCGTTCCCAACGGCACCCTCGAATATCACCTTCATGGTATGTTAATTTCAAACTCCGATCTCCCCCATTAAATAACATTAGGAATTGTTTTTTTTCCCCTCCCAGAAAAGATAGTAATTTTATTTTTTATTTTTTTACATCCATTGTTCATAAAACTCCCTCATTGTTTGATTAAATTTTGTGCGAGAATGGTTTGGTGAACCTAACATTAATTTTGGAAAAAAAATGATACGCTAATATATAAACCCTTTACAAGACAACATCACTATACAAATTAATTAAATTGAACAATTGTGAGTATGTCATTTTAAAATAATAAACATATTAATTGACACTATAATTACAGAATTATGCTAAATGAATTTTATTTTTAATTTTTCACACTTTAAATTGAATATGGATTACATTTATCATTTTTCTTAATTATAATATTATTATTGTTTTTCTATAGTATACTAATATAGAATTGCATTTAATTTTAATGCGTTAATTGTTTTTTTTTTTTTAACACAAATAAAAGGTACGTTATAATATAACATTTTATTATTTTATAATTTAACCAGATATGAAAAAAATAATAATAATAATTACGGCTAATTCCGATTCCAAGTAGCACGCATTTCTAGTTGGCCTCAATGTTTTTGAGTTGTGGTGGTTTCAAATGTGCACTTCCCTCAAACAATTAAAGATGCAACTGCAGAAATTTTAAGTTGACCTAATGGCAAATTTACAGGAAAAGGTGTCCCTAGTTTGGACTTCGAAACAAGGCTCAAAATCGCATTGGGATCAGCCAAGGGGTTCGCTTACCTTCATGAAGATTGTAAGTCATGATTCATATACATATATGTATACATATAATCTCTTTCTCTCTCTCTCTCTCTCTCACACACACACACACACACACAACAATGTGTCATGTGCAGGCCACCCCCGCATTATCCACAGAGATATCAAAGCAGCTAATATTCTCCTTGATTTCAACTATGAAGCCAAGGTACATCTCACTCCACCCCCCTTCTACCTCTATGATATTTGATGATCTATTTTTTTTATTTATTTATATAACACATATGTATGTATGTAGCATTTTGATGAAATGGAAACTCTGCATTTGTTTAAATCAGTTGATGAATGTGGAATATGTAATATTTATGCAGGTTGCAGATTTTGGATTAGCTAAACTCTCTAATGACAATTATACTCATGTGTCCACACGTATTATGGGAACATTTGGGTAAGAAATTAAAATTACCTTGCATCTAACAACCAAATTTAACTCTTTTGGCTAGCTTTCTCTTAATGCCAGCACTAGTTAATTAATTAGGAAAAAAAAATATTGCATATTCTTTTTCATTATAATTAATAAGCACAAAAACAATAATAGATGACAAGAGTTACAAATAAATTGACTTGGGATTTTTATATATTTTTAAATACAGATACTTGGCACCTGAGTATGCATCAAGCGGCAAGTTAACTGAAAAATCTGATGTTTATTCTTACGGTGTTGTACTCTTGGAATTGATTACTGGACGTCGTCCCGTGGATGTCAACAGCGATGAGGATGACAATCTTGTGGACTGGGTAAGGATCGATTTTCTTTTCCAAATATTAATTACAATGGAAATTAATTGCCAAGTTTCACCATGTTTTTTCACCAAGTAATGTGACTTTTGAAAATCAAAATTTTACATGGTAATTATGCCATCCAATCAAATCAATCAATAAACAAATGGGGTGAAATTTAACTGCGATGTATATATATTGTGGCTTTGTATTTTTTCTTGCTTGTATGATAACTTTTGCTGTTTGCGCATGCCTTTGTGGAATACACAGGCTAGGCCTATTCTAAATCGTGCAACGGAAGGTGGAAGCTTTGAAGAGCTGGTGGATCCTCGACTGGGGGATGACTACAATCCCCAGGAGATGCAGCGAATGGTAGCTGCTGCTGCTGCCTGCATTAAGCATTCTGCAAGGAGGCGCCCAAAGATGAGCCAGGTACATTATACAAACACACCATATATATAGTGTTTGGTTAGAAAAAAGTTAATCAAAAAGTACAGTAAAAGTACAAAAAATTGATATAAAGATGATATGTGACAAAATTTAATTAGAAGAAAGTACAAATTTTTTATAACTTTTGGTATTTGGTTGGAGGCCAAATAGCCCCATAAAGAGAGAGGGGACAGAACCAATTTCGGTGTATAACAGTTATAAATAAGAGTTATGAATTAACCGAGCGTAACCTATATCTCAGTGGTTGAGAGTCTCTCCTACCCGCTCATTACTCAAATTCTAGTCTTCTCCCTCCCTCTTGAAAAAAAAAAATTTACTTTAAAAAAAAAAGAGTTATGAATTAACCATAATTTTTAACCAAAAAATATTTATTTTTCCTCACAAAACTGTCATTTCCGATTATTTTTATACATATTTTTTGTTAAAATTCAAAAAAACCGATTTTTAATATCATTTTAACTCTATAAAACAAATTTCTATACCATTTTAAATTTTGGATGGCAAAATAAATGGCACTTAGGAAAAGAAAAAAAGAAAACCATGAGAATCACTTATATTTGACCCTTTAATCTCTGACTGAATTAAGAATTTATTTAATTAAAAGGAAATGAATAGGATTTTTTTTTGGACCGTAGTGGAAAATAAAAAGAAAAAGATACAACGTTTTGGAGTTAAAATAACTAAAACTTCAAAAATTGATATATTGATAAATTTTTTATTTTATTATTTTTTATCTATTTAAATAAAAATGTGTATTTAGAATTTTATATTTCATTTTCTTTTTTTTTAAGATTTTTTTTCATTTTACTTTTTCCTATTTTTTTTAATAAATTCCCACTCCAAGCACACCGAAGCACTAGCATATATTTGTAAGAGAGACAAGAGAGTGAAAATATATGTAAAAATTAGTATAAATAAATAAAAATTATAATCTCATAATTTATGTCGTGAGTAAAAAAATTTTAAATTTTTAAAGATTTGTAGAGTTTCAAAAAAATTTAGAACGCTCCAAATACATCCATATATACAATGAAGTAAAAGCAGTAAATTAATTTAGTTTTAGTTTCACATGTATGGTCCGATTTTAAGTAGATTTTGAGGGATTTTGCAATTAAACTAGCAAAGCTTGGTGCATGTGAAACAGATTGTGCGTGCCCTGGAAGATGATGTCCCGCTGGAGGACCTGAACGCAGCAGGGAAGCTTGGGCACTCGGGCTTCGATTCTGGCGGTTCTGACTCGTATGACAGTTCAACGTACAATTCTCAGATGAGGGGATTTAGGAAGTCAAGCCAGGACTTAACCAGCAGCGAGCACGGCGCCAGTACCGGAGAGTTCGCACCCCGCCGTTCCCCCTTCAGCATCGGTGATTCCCAAGAACTCCGATCAAACCGAACACACAGCCCTTGATCCATCAACATTCTCAAAGAAGATCGATCGATCGATCGATGGCCATATATATATATATACATAGTTGCTGACAAGAACGGTCACAACTACATGCAATTCTTACGTCGAATGCGCCGGCCGACCGATCGATGGATGAACTAACTCTCTATTTGCTTGAGGTAGATCACGCATCCGCAATGCTCAATACGAAAGCAGATGGGAATGAAAATTAATTAAAGGCCATCTGCGGGAGGATAATTAAATCAAGACTCAGTTTGTTGTTTCTTATTTTCTAACAATGTTTATTATATAATTAATGCAGTTTTTTTTTTTAAATTAATACGCTGGTTTTGTGGTTAAAACCCATTTGAATTTGTAACGCGTTTGGTATATACTGTATGGTCAATATACATTTTGACATATGTGTATTTTGATTTTGTACTTGCTTGCAATTTGGTTTACTTTTCACGTATACCCGCAAAAGAATTACGAGAGGAGCAAAACAAAGTTATCAGAATGCTGTAACAATTTTGAAATTTACAACTTTGAAAAAATAAGGTGGCATTTGGTTTTCTATTTTCTATTTTTGTTTTATATGTTAAAAATTTCAAAAAGAGGAAACAGAAAATACTTTGTTTTCTTTGTTTTGAAATTTTTCTTGTTTTTTTGTTAAAAATATCAAAATGACTTTTTATCATTTTTTATTTCATGTGTAAACTCATTTTCAGTTTTCAAAAATAAATTTTGAAAACACAAATAACCAAATGAATTTTGAGCTGTCCTCCTTATTTTTAAAAGTACAAAATGAAAAATGATTTGAAAATAGAAAATAGAATATAGAAAATGAAAACAGAAAACATAACATAGAAAAGTAAACCAAATGAGTCCTAATTCATTGAAAAAGTAATTTATTACGTAAGTACTATTATTAATTCATCCTCCGGCTAATGATATTTTCTGATAAAATATTTAATTTGATAGAGAACTATTTTCCCCTCGTACCATTAATCGATCAATCGAGTTTATTCTTTGATTTGATTCTCATTGTCATAAGTAACATGTTTGTAAAATACCTCACTGATATTTGTTTACATGAATATTATGAAGAAGTTTTAATTATAATCAATGGTTTCATGTCTGGCTATTTAATTGTATACCATGAATTACATTTTAGGATTTTTATCTCATAATTGTTAATTTCTGCACCATCACTTTAGTTTATGCCTATTAATTTAAATTATATTTATAAAAAAAATTATATTGCTAATAGAATTTATTGTGTTAGTTTTTCTCTATACAATTATTATGTACTTAGCAGGATAAATTACACTATTATTGCCTAAATATTAGTGTAATAAAAAATTTCCTTATTATTTGAAAATTACATAGATTTCTCTTACTTTTAAATATTATTAGCAATTGTTAATTGGATTTGGAAGCTGACATATAGTTAATGTTAGGTTTATAGCATCGCACGTTTAGACTTTTGAATTTTAATTCAACAGTTCTTATACATTTTACATATTTTTTAATTAAAAAATACACAAATATATTAGGAATATTAAATTTTAATCCAACGAAAAAGTGTAATGTCACGAAGGTAACACCTATAAATATGTCAGCTTCCCCTTTTTTTCTAATTAATTTTTAAATATTACTAATAATTTTTCCTCCCATTACTTTTTTCTTTAATAGGACTAAAAAAAACACAAAAAAATAATTTTATTATAAAAATTATAGACTTTTTCTAAATATATAAAAATTACAAAATATCCCAATCTATTTCAAATTATAGATACATCGATCCCCCTATTCTTTTCAAAATTATAAAAAACTCCCTTACTTTAAAATATTATTTTTCTTTCTTTTTTTGATCTTAGCATTACGTTTATGGGGTTGTTTGGAGTAAGAAAAGATGAGATAAATTGAGATAAATTGTGGTTTGGAGAGAGTTCGTAATGAGTACAGTGAGAGAAAAAAGTTAATGTGATATAAAGTTAACAGAAATTTATAGAGATTTTTGAAAATTTTCATCAAACCATTGCAAACCAAACATGGCCTATATCTAATCTTTTGTTACTTTTCCTATTAACAAATAAAACTGATATATATATATATATAGGTGAAAATTATTTTATAATGATTACACTACGAACCTTGTTTGTAATTATGTGATGCAATAAAATTTAAAAAATTTAAATTTAATCATTTTGATTTTCATCAAATTACATGAATATCATTAGATCATTTTAATATCTCGGAATTGATCTTTAATTTGACTGTACAAGTAAACTTTAGGCACAAAAAAGTTTCATTCATAATATATATTTTTTTATTAATATATGTTTTTTATTATGGTATCGATTTTTTTCATTAGAATGGTTGATTTTTTTAAAACAAATTCATCACGAAAATAGGTTGATTTAGTTTATTAATTGGTTAAATTCATTTTATTTAATTCGTTAATTGTTAATTTTATTTCATTTTAGCCATAAATCCAAAAAATTTAGCCTGGTGATTTGTCCTTATTTTATGGCTGTTTGATCCTTTGAATTATTTCAATTCGGGAATCGTAGCCTTCACCAGTTCCTGTAATTGTAGCTTATGGGAAGCAAAGGCTTCAGCAGCTTCCATAATCAAGGTTACTTTCATGAAAAAGAGAAAAAAAAAATAATAATAAAATAAAAAAGGAGGAAAAAATAATGAAAATAATAAAATATAAAAGGGACTTCCATAAACTTTTACAAATTTTTTACCAATTATCAATTTTTATTTTATTTTTTTAACTTTCTTCACTAAAATTTATCAAATATATTTAAGATTTCGACTAATTTTCTCAAATTCTTATAAATTTTAACTAAATACATAATTTTTTTTAAAAGTGACATGTGACACTAATAAGACAAAATTTGTTAAAAACTCTTTTTTTTTTTTTTTTTTTAGTCAAATGGCCCATTATACTCTTTATCCGGAGGTCGATTTGTTTAATTTACATTTTAAGTACTTAGAACTAAAATAAAGTTATAAACGGAGGTATTAAATTTAAAAAAAAAAATATTTTAGTTTGAGTTGTAAATTACAAGAGGAATTAAAGGTAGTTATTTTGGAATTTATTCAAAGTTAAATTCATAAGCTTTTGATTGAATTTTCTAATATTTTCAATTTACATTAAACACATGGAACTGAAAATATTGTTTTAAAATTTAAGAGTATTGATATTTTTCACATTTATAAAAATTAACTAAAATTTTTTTTTTCTATTTTATGAGCAAACCGATACTTTAATTTTTACCACAAAGCATTCTTTTATCTGCATTCCTTTCAAGATAAATAGTATCAGAAAAAAATTTATATTTTTTTACTAAATGAGAAATGAATATGTTTGGAGTGATAAAAAGTGAAAAAAAATGAGATAAAGTAAGAAAAATTGTGAATTCGTAATGCGTGCAGTGAAATAAAAAAGTTGATGTGATAGAAATTTTTTAGAGCTTTTTTTAGATACCAAACGGTGCCTTGGTTAGGCCGAAAAAGTGGCATATTTTTTTTTATATTTTTGAAAATTAACAATGACTATTTATTTTCGATATTTTTTTATCGGGCTTTATTTATTTATTTATTTGCGGGGGAGTACTCATCGAGTTTTCATTATTGACAAACGAAAATCAAGAACGAGTACTAAATAGCTTATATAAATAGTGTAGAAGTGAATGCTTTGATCGAGATCTGCATTCGTTCCCTTGTTCGGCCAAACAGAGCTTTACTTCTCTCTGTTACTCCATCAACGTCTCACAGATCTTTGCAGTTCCGGCGACCTCTCAATGGCTCAACCGTTCGTTAAGAAGGACGACGACCGAGACGACGAAGGTACCTATTCGGAATTCGATAATTTCATTTTTGGTTTCTTCATGTAACGGCTATCTATTCGTCAGTGTAGGGCGATTTGTTTGATTCCATTGGTCGGTTCTATTTTGTCCTTGGTCTTCAATCCTTGAATCGATGGCTTAAATTGTTGGTGGTAGTTTCAGATCCGTATATATGTTTGAGACTCTTGTTCCGATTTTGAATGAATTATAGCAACTACGAATTCAATTTAGTTGATCTGCTAGCGTTATAAATCGTCGGACTGGTAACTCAGAGGAAATTGGTTTTACTTATGTCGCGTCTTTGTTCTGTCAAATTGGTTGTAGATGTGTCAATTGCTTGTTTTTTGTGCTGATTATCGATGTGTCGTAAGAGAAATTAGTAGTTTATAGTTGACATGTTGGTAAGTTCTTAGATCATTTAACTCATTTGAGATCTCATCTTAACAATGCAATTTTCTTCTGATTATATGCTTATTTTATTGTTTGTGGAATTACATTCTCATGTTGATTGCCTGGTTTTAACATTTCGCAGCCGAGTACTCTCCATTCCTCGGGATCGAGAAGGGTGCTGTCCTTCAGGAAGCTAGGGTTTTCAATGATCCTCAGCTTGATGCAAGGCGATGTTCACAGGTGCTTTTGCCTTTTTGCGACTTAGCTATCAGATGCAGTCTTTTGGTGTTTTTTTCAGATACTGATTTTATCTGTCTTGGTTTGTATGCGTTTGCATTTTCAGGTCATTACAAAACTCTTGTACCTTTTGAATCAGGGGGAGACATTTACAAAGGTCAGGTTTCTATGCCACAAGTTGTTCTACACACATTCACTAGCATCTATGAACATCCTAGGCATATTTATGTGTACATTAGTATGAGGTCTTAATTGTGACTTTTAAGAAATGGGCATAAAGTCAGATATTTATTTGTTTTCTGGTGCTTTTTATTAAACGTTCAAACTTGCAGCTGTGATAAAGTTGGTTATTTTTTGTTTCTGGATTGATTTGTTTGTGTTTCTAAAATTTTAGATTGAAGCCACGGAAGTCTTCTTTGCTGTAACAAAGTTGTTTCAATCGAAAGATATTGGATTGAGGAGAATGGTTTATTTGATAATAAAGGAGCTGTCTCCCTCTGCAGATGAGGTTATATTCACATTGGTTTCTTTTATTTTTTTATTCGTCACAAATTTGCTTTCAAGAAATTTAGGCAATGAAATTTTACTTATTTGATGAAGGTCATTATTGTAACAAGCTCACTAATGAAGGACATGAATAGCAAGACTGATATGTATCGGGCAAATGCTATTCGTGTTCTTTGTCGGATCACGGATGGAACGCTTCTAACGCAAATTGAAAGATACTTAAAACAAGCAATTGTAGACAAAAATCCTGTGGTTTCTAGTGCAGCACTTGTTAGTGGAATCCATTTACTCCAGGTGCTATTCAATTGTTCTGATATCTAATGCATCGGTAGATACTGCAATCCTCTGACCCTGTTCAATTGTCTGCCCTAACATATGTTACTTGTTTAATAGACAAACCCGGAGATTGTGAAAAGGTGGAGTAATGAGGTGCAAGAAGCTGTTCAATCAAGGGCAGCACTTGTACAGTTCCACGCCCTTGCTCTGCTCCACCAGGTATGAATGACTTGTAACTTGATGTTGAGAATTTTGTTTGAACCTCGGACTAGTTGGTTTTAAACATGATGTTGTGATGTGATTGTAGTTCATAACTTTTTTAAGTATTGGAATAACTATTGGAAATGAGTTGCTCATGAGGTTGTAGATGTGATTGTGTGCGCATAGGATAACTCACCAAAGCATGCAAATTTACCATTGATTATATATGGCTTAGGGCTTCTATTGTATTAGTGCGAATTTGATCAACTGAAGTGTTATGTGTGTACTTAGTTCTGTTACTTATGGGCTCAGTTCTGTTTTTGGTGGTAATTTTTAGTAAAACTTATTTTTCTTTAGTTCTATTAACATGATTTCATATGGGTTGCCCAATTTCATCCTAATATATGTATATATTTGGTTGAGTAAATTTGGTTGCCTTATGCCTTCTCTTGTGAGAGAGAATTGTAACATTGGTTGAATGATTTGAATTTTATGTGTTAGATGTTTCTTTGTCAATCTCATGATTGCCTTTTACTTATCAGCCAAAAAAAAAAAAAAAAAAATCACTGAATGGCTTTTATCTTCTCCCACAAAGAACGTGGTACATGTGTTTCTTATTACATCTTTTAATAGTGTTTCCCATTTACTTCAATTTTGTGAAACTAATTATTTTCGTCCTAATAATAGCATATGATTTCATAAATGTTTTCCTATTTAATTTCATTAAGTTAGAATAAAATGAAGTTCTATAAAATTTTTTAATGTTTTATACTTCACGTCAATTATAAAAATAAAAAATAAAAAAATTATTTCATTATATTAGCGCAGACACAAAAACATTTTGGAAATATTTTGAGATCAACAAAAAAATATGAATACATAAAAATGTTTAGAAAATAGAAATTTTTTTAAAACATGTGGAGGTCTAATAATAGTGAGTTAATAATATTTTTGTATATTATGATGTATTTTTTAATGATCAAATATACACACTTGCATGTGCACACTGCATGCTAACTTTGTTTTTTTTTTTAAAGGAAGGTAGAAAGAAAGAAAAGAAAATATGTTCGTTATGGTTCACATATGCTGGAAAATGCTTTTCTTATTCTTACTTAACGAACATATTTTTCTTTTCTTTCATTTTTCCATTTCACTTTACCCATAGAATGTCAATTGCAAAAGAACCAGAAATATTTCCATCATTGATCAACAAAAGCATGAAGTGTTGGCAAGAAGGATGAGTTGTGCCTCTGACCAATGAAAAGACAAGGCCCATTAATACAAATAAACTAAGATCCCAAAGAATAAACAAAAGTAAAATCACTTAAACCAGCTGATGATTATTTATTTATGAATATTCCAGTCTGATGCTTGCTTTTAGTGGATAGGCCCTTCTCTGATGATGGTTTCTAGCTAGCCTAATATATAGCTGTCTTCTGTTACGAGTGCATTTGTCATGCATTTGTATTTTGTAGGACTGCAGGTGCTTCTGCAATTACTCTTACCACATAACATAAACAATTTCATAATATCCCAAAAAATCTTTGTTGTGGAAGCTTTCTTGTTGATTTAGTTCATTTGTTATCTAGGCTACATTCTAGAACAGAAAGGTGTGACTAAAATGAGGTGATATATACTTTTTTGATCAATAAAATGAGGTGGTATATAACTTGATAGAATTTAATGTTGTTGATTGCCAAATTTGCAGATTCGTCAAAATGACCGATTAGCTGTTAGCAAGCTAGTTACGAGCTTGACTAGGGGAACTGTTCGTTCACCTCTGGCTCAGTGCCTCTTGATTCGTTACGCTAGCCAGGTGCATTTTCTTCCCCTAGGGGCCAATACATCGTTAGTTGTTTAATTGTCTCAAGTGTCTTGTCCTCATTTATCAATGTTATTGCATTGAAAAAAAAATGTTTTCAGGTTATCAGAGAGTCTTCTATGAACAGCCAGACTGGAGAGCGCCCATTTTATGACTATCTTGAGGGTTGCCTCCGCCACAAAGCAGAAATGGTTATATTTGAAGCTGCTAAGGCAATCACAGAATTGAATGGTGTGACAAGCAGAGAGCTGACTCCGGCAATTACTGTCCTGCAGCTCTTTCTAAGTTCTTCCAAGCCAGTGCTTCGGTTTGCTGCTGTCCGCACTTTGAACAAGGTCAATATTCTTAAAGCTACCGTTACAACAGAAAAAAAGGGAAAAAATTTAAAATTTAAAGGTCTGTCTTGGATTTATTGTGGATTAGTATTTAAATTGTGGTTTTTGGTAAATTTTGGCTGTCTTTGTTCACCTTTCGTCTCCATGATTTGGATTTCCTTCCTTGTCCTTGGATCAGAACCTACCTAATGTTTTTGTATTCGTGTAATTAATTCCTTAAACAAAGGCTATTTTTTCAACAAATGAAAATTGAAGTTTGTATGTTGACGTCTATTTTATTAGCCCCCGGGGGGGGGGGGCATTCTAATCCATCCCTGCCAATTTATTTCCAAGTGAAATGTTGTAATAAAAAATTTCACTTCTGATTGATTCCAAATTTGAATTATTTGCAGGTGGCTATGACGCATCCAATGGCTGTCCAAAATTGCAATATAGACATGGAGAGCTTGATTTCTGATCAAAATAGAAGCATAGCCACTCTTGCCATCACCACACTACTGAAAACGGGCAATGAGTCAAGTGTAGACCGCTTGATGAAACAAATTACAAATTTCATGTCAGATATTGCTGATGAGTTTAAGATCGTTGTCGTGGATGCCATTAGATCATTGTGTTTAAAGTTCCCCCTCAAGTACAGATCTCTGTGAGTGAGCTTGAACTTTACTGAGAAATGGAGGTTCATTTATGTCATGTGTGCTTCATTTTTGTTCTGAACTTTAGTTTTCATGCCATGCTTCTTTTCTTCAATGATTAGTTTTAACTTGTAATAATTAGATGATACATACATATATATTGATTTTCCTTTTCTTTTAAGGATGAATTTCTTAAGCAATATTTTGAGGGAAGAAGGTGGTTTTGAGTACAAAAAAGCAATTGTTGATTCAATTGTTATCCTCATAAGAGACATCCCAGATGCAAAAGAAAGTGGGTTGCTTCACCTATGTGAGTTTATTGAGGATTGTGAATTCACATATCTTTCTACACAGGTTAGCTTTTTGGTTCATCATTTATTGATTTTCAGTTTAATTTTTTCGTACTTTACATTTGTATTGCTTATACTTCTATGGGCTAGTTTACAAGAATATATTCCATTTACCAGATACTCCATTTTCTTGGAGTTGAGGGGCCAAAAACCACTGATCCAAGCAAATACATAAGGTACATTTACAATCGCGTCATACTTGAAAATGCAACTGTTCGAGCCAGCGCTGTCAGCACATTAGCCAAGTTTGGTGCTATGGTTGATTCCTTGAAAGTAAGGTGCTTTCTTTGGTTCTTTCCGTATCAATTAGGTGACTCTTACGGGTTACTAACTTTGGATATCATTCTACTAAATCGCTGCAGCCCCGCATATTCGTTTTGTTGAGACGCTGTCTCTTTGATAGTGATGATGAGGTGAGTTTTTTTATCATGTTTCAGTTTCTAAGGCTTTGGTGTTTATTTTTAACAAAATGTGTCCAACTGCTTCTTGATTTATCGAGAAATGTTTTGAAACTTTGCGTATATGGCTACTGTTATTTATCAATAAATTTCAGCTTTTGATTGGCCTACAGAATACATTATGAGAGAGTTTCTTTTGGGAAGTTGGTCTCACTATATTTATTCTGGCCCTTGTTTTGTTTGTTCAAATGGTCAGCCATGGAATTTCTGAAATTTTCCACTTTCCTTCTCCTTTTTCCTGTAAATATGTGGAAGTGCCTCTGTATTTTTTTTTTTCTTATTCCTGTCAATTGGTGTTTGGTATTGCTCCTTGGCATTTGGTAAATGATGGTTAATGTTGCTTTTGTTGTATTGCTATTTTCATACCCTACAACCATAAAACTATCCTTCAATATGCAATTGAATTTGTTTGTCATGCACTTGTTTTATTGCTTTAAGTTTGGTATTTGTTTGTCACACTTTGTCATGCATTCTAATTGGAAGGAAGCATTGTGCATGCCAATCTGTTTCAGGTTCGTGACAGGGCTACCTTATATTTGAATACGCTCGGAGGCGATGGTGCAATTGTCGAAACAGATAAAGATGTGAAGGACTTTCTCTTTGGGTCACTGGATGTGCCTTTGGTAAACCTGGAGACAAGTTTGAAGAACTACGTAAGTGTTTTTTGGAGAGCTGCAGTCTCTTCATGCATTGTGCACTTTTGGACGTTTCCTTCTCATCTGCTTTGCTCAATACAGATTCAGGAGCCTTCAGAAGAGCCTTTTGATATTGATTCTGTGCCTAAGGAGGTTAAGTCTCAGCCACTTGCCGAGAAGAAAGCCCCTGGTAAAAAGCCGACTGGTTTAGGTGCTGCTCCAACTGGCCCCACATCTGCAGTTGATACTTATGAAAAGCTGCTTTCATCTATCCCGGAGTTCTCAAATTTTGGGAAGCTTATTAAGGTTCTTTGGCTGGATTATTCTTGTATCTATACATGCTGATTATGGCTCTTGTTGATGTTATGCTGATTCAGATTTTTTTGTTAAATTTATTTTCTGTTTCCTACATCAGTCTTCAGCACCAGTGGAGCTTACAGAGGCTGAAACAGAATATGCTGTTAATGTTGTGAAGCATATTTTTGATAGTCACATTGTGTTCCAGTACAACTGCACAAATACGATTCCTGAGCAATTATTGGAAAATGTAATGACCATCTTAGAAAGTTAAATTTTCAAAGAATTTTGGGACATCTACTTAATTCTCATATGCCTCCTACCAGGTCACTGTTATTGTTGATGCCTCTGAGGCCGAGGAATTTACTGAATTAGCTTTTAAGCCTTTGAGGTCTCTACAATACGATTCACCAGGACAAACATTCGTGGCATTTGAGAAACCAGATGGAGTACCTGCAGTTGGGAAGTTCTCTAATGTGTTGAAGTTCATCGTGAAAGAGGTACTGTTTATTGTAAATGCCTAATATGTTCTCTTCGCTATTGTCCTTATGAGCTTAATGAATTGGTATTAGCAGGTTGATCCAACAACTGGTGAGGCTGAAGAAGATGGCGTGGAAGATGAGTACCAGCTGGAGGACCTTGAGGTTGTGGCGGCAGATTATATGTTAAGAGTGGGGGTCTCTAATTTTAAGCATGCTTGGGATAGCATGGACCCAGATTGCGAAAGGGTTGATGAATACGGGCTCGGCCCAAGGGAAAGCTTGGCAGAAGCTGTTAATGCAGTTATAAGCCTTCTCGGCATGCAGCCCTGTGAGGTAAAGTAAATTAACAAAGGTTCTGTATTTTCCTGTTTGTGCAAATGCTGCATAATTAGAAATTTTTTCTAAAAAATACCACCAAAATGATGTCTCTTAAGTTTGAGCCTCCGATTTTATAAGAAGAACTCTATAGAGATGCAATTTATTTAAAACACTGCTACTGTTAAAGAAACCCAACAACACATAAGAGTAGGGGCCTCAACCTTAAAACTTAAGTTTTAAGGTTGAGGCCCCTACTCTTATGTGTTGTTGGGTTTCTTTAACATGGTATCAGAGCGGGCTTTTAATTGGGCCTTACCATAGTCCACGCTAAGCCTATGTCCGTGCGGGCTAGCGTGAGGGAGGCTGTTAGATGTTGTCTCACATCGGCCCGAAGTAAAAATTACTTGTCCCTTATAAGAGATGGACGTCCCTCACTTTAACACC
Source organism: Vitellaria paradoxa (assembly GCA_019916065.1). Classification (NCBI taxonomy): domain Eukaryota; kingdom Viridiplantae; phylum Streptophyta; class Magnoliopsida; order Ericales; family Sapotaceae; genus Vitellaria; species Vitellaria paradoxa. The sequence continues at coordinate 2,359,642 of CM034238.1, read as the reverse complement.
TAGGTTTTAAGGTTGAGGTCCCTACTCTTATGTGTTGTTGGGTTTCTTTAACAGCTACTAACGCATAATTTTTGGGTCTTTTCTTATAATTTTTCTTTTGATAAGGTAGCATCCCCCCCCCCCTCTTTTTTTTTTTTTCAACTGGACTAGTTGCAAGTTAAAAGACAGATTTACGACCTTGAAATCATTACTGTGCTGCCCAATCTAAAAGCTGAAAGAAAACTTCTCCTGCTTCGCTTCTCTTGTTTCCCAGGGCACGGAGGTTGTCCCAACCAATTCACGATCGCACACCTGCTTACTGTCCGGCGTTTTCATGGGTAAAGTGAAGGTGCTCGTTCGGGCATCCTTTGGAATTGATGGGCCAAAAGAAGTTGCGATGAAACTTGCTGTTAGATCCGAGGATGAATCCATCAGCGATGCTATTCATGAAATCGTAGCGAGTGGCTAGTTGGATACCATGATGAATTGATTTTGCCAATTTTTACATTGCCCTTTACCCTCTCTCTCTCTCTCTTTCTATATATTTTTATTTTCTTGTGAATGGGATCAGAGGTTAATCTCAACGAAAGTGGTTCACTAGCCTGCAAGATGAACAAGAAGTCGAGGACGGGGTAGGGTTTGGTGAGAGGATTCTTTTATTACAACTTTTTGCTTTGATCTTAAAGAAAATGATCTGTAGGTTTTTATCAAGCATTCTCGATTGTCACATATATGTGAATTCATTTTTGATGGTGGTAAAATTGCTTAGTTTGGTTCTTGACATATTGGTCGTTGGGACAGTCCCCATCGGACAGGTGGGAAAAGGTGATCTTGGGAATATCAGGATGAATTCGTTACTCTTCCGTACCAAACCAATCTTTTGAGCTGGAACTTAAAACCGTGGCAAGAGTGATATCGGATTAACTCAGCCCGAAATCATTGCCACGCAAGCACTCCAGGTAAAGTGGCATGGTGGATCGAACTGGACCGTGACAGAGTGGTAGCAGATTAGAGCGGGTAAGTCCCGTTTGTTTTGAAGTTGGGGTTAGACCAAGTGGTAATGGCTCAAGGCGTCTCCAAATTACATCCGAGATGGATCTCCTTACCCTGTAATGTGTAATGTAACGTTTGATGTGTAAGTCCCAGTTTGTTTTATTTTTATTTTTTTATTTATGTCTACAAATTTTTTAAAGTTAGTAGTAAAAAGGCGTTTAATAAATTTATTTTTTATTTTCTTGTTATCAAAAAATAAAAATAAAAATTATAAACGAAAAAAGCTAAGTAGAAAATCACATTTTCACTCTCTATTTTCCAAAAATTTTGTTAATTGTAGCACTTTCTTCATTTTTGTTGCATCATATTAAAATAATTTATTTTATTAAAATTAAAATGACTTATTTTACTAAAATAAAATTATTTTTAATAGATAATAATTATGTTATATAGGAGAATCAGTAAGAAAGAAGTAAAATAAGTATTAAAAACGATGAAAAATGGGAAAGCGGTTTGATCAGATGGTATCTCTATTGAAGTTTGGAGGTGCTTAGGAGAGGATGGCATAAATTGGTTGACAAAATTTTTTAATGTAGTGCTAAAGAGCAAGAAGATGCTTGGTGCATGGAGGAAAAGTATTCTTATACCCATATACAAGAACAAAGGAGATATTCAGAACTGTGCGAACTACCGTGGGATTAAATTGATGAGCCATACAATGAAATTATGGGAGAGAGTTATTAAGAGAAAACTAAGAAGGACAACAAACGTTTCAGAGAATCAATTTGGTTTCATGCCTGGAAGATCAACCATGGAGGCTATCTTTTTTTGAGGAGGTTAATGGAACAGTATAGAGAAGGTCAAAAAGATTTACATATGGTGTTCATTGATTTAGAGAAGGCATATGATCGGGTTCTAGGGAGATTCTGTGGAGAGTATTGGAAAAGAAATGAGCGTGTGTCGCATATATTGAGGCGATAAAGGACATATATGATAGAGCTATGACATCTATACGGATGACTGGTGGAGAGACTAATGAGTTCCCTATCACGATTGGTTTACATCAAGACTCAGCGTTAAGTCCGTACTTGTTTGCTTTAGTTATGGATGAGATGACAAGACATATTCAGCATGAAGTGCCGTGATATATGCTATTTACAGATGATATTGTTTTAGTAGATGAGACCAGAGAAAGAGTGAATGCTAAGCTAAAATTGTGGCGAGATACGTTAGAGACAAAAGGGTTTAGGATAAGCCGATGCAAGACGGAATATATGGAATGTAAATTTAATCAAAATAGGATAACGGGTAGTATAGAAGTAAGTTTGGCACACAAAAGATTGTAGAGAAAGATAAATTAAGGTACCTTGGATCTATGGTGCAACAAGATGGAGAGATTGATACTGATGTAAGTCACAGGATTCAAACTGGGTGGACTAAATGGAGGAGTGTTTCGGAGGTTTTGTGCGACCAAAAAGTCTCCCTCAAGGTGAAAGGAAAGTATTATAAGGTACCGGTTAGACCAGCGCTGCTATATGGATCAGAGTGTTGGGCAGTAAAGCATAATCATGGTCAGAAGATGGCAGTTGCGGAGATGAAGATGCTAAGGTGGATGTGCGGGATTACAAGGAAAGATAGGATTAGGAACGAGGAGATTAGGGGTAAAGTAGAAATAACACCGATTAAAGATAAAATGAGATAAAACCGATTAAGATGGTTTGACCATGTTATAAGACGTCCAGCAGAGGCATCTATTATAAGGTGTGAAAGTATAAAGATTGTTAGGAGTAAGAGAGGTAGAGGAAAACCGAAGAGAAGCTAGAAAGAAACTATTAAACATAACCTGACCTACTTAGATTTATTGGAAGACATGCCCCTAAACATATCTAATTGGCGTCAACAAATTTATATAACCGACCCCACCTAGTGAGAAAAGATTTGGTTTGGTTAGTTGGTTGGTTAGATAATAATTACATATTAAAATATTTATTTTGTTAAAAATAAATTTAAATAAATTTTAATATTAAAGTAATAATCTACTATTAAAATGATTTATTTTATTAGATTAAAGTTATTTATAGAAAAATAATTACATATTAAAATAATTATTAAATTATATTATATAGTAGTATACTTTACGAAAATTAATTATTATTAAAAATATTTTTAAATAGATTAATTAATTTAAAAATATTTTATTAAATTAAATTATTATAAAATATGCTTTATTAAATTTAATTAATTTTATAGAAAATTTAATAAAATTAAATATTTTATTAAAATAAAAAATTTTGGTTACTGTAAATGAAATTGTACTAGCAAACATATTTTCTGTTTTTATTTCGGAAAAAAATAATAACTGAAAACAAAGAATTAAAAGTAAAAGTAGCTGAACATAAAAATATATATAGCATCAAACGGGTCTTAAGCGTGTAACGTAGATTATAGTGGACTAATTTGATGATTCCACATCTCCGGAGTGGATTGAATTCTGACTTGGATAAGGATAATTCCACATTGTACAAGAGGGTGATTACTCCACCAAACAGGTTCGCCTTTTGGATTGAAATCCCACCTGTATCTAATATAACCGGTCTTAGTCTTTTCAAAAAAAATATATATATAACCGGTCTTAAGCGCAACTAATAAAAATTAAACATATCAAATGTATTTATCTTATGAGTTTAATTTCATTGATTGGATCTACACAAACCGAGCCTAATAAAAATAATTCTTCCAATCCGTGATATTGCTAATATATACATTCTAAATTGATAATCTCAAGACTAAAGTGAAGGGGAGGGGGTGCTTAGTGGACAACGATGAATCTAGCAAGTTAAAAGAGGATCATAACATCAACCACTAAAAAGAAAATTTGGTATTACGATGACTCGAACAGAAACTGACAAATATAGACACGATTACTTGGGGAGCAGCAAGCTTTATGAAATACATAGGTTACATAGATATAAGATGGGAAAGAAATTAACAGTGGTAGTTGAACTCAAATGCTGAGGAAGAAGCAGTGACCAAATTGACAAGAGCCTGTCAAATAATATATTTCCGCTACTCAAGACGAGGTCTATGGTTTCTTGAAACTGAGTACCTTAGTGAACCTTAATGCCACCACAAGGGGCGTGCAATGCCGAAGGGAACTCGGATAACCTTTTGACACCAACTACTCAGACCACTCGCCTATGCCCGCCAAAAGCCCAGATCTGCAATCACACATTCGGTGCATGTCAAGTTTCCTCTTCATGATTATCCAATTTTCTATACAAAACATCAGAAATTGTCTACGACGAACACCGCCATTCCATAGACGTTTAGATATAAAAAAAAAATGTCAATAAACAAATTTAAAAATGTATAGATATATCTTTGGGGTTGTTTGGGGTAAGAAAAAATGAGATAAAATGAGATAAATTGTGATTTGGAGAGAGTTCGTAATATGTGCAGTGAGAGAGAAAATTGATGTGATATAAAGTTAACAGAGATTTATACAATTTTTTGAAGATTTTCAGCAAACCAAACGACCCCTTTATATACTTCTGTGACTGTTCCCTACCCATTTAGAATTTTAAGTCATGTCACTTCGTGCTTATATCTTCGTACGTGCTACTTACGTCACATGAGAAACTTCTAGCATACTCTTCCTTTTCGAGATTTTTAAAATTGGAATGCTAACTGGGATTTGTAGAGGGTCTTCCAAATCAGATCGTAGGATTGGATCCAAGATTGTGAGATCCTAACCAAAAAAATGGAGGGATTGGCTAATAATTTTTACACAATTTTAAGGAAACTAACCAGTTAAGCTAGCTCAACTAGTAAAGGCTCTGTTTAGAATGACAAAAATTCTGAAAAATGATAAAAAAAAATATTGAAAAATTCTAAAAATTATTATTTTTTATCTCACTGCACGAATTATGAACCTACAATTTATCTCATTTTATCTCATTTTTTGTCACTTCAAACACACCCAAAGCTAACATCTCCCCAAAAAAGAAAAAAAAAAAAACACCGTTTTAGAAATCTCATCTTTACTCATGATAAGAATTTGGTTCCCATAGGACCATTGACAAGAAAATTACACATATACCTTTTTCCAATCCATCTATCCATCCAACATAATTGTGCATCCTGTTTTTTTACATTACCGTTGAACTCATCAAGCAAATTCAATGTCTCACACACTTTTCTTTCTTCAAAAGTACTAACCTAACTTCATGATAAGAATGTGGCACAAGTTTCTTGGATGCCAAAAAAAAAAAGTCACAGAAAACAATCCCACTGCAATCCAGCTACAAGCCCACCTATCCTAAGTCTAAACCAATCTGTGTCCATATATGATGCAATTTTAACAACCATGCTCCTTTTATGTCTTTTTATCTTTCCTTTGCATGCATTCATCATCAATTAATCACACTTTCAAAAGAAAAAAAAAAAAAAAAACCAAGTGATCAATCACAGGGAAAGAAGCAAAATGCCAACACATCCTGGGCAATTTAAGAAAATTTTCAAATTTCTTTGAATCATATTGCCATATATCAGGCAAAAAGACATGGCCGATATTAGAAATAGACTCACCTTCAGGTTCGTATCCCAACTTCCTGTACACAAGGCACTTCCATCAGCTGACAAACCCAAACAGCTGATACGACCCTCGTGTGAGTTTTGGAGAGATCCCAAGTTCAAAACCACCTACAAGAAAAGCAGCAACGTGAGAAAGTGCCACATACACAAGCACGCATTGTAAACAAGGAGGAAAAGGATGCATCAAAGGGTGGGTGAGAGAGAAACTTGGAAAGTTTAAAATTACAAACACACAGATGTATGACATCAAATTTGACTTTAAAAAACAACAAAGGCAGACATCCCTTTCTTAGATAAACGAGGGTTAATTTTGCCAATTAACACCTGGTATGAAGCAGATTTCTTCCAAACACAAACCTCTACTGAGGGCAAAGGAAATTCAAGAACCTTTGGTTCCACCTTAAGGGTCTCCGTTCTTTTTTATTTTTAATACAGAAGATAGGAAGATAAATAGCATGCAAGAGGAAATTTTCACCACACAACTGAGTCCTGTAAATTAAATCAAATTCAGGGCCAACCAATTAACATGTTTCGAGGAGTAAGTACACTGACACATAAGGAGTAGGAATCTCAGTCATGACTATGCCAACCAGTGATATGCAAGGTAAGGGTTATTTTTGCACAAAATTAAATGCATGAGGATTGTGCCTATAATGGATGAACTGTACCTTTGCAAGTAACGTGTCCCAAACATAGCAATCACCATTGGTATACCCAGCAAACAGAAGTCTGCCTGATATGGAGAATGCAATGGAAGTCACAGGGGGAACATCGTTATCAGCATGCTGCTGATAATACACTTGGAGCTGGTGCCCACTCCTGATGTCAAATAACCTGCAAGTTCCATCCTCTGAACCAGTTCCAAATCTATTTCCATCTGGGAAGAACTTCACAGCATTAACATCTCCCTCATGGCCTTGAAATGTCCGGACTGCTCGACTAGCAACACGAGTGTCCCACAATCGGGCAGTTCCATCACAAGAACCAGACACAAACATTCTTGAGTTTGATCCGTTGATTGAGACACTAAAAGAACAGGAACCAATGAAATTATTAAGATACCCCAGTTTTTCTGTTCTCATTGATAAGTACATTATGAAATGCCAGCCAAATCACATTATTTTTTCATGGAAAAAAAATTATTAGAACGTACAGATTGTTCCACAAACTTTTGGAAGATAATTTACCACTAGCATCTGTATAGAATTGTAGGTGACCGGAGTCACCCAACCGCGGGGAGAAGCCTGCACGCCTCCCTCTGCCGCGGCAAGACGGCCCAACCTTTCATCCACCTGTGGCCATACCATCGCTGCGAGTACCTTCCACCCAAGCCTCCTTCCAGGGATATTTTGGGTCAGGAGGCATTCCAAATCCCCACCATGGGATTACTTCTAGTGACTTCTAAGGCCAAACACTTCAAATACTAACCCCACTCCGAAGGGTCAAGAGCGAGACCGAAGGACCACCCCTTGAAGGGCCCTCCCTTGCTCATAAGGAACATCCAGGGGCTCATAGGCACACACTCGCCCACAAGACCGTTCATGGACGAGTGGTTTGGTAGTTAGAGTTGGAGATCCGCCAAAACACTTTCAACTAGCCCAAAGAGAAAGGATCACTACCTAAAAAAGCCAACCCCGTACCATACGATCACTCTGCACCTATATGATCACAATCCTTGTACTAGCCAACCATGCAAGGGTGTTGCCACCAATTTGTCGGGTTTACCCTTCACTAGTGGATGAGTTAGGTCTTGCTTAGTTAGCCATCTGGCATTGGGACCATATCATCCTTGGCATGTACAGGCCAACTTACTTATCCTGACTCGCTCTTTATAAATACCACAACTTAGCGATACCCTACACATTTGATACATACATATTATCCCTCTCCCTCTTGTATTGAGCTACCCTAACTTTCAACACGTCCACCTCCGGTGACGTTTCACCAATGACGACGTGCAGTGCTGTTCCCAAATAATCAAAGCATCCAAACATGTACCGACCATCCACAAGAATCATACAATCCAATATGGCACTTGAGATCAAGAATAGGATTAAAAACCAATCAAAATAAAATAATGGATAAACTCTCACCAGAACGTCCATCGAACAAAGTAACCTATAAATTCATAAAATCTTATGCATGCTCCAAATTCTCTCATTCTTGCTCTACCCTCTTGTTATATACACGCACATAAGCAGCTATTAGTATGTGCGTGTTATATCTACAACTAATCTTACTCGAAGCACTTCAGAACAATAGTGGAAGAACACATCTAGGGGTCACAGTAGGGTTGGAATAGTTGGTAACATAGTTATGGTCAGTGGCACACTCAGAATTTTGAGTGAGAGGAAGTTAAGGTAAAATTTTTCAAATTTTGAGAGGGTAAGGTAACATTTTTCAAAATTTAGGAGCCCAATACACCGTAATAATATAAATAATTGAGAAATTAAGGGTGCAAAAAGGGATTTTAATTTTAATTTTATTTTATTATTTTTTTCTTTTTTTTTTTTTGGGGGGGGGGGGGAGTGGTTGTCTACCATTGGGTATAGTCATTGCAGAATATAAAACAATCAAGCTTTTCAGACCTTTGAAGCTTTACTTTCCGAAAACTTTTGATGTCTGTCAATGGAAAGTAGGCAAAAAATAGTTTCCAATATGCATTCTATCTACCCTATAGAAAATGGTTGCCCAACTTTTTTCAATGGATAAAACCTAAGCTCAGTAAGTATATACATCCTCACCTATGTGCCAATATAACAATATTAAAAAAAGGATTTAAATTTTAGAAGTATTTATATCAAGAAAATAATGAAGAAAAAAAATAAGGTCGGTATTAAATTGGAATTCACTAAAAATACCTTAGCACATCAGCAGTGTGGCCAGATTGGAATTCACCTCCAAAAACAGAAGTTCTCAGGCCTGTAGTTATATCCCATAAAACACAAGTCTGATCACCAGAACCTGTTATTAGGTGAGTATCTTGATCTGGAACATACTGACAACAGGAAACATAGCCCTTATGCCCGCTAATCATTCTTGATACAGGTAGATTCCCGTCCTTCTCAGTAGGAGAATTCAGGTTGAAGATGGAGCACATGCTATCAAGGCCACCACAGGCAACAGACTGCCCAGTAGGAGAAAAGGCACATGTCATGACCCATGCACAAGGTAATTTAATGGCATGAGTTTTCTGGCTTGTGAGAGCATTCCACACTATTAGCCTTCCATCTTGAGATGCACTGACTATGCGATTCTTTTCAGTAGTCCAGTCTAGTGAATAAACCTGCAACATGTCTTATGAAATTAATATCCTACTTTATCTCATCATCAATAATAAATTAACCAAGTCAATTCAAATATTCATTATTTCCATATGCTACATACAATGTGTGTGCGTGTGTGTTATTGGTCATATAGTTGTGGCTACATATATGATTTTTACGCAACATCCCTACATGTGTGCATATATATATATTATGTTTTCATATTCTTCTCATACATGTAATTAATATGGACGAGTAATAAGGGAGTAAAATTAAAAGTTGTACTTGTGTGTGTACAACTTTACCAATCATTTATATACTAATAGAAAACGATAAAATCAAAACACATGTAAAAAAGCACATATGATTCACCTTATTCCGCAAATAATGTAAGAGCTGAAATAGATCATATACACACACAAGTATATGATATATACATATCTATATTCGTATGAGACTTCCAGAGGATGATAAACCTTACCTTCCCCGTATGTCCCTGCAACGTCCTAGAACAAACCAGATCCGTCGGTCCAAAGCTAACCGCAGTCTTCCCTTGGGAACTCGCATACCCCGCCACTACAAATTAATTCCAGAAATATGAAAAGATCTCAGAAAACAAATACCTGCAATCGACCAATAACAAAGACACAAAATGAGGCATGTGAGGGAGAGATCAAAATTGAACCATCTGTGTCGAGAAGAAGAAGGCGCTTATGCTTCAAACGATCTCGGAGAATATTCACAGTCTCCGTAGCAGCCGTGCGGCGCTCTTTCAGCTCCGCAACGGACATCTTCACAGGCAAACGGCCATTAGAGCTTGGTCACCGGCTTGATATACGACCTAGTCTCAATTCTCTCAACCAATCAGAAAACTGAAGAACTAAATTTAGCTTCAATTCATCTAGGGAGAGCTTAGGGCTTCAACGAACGACTTAACTTAACTGAAAATAAGCAGAGGGCATGGGTGATAGTTACATATATATGTACAAAGGGGGGGAGAGAGAGGGGGGGGGGGAAGACAGCGGGCGTAAGTGGCGGAGCTTCGAAGCAGTTTCCAGATGGAAGGAGTGGCCGCCGGGCCCACTGATCTGAGGTGTCTTGATGATACGTGGGACATATATTCCGTTTTGTGCGTAACAAAATAAAATATAATTTCATAAATTTTTATAAATACGAGTTACAAAGTAATAAATTTAAAATTTTTTATTTATTATATAAATTACGAAATATTTATTTTTATAATTTATTTTATTTTATTTTATTTTAAACACTTTTATATTACCCCAAACTTGGGATTGTTGTAGGTAGTGGTGTGGACACGCTGTTGTTTTGTGGGGCCAAGGAAATTGTTCGGCAAAATTCGGCGTTATCACGCCTTTGGATTTCGCCTCATGTTTAATCACGTGATGATGATGGGTTGGTTCGGAATTTTAAATTTTTTCAAAAGATTATTTAAAAATATTTAATTTCCTTTGATTAAAATTTACTACATATTATTTTATATCATTTTAAAACAAACACTACCCATATCATATTGGTAGCGTTTAGAGTAGTAAAAAAAAAAATGTGATTTGAGATAACTTTTGATATTTGATATTTTTAACTAAAATCATGTTTTTTTAAAGATTAATAGTGTAACTTTTAGGTTTTTGCGGTAAAAAGTTAGAGAGAGAAACTTTGAGAATGATTTTTTAGATCCGTTTACAAGAATTTATGTCAGAATTTTTTTAAAAGTTGTTAAACTTTTTGACTTTTGCGTGAAAAAAATTAGAGAGAAAAATTGTGGAAATGATTTTTTCGGTCTGTTTCCACGAATTTATGTCAGATTTGTTCAAATTTATTGAAAAGTTGTTGGAGTTTGTTAAAAAGTTACTGGATTTTTGTAAAAAAAGTACTGGAGTTTGTAAAAAGTTATTGAGATATGTAGATATATATAGAAGTTTATAAAAATTTTACGAAACACGAGATAGTTAAAATGTATTAGAATGTTTTAGAGATTTTCAAAAATTTTATTAATTTTTAAAAATTTTTAGCCAACCAAAGGGTGCCATTGTTAATATTTTATAGGTTTTACATACTTTATACTAAAACTCAAAAAAAAAAAATAAATAAATTATCGTTCTTAATTTTCGACTTTGACTCACAATGAATATCCATAATTTTTTATATTTTAAATAATTTACTATAATATAATCTGACAAGCTACTGAAATAGAAAAATGACAATAAAAAATTTAAAAATCTTGTGATTAATAATAATTTTGTAATAAAAAAAAAGGGAAAGATACCAAAAATGTTTTGATGTTTGGACACAAAAAATTAAGAGCGGCAAGGAGTCAGTCTGCCACTGGCTGTGAGTCCAGAGAGGGAGACCATAAGGCTGATGAGAATATATGCATGTGAAGGCCTTTTGGAAATTTAAGGCAGTTGTGAGAATTCTAAATTAGTCAAACATTTTGAAATTATTGTGCACTGGACATGTCTTTCCCCGTTAACAGTATTTGCAAGATTCAAATTATTCAATATATTATCTTCGTACGAATACGCAGATCACGGCTAAACAATTTCACACCAAGCCCTAACAAATTAATGCATTTTAAAATCACCAATACAACGGCAAAAGCTGACAATAAACTATTTAAATAGAACTAATGTTACGTTTTCAATACTTTTTTTAACATAGTTTTATAACATTTAAAATGAACTAATCATAACTCGTCATAATTAAGATAGTGTAAAAAAAGTGTCAAAGAGAGAGTGTAAGAATTTCGGATGACATGATATACTAATCCAAAACGACGTTATTTTTAATGTTATAAAATAATGTTTGAAAAAAATATTATAGACGTAACATTTTTTTTAAATAGTGTGATGGTCTTATCCAATCAGCGTGCTTCCTAATAATGGAGCTCCGAACATCTTAATTAGAAATGGCCATGCCAATGGCAACTTGCGGCTGGCTTCTTTTCTCGACCATGCTGTATTCCAGAGGTCCACTTGAACCAAAATCGTATAATTACAATTTTTGTAGCATTTTGCATTTTTACATTACAATATTATTAGATGATAATTAACTCTTTCTACTATAAATAATTTTTTAAAGGATGATTAACTCTAGCACATTTTTCAAAGGATCATCCATTTGGACACTACCCTCACTTAAATACATTTAACCTTAAGGATTCATTTGGGTATTATTCTTGCTCAAATATGCTTGACCCTAGAGATCCGTCTGAGGACTACTCTCGCATAAGGTAAACTCTAGAGTTCCGAGGAAATTTGGTGCCTACAAGTTCCCACTCTTCCAACTCTAATACCTTAAATTGCTTCAACTTTACACCCTCGGATTTTGTACCATTCGCAATGACCTACATCTCAAATTCTCAATAGTATAATAATGTTCACATCTTCGGCTCTTATTTCATTTACAACGATCATTATTCTAACTCTAATATCTTGGAATACTTAGCTCTACATTTCTAGCTCTTATAACGTTTGTAACGACTTACATTTCAATATATTATAATATAATATATCACGTCCCTAAAAGTACGCGAGCTGACACCAACAGACCTATCCACTCTTTTCTTTTTTTCTCTCACCCCTCCCTCTCTCTCTTTCAATGTAAATTGACGCCAACAGACCCACCCACCCCATTCTCTTTTCCTCTCACCCCATTTTCTCTCTCTCTCTCAATGCCATGCAAGATCCTCATTCGACTAACCTCCCTTAACGACCTCCATGTCGATAGTATAATATTATTTAATTTAGACTCAATTAAATGTAGTGTTAGGACTTTCAACCATTCATAACAACTCACATTCTGATAGAATAATATTATTCACTTTCAACTTGATTAGATGCAATACAAGGAATTCAATAGGTCACTCATCCTAATATACTCTAGTTCAAATATGATCAAATCCTAGAGTTCTATTGGAATTATGTTGCTTGCACAACTTCAAAATACGTTACATTTTATGAATGTTGATTATTATATATATAATACTTCATTTCAATTTGTCTGAACTCATATATTGATAATAACTCATCCAATTTCTTATCGGCTTGTTCACATCATCAATCGTGCATCACATAATAGGCAATAAAAAGACTTACTTTAGTCACTAAAATTCTCAAATATCCCCCTCATTAGATTATTTGAAACATTTAACCTAAGAAAAGTTAACTTTTCTTTTATTACTTTTGTATACTCTATTACCTTTGGTAATGAATAGTGAATTTGAATAATTTTGAAATAATTGTGTAAGAAGAGTAATAATTTAAATTTGTTAATATTAATAATTCAAGTTGTACATATAAAAATCGCAAAACTGTAGTTATCAATCTGCCCTAGGTTAATCACAAGGAACAAAAATCAATTTTTAAAAAATAGCATTTTTCCTTTTTCAGTTAGATTCGCTTTTATTTTTCTTTCCAAATTTGAATTACATTTTACCCTTTTTTTTAACCAAATACTAAATAATTGAAGTCCTCTATAAAATACCTAAATAAACTGATAAATAAATTAATTTCAAATTATCACTTGAAAGCAAATAGAGAGAGGGAGAGATTGAAGCAGCTAGGAAACCTTTAATTATCATCCAAACTTCATTAATTAATTATTTAAACTGTTTTGATAACAATTCAGAAATAAATACTAAAATGACATGACAGCAAGGCAGCCGTTTATATAGTATTTATACAGGTTGATGAAATAACCACCCCAAACCCACTGTACTTTTTGTTTATTAGCCACCAAATGAATTTCTGCCCTCTTCCTCTCAGGTACTCCCACCAGGGTAAACGCAACCATCATAACCTACAACAAAAATATGAAGAATTCATAATAAGATAGAGCAAACACATACACACGATTATAGTAAGAAAACATTATAAGTATTTAGTGAATTTTGAAAATCGATAAAATTACCAACTACCCCTTGACAAGCTCACCATTTTAAGAGTCACATTAATTTGATAATTTCATCATTTAATTTTTTTGCGTAATTATACATTACTCCTTTAAAGTCTGGCAACAAAATACATGAGGGGTCGTTTGGTTTGCTGAAAAATTCCAAAAAACTCTATAAATCTCTGTTAACTTTATATCACATCAACTTTTTCTCTCACTGCACACATTACGAACTCTCTCCAAACCACAATTTATCTCAATTTATCTCATTTTTTTCTTACTCCAAACAACCCCTTAATTTAAAAGTCAACACAAAACTCCTCATAATTTGAATTAAAATGCAAAATTAATCTAAATTACAAAAGATGATGTATGAATTTTTAAACTAAAAGGAAATCATGCATTTTTGGGCCAAACTTCAATGGGATACCCATAATTTTTTAATCATCGTTTTATTTTACTTTTATAAACATAACTCAATTGACCTATTGTATCAAATATATGTATGTATATATATATATATTAATTATGGGTGCACAAATATTTGACAGACTTAGAAACCCAACTCGATTCTACTAGTTTATTTCTAATTTAAGCAATCCGATATAAAATAAAATAAAACCAAACAGAGACGTTCTAAAAATGAGATTAGATAAATTCGATTTTATAAAATCATTAGACACCATTTGGGATTACTAGTTGGAAGCTCTGTTTTTTTTTTACTTTTTTTAAAATAATCAAAATTACTTTTGTGTGTGTATTTATATATATAAGTCATAAAAGGTAAAAACGTCAAATGAATAAAAAGTTAAAAAAAGTTAACTACCACGCGGCGCGCGCTTACCAAAAAAAAAACAAAATTAGTTATTAAAAATTAGTTTGTTTTTTATTGTTATTTTTCCAAAATAGGCGTTAATTTGATTGAGGTCGATTTTAAATTGTCGGTTTGAAATTGATTAAGCTTACTAGGATCAGTGGAAGTGAGAGTTGCAGTCTGGGAGAAATCACAGTTCCATGGATTCCTTCCGGCAGTTTGATAGACGAGATTCATTGCAAAAGTAGAATGACCCGCCACCGTGCTCGGTTCGAAGCACGTACCACCCGGTTGAATGGGACTGCAGTCAACGCCGCCGGGGCCACAGGCATAGTCCAGATTTGCCTGCAGTTGGGCATCAGAGACGCCTGCCTTTGGCACGCACCACACCTCTTCCTTGCTTCGGCACTGAGGGACTAGCCGCTGGAGCAGTTGGACTTGTGCTGGGAGTCTACAACCAGATCAAAGGGAAAATAACAAATAAAATAAAAAATAGAAACAAAAGATAAACAAATAATATATTGTTATTTTTCAATTATCTCTTATTTATGTTTTTATTCACATATTTTAAAATTTTAAAAATATAATAAACAATTAATCTATTTTAAAATAGACTCAATCGTGTAAATTAATTTTGAGTTAACACATTCATATTGTGTTGCATTATCTTTTTTCTCAATAATTTTAGGATTATATTATTGTGTTGTCTGGGCTACGCACACATATATGCTAATTTTTACTTGCACATTTACACTAAACAAAATATATAAATTTAACTCAATATTGCACAATGTCCTTAGAAATTTTAATAATAATAATAATAATAATAAGTCATACAAAGAAGAGTATTGACGCAACGGTAAGAGTTATCACTGTGTGATCTTGGATTACGAGTTCGAGTCATGGAAATAACTTTTTACAAATGCAAGATAAAGCTGCATACAGTAGACTCTTGTGGTCCGACCCTTCTCCGAACCTCGAGTAAGACGGGAGTTTTGTTACTCGTGTATTCTACCAAACGGGTTAAAAAATTGGTAAAATTTTCTAATAAAACTACCAATTTCAAAAAAACAAATGTATAAGATTGCCATTTGCCACCACAGCAATTCTATTTTTCTCCCAACGATTTGTGATACTTTTGTTTCTAAAGATGCCAACTAGTTAAATTTTGACTTCATATCTTAGGGCCTGTTTGGTGTGCAAACATTTACTGAAAATCTCCAAAAATCTCTATAAATCTCTATTAACTTTATATCACATCAACTTTTTCTCTCACTGCACGCATTACGAACTCTTCCCAAACCACAATTTATCTCAATTTATCTCATTTTTTCTTACTCCAAACAACCCATTAGTAACAAGCCAATTTTAGAAAAATAGGAGAAAATTAAGCATAACGAGAGGGTGACCGGTAAAAAAAGTGGCACTCAAAGTTTAATTAAAAAAAAGAATAAATTAAATTAATAATAATATAAAATAAAATAAAATAAAATCAAGTAATGGGACATAATCGAAGTGCCAAACGTAGTCACAATTAAAGAGAACTGATGGGACCTTCAAATCTTGTCAATGTTCTCCAGTTAAAAGAAAGATCGTGGAAACCTTATCTTTGAGATTGGAAATTGTTTCGTCAAATCACATCATCAAAATACCAAATTTCTGGTGTTCACGCGCAGAGTTATTCATCACAAATCCCACCGCAACCACCATTGTCCTAACAAAGTAATTAATGCACAAAAAAAAAAAAAGGGAACAAAACTTTTCAACTCTGACAATTATGTAGTTAGGAGTTAAAAATTCTCACCTGGCTACTCTTGGAAAGGCCAACATCATAAGTCATGGAGAGAGAAGGGGTGAAAAGTCCAAATGCCCGTTCTGATTCAGCCCCAGGCTTCAAATTCTCATCATACAGTGCAAATAAATATGTATCTATAGACTTTCCGGGCATCAGAGGGGTGCCCGCCATCGATCTGAGGTGGCTGATCAGGTTCCCATTGTAGGCTTTGGCATTGTCAGTGCTGGGTCCAACTTCATTGGGCCCACCCTTGTATGGCCACCCTGTCTCTGCTACCACCACTTCAATGTCCTTGAACCCCATCGCATTCAAGGCAGAATGCACTGCATCCACCTGCCCAACACAATTATGGCACCGTTTCGTGTTAACAAAAATATATATATATATATATATACAAATTTTATAAATTTTTACAAATATAAATTATAAAATTATAAAATTAAATTTTTCTCACACTACTTAAAATACGAGATATTAACTTTTATAATTTTATACAATTCCAACATATACATATATATATATATATTTAAAATTTTTAAAAATAATTAAAAATAAAAAAACCAACTTATGGGAGACAAGCCAAAAGTTTTCACCCATAAATGAATTTTCTTATTTTAAGCATTTTTCATTTTTTTAATGAATGTGGATAAATGCCTAAAAATTATGAAAAATAAAATAAATACAAATTTCTATTAAAAAAATAATTATACAAGACAAAATAAACAAATAAAAGTGGCCGGGCTACTTGTGCCAAACACTTGGAACACCAACGGTAATGTAGAGATTCAAACTATTAACTTCACCATAATGGCACAAATAGCTTTTAGACAAATCAGAACCGTGACCAAACCACAAATTTAGATAAGATTCAATTCATGGACCAACCTAAAGTAATAATTACAAAAAAATGGTGAAAGGAAGAGCACATGCAATTATTAAAAAATCCAAAATATTGGATTGGCTTGTCCATTAATTATTGGAATAGCCAGCCTGTCACTACTGTTGGAGATGCTAGTAGGACCATTGCTATCCTTAAATAATGAATATGACATTATATTTAGAAAAAAAAATGATATTTAATTATATTTTAATTTTAGTCTCTCACACCATTTGTAGCACTTTTGGAGTGTGGAAAGTTAAAAATTTGGAGTGGTATTATCATTTCTCTAATGAAATAAAAAATATTAAGAGAGTGTTTGGTTAATAGAAGTTTGGCTAAAAAATACAGTAAATGTACAAAATTTTGATATAAAAGTGATATATACTAAAATTTTATTAGAAAAAAATATAAAAAATTAGTAAAAGTTGATAAATTTTGATTAATTTTGACCAATCAAACACTAAATAACCTCCGTGTTTGGTTGCACAAAAAAGTGTTAACTTATAAGAATTTTTAATAATTAAAACTTTTGATACGTTAATAAAAATTTAAAATTTCTAAAGACTTTTAAAACTTTTGGTTCTTTGGTAAAAATTTCTAGGACATTGGGTATTTTGGTGGTGTTGCTAAACTGTAAAAAAGAAAGAAAAAATTTTTACTTTTTTGGCATCCAACGGGAATATTCTGAAAAGCACCTTCCAATGTGAAAGGAAGGGAAGAGAAATGAAACGTGGGGAAACAAAACAAGTCAATGAAGTCATAAAGTTGGGTCAACGTGGAAAAGTGCAAAGACTATTGCTTCCTTGCTTGGAAGTATCCATTTCCAATAAATTATCAAACGCAGCGCAAGTTGGATGCTTAGACAAATAGGTGAAATTAAAACCCAAGAATTTTTTCGATCAAGGGTTAGCCTGGCGTAAAAAAAAAAAAAAAAAAAAAAAATTGAAAATTCTTAAAAATTTTTAAAAATTAATTATTTTTTATATCATTACAAGATTTACAAACTATCAACTTATGTTATTTTATCTCATTTTTTATTACTATAAACTAACCTTAAATTGTTCATCATTCTACGTTCAGCTATTGAATATCTTATCATATTCAAAGTAAAAGTTAACTCACCTGGGCATCGAACATGTTCATATACTTGATGCCAGTCCCAGAGTCGACTCGGCCCTGGTTAGGCTGGAAAAGACAAAACGCCAGCGTTTCAGCCCTTGGGTCGCTCTGGTATGCAAAGAAAGGGTATGGGTTGATCATAAACGGCGAACCATTGGCCCTCTGAAATGCCAACATCGCCCTTATTGCGTCACCGAAACTCGTGTTGAAGAAACCAGAAGACGGTGGGTCAGACTGAGTCAACACGGACATAGAATGCACTGTCGAGACCTTGATCTTCCCACCCAAAGAAGCTGCATCTCAATTTTCGAAAGTAAAAACCATTTGTAAATTTACAATTCTTGTACCAATAGAGAAATCAAACTAAATCATTTAATTACTGAATCGTCAAATTTTTATTTTCTTTACAATTTAATTTATATACTTAGTTAAAAATAGTGATAAATCAGTTTCCCCTCTTCTAGCATGCCATTGAAAAAATCATTCTCATCATGGGCTCATTTGAGTAAAAAAAAAAATAAAATGAATTGAGATAAAATGTAGTTTGGAGTTAATTTTGGTGTCGTTTTTTTTCTGAAAAATTACAAACCATAAGAATGATTTTTCAAATCCGTTCCCACGAATTCAAAAAAAATTTAAAAAAATAGCGACAATGGTACTTATTTGAAAGCTTTCCACACGAAGAATGTGATTGTATAAAAAATTTACACATTCGGTTAACTTATTTTTAGATTTTTTTGTTTTTTTAACAAAATATTAAAATTTTTTGAAATTAGTGATGGCGAAAAAATTAAAGGTAGATAAGTTGTTAGAGATTTATAGAATTTTTTGAAATTTTTTTTACTCCAAACGAGCCCTATATATTTTTAGAACCAAAAAGTTAATTTAGAATTTTAATAATATTTCTCTTAAATTTATTGAATGGGAGGAAAGAGGACACACCGGCATTGAGGGCATTTTGGAGATTTTGCATGGCAGGCAAGATTTGGGAGGCTAGGGTCTGATCGCCTGAGGTCATGACCTCGTTACCGACGGTGATGACGGTGATATTACTGCCTGGGTAGTACGGCAACACGTTGGTGCTGACCCATTGACCGGCGAAGTTTGGGTCGGAAGCCAGGGCCGGGATGTCTCCGTTTCCAGCGCCAATGACTATTCCGATTCCGGTGTTGGCCAGCGCCTTGATTGTCGGCGGATCGGAGCCGTACAGCCTGACTTTTTCGATGGTAGTCGATTGGAGGAGCTTCGCAGTCGCCGTCGGAGGCGGAGTGTTGTCCGCCACTAGCCCAATGTTGACGCCAATGAACGACTGCGCGTCTGCAAAACAATGACAATGTCAGCGGAGTCAAATGAATCGGAATGAGTCGACTCAGTTCGACTCGGCAAAATTTTAGCATTCACTGGTCGCGCCAGTAAGCTACGTCCTTCTCGGGGTGAAGTTTGCGACCGAGTGAACTTCGAAGAAGCAAAAATCCGGGACGGGGTTAGAAAACACGGACAAACGAAAGAATTTTCAAGCGGGAAACAAAAATTTTCCGGCAAAAGAAAATCAAATTTTAGGAGAAAATTTTTGAACCGCAAATCTATGAAAAAATGAAATGTAAACAGAGTCAATATGATAATGAAAGTAGGAGTTCGGGCTTACTTGAAAAGTAACAGGAGTGCAGTGATATGCACAAAACGAGGAAGATTGAGGAGTTCATGATCGCGGCCATGGCGGAAAAGCTCGCAATTCTGATTATTTTAACTTATTAACCAGAAGTTTTGTTTATATATGCGACAAGGAATGGAAGGTGAAGAATGCTGACGTAACGGTAAAAATTGGCGCTGAGTTTGCAAATGAAAAATTACTCACTCGGTTCATGGTCGTGGGACCCGGATGACACTCAACCGTTCGTAAAACGAATCAATTTAGTCAAATACATTTTAATTTTATTTTGATTTCATCGTAAACAAAATTTTAGGAGTGTTTGGATGGAAAAAAAAAATATAAAAAATTGACATAAGAGTAATATATGACGAAATTTGATTGAAAAAATATAAAGAATCGGTAAAAGTTAGGGTTCCACGGTTGTAGTATATAAATTTAGGATATGTTTAAAGCGACCAAAAATAATAAAAAATATGATTCGCATTTTGGCATTTAACGCATAGTCACCAGACTACGTTTTTAATAGATGAATAATAAAATTTTTTAACTTTTACGTGAGTTTTTTTTAGAGTAAAATTGTCTGAACAGTTTTTTTAATCCGTCGGAATGATTTTAGGTTAAAATCTATTGAAAGTCATTGAAAAATTTTAAGGATTTGTAGAATAATTATTAGGGTTAGTAGAATATTATTGGAGTTTGTAAAAATTTATTAAAATTTGTAAAAAATTATTGGAATGTGTAGATATATAAGAACTTATAAAAATTTCACGAAACATAAGGAGCTACTAGACCATATTTTTAAGAGATGAATAGTGAAATTTTTTTATTTTTACTTCAATTTTTTTTAGAGCAAAATCATCTGAACGTTTTTTTGGTCCGTTGGAATAATTTTATGTCAAAATCTATTGAAAATCGTTGAAAAATTTTTAGAATTTGTAAAATAATTATTAGGGTTAGTGGAATATTATTGGGGTTTGTAAAAAATTTATTGAAATTTGTAAAAAAATTATTGGAATATGTAGATATATAAAAATTTAATGAAATATGAGGAGTACAAAATGTGTTAGAAAATTTTAGAGATTTTCAGAGTTTTTCAATAATTTTTATCGCACCAAACACCCCTTATTGCAGGGGCTACAGTTCAAAAATGAAAAGTTGAGATGCACATCATTAAATTATTGAAAAATCTGCACCATTAAATGATTTAGACTAGTAAATGATCATTAAATCATTTGAAAAATCAAATTAAATCAGAACCATTAAATCAGTTGAAGAAAATTAAAATTACATCTCTATACATGGCAACTCCTGAATTTACGCATTGCAGTCCTTGAACCGTAAAAGTTAGTGAATTTTGGTGAACCAAATACTCCTTAGTTAAAAGTTTAATGAATTAAATTTAAATTATTTTTATATTATTAAATTTAATTAAAATTTATCTCGACGAATTATTACTCGATTAATTTTTTAAACTCTTTAAGTTAATGAGCTTTTAATTGAAACGCATACTTTATTTAATTAATTTACATTTTTGTCTCACAAAGACCAAGGAGCCGAACGGAATTGAAAATGGCCGAGTGTACGCGTCGAAACAAAATGCTTTCTATACAAGCTTGTTTGTATGCATAATTCCATTCCTCAGTTCACTGGAAATATATTATTTAACAATGATAAACAAAAATTTATGCATCTGAAGCGGTTTCCTGTGAATTTCATCATTTTAGAAGCAAAAGCTTACCATTAAAAATTCGACAAACAACAGGGAGATGAAGTTAATAAGCGAAAATTTGATGCAACAGCAATACATTAATTTAAATTAACGTAAGTTAATCTTATTTTAAAATAAATTAATTATTTTATGTATTTAAATTTTAAAATATTTAACTACGAATATAAAAAAAAAAAAAGAAAAAACACACATTATCAAATCTGAACACAGCATGTCGTCACACCTACTTGCAATTTTAAAAAGACTAATCACATAATTACGTGTAGAGTTTTTGAATGAACATTTCATTTATAAATATTTTTAAAATAATTTATTATTATTATTTTTTTTGGCGAAAGTTAAGATTGAGGGTTGTGCTCCTCTCCATACACCTACTGGAGTGGACAATTCCATCTCATTTAACAGGAAGATTGATTGATTTACAATGGTAAGTTACACCAGCCAATATTACTCTTGTAAAAGTTCCGTTTTCTAGTTCATTACGCGAAAATTATTACATAAAAAATTAAAATCTTACAATTATTTGGAAATAAAATTTCCAACAAAAAAAAAATATAAATAAATGGTTTATTTCAAACAAAACCATAAACAGATAATCTTTTCTTAAGTTTAACATGAAAAAAAAAAAAAAATTATTGTTGGATGTTCGGAATGGTTCTTAAGAATGCCGTGCGCACCAAGCACAGCTACCATTCTTCAGGCATGGCAGCCATTGGAGAGTGGCGAGTGGTAGGTTTCACGCAAAGAAAGAAAAAGGAAAAGGGCGGTGATTGAGATTCCTTTCGCCAAACGTAGCTACAAGTGATGTGGGCCATAAGTCCATAGATGGACCCTTTTAAATCAAAGTCTCAGCACTTTTTGAGGGAACATCCCACACAAAGGCCAATTATCTATCACATAATTGGTATATAATGTTAATAACAACGAATTTAATAAGGCCACAAATCAATCACATAATTGTGATATAACGTTAATAACAACGAAATAAAAAAAATTCTTCGCCTTTACTTGGAAGAGTTGGAGGGGAGGGGGAGGAAAAAAAAATGAAGATTAATTCTCTTTTTCTTATTTGGGAGAGATGGAAAAGGGATTTGAATGTAAAATAAAAAATATATATATGATAAAAAGTATTATTATATCTTTTAAAATATATTTCTTCATAAAAAATACAAAAAATTAATATAAAAATGATCTGCGACGAAATTTGATTAAAAGAAATTAAAAAAAAAAGATAAAAATTGGTAAATTTTGATAAATCAAACACCCCCTAAAACGAACTTTTGGTGAAAAAAATGTCAAAAAAATAAAATAAATAATAATTTTTTTTTTTGAATTGAAAATAAATTGATTATCATAGCACTCATCTACCCAAACCATATACCAAGTCATGTGCTAGTGACCGGCAAGAACCGAGCAGTGTGATCGTGGAAAGGAGGGGCGCACAAAATAGTGTTGCCAAGGAAAGGAATCATAAGAAAAAGCGAAATGAACTTGACACAAAATGCAAACATTTCACGAGACAGCTATGAAGTGCTAACAGACGAGGCCATTCATTACCAAAATCAAGTGCATTTCAGTCAATCAAACACAATTCCAAATGGATTTAGGCTTGAGATAACAATGCTATATCAACTTGATGACCTAGTTAGGAATGTTGAATTAAAATCTAATGGTCTCTACATCAATGTTATGGAGTTGACAAAGCATGAATCAATCAATAGGAAAAATAGAAACCACCATTCCAACCTTCCGAGGAATTAAGTGGGGAACGAAAAGAATAAATACTAGGAGGATAAGAACCAATATCAATAGCAATATAATGTGAATATTTCCCTAGTTACGCTCCAGAGTGGGACAGGGTGGCTGTTACAAACTGGCCATCTTTGTAGACGTGAACAAATTGCTGTGGCAATGCATGCTCCACCTGTAAAGTTAACAAAAAAAAAAATTCATCCTTGGTAACTTGATTGTGAATTCCCATTCTAGTTTCACCCTAGTAAATACAAATTATAGCTTGATCAATTTTATATATAATGAAACAGAAGTTAGAGTAATTGGTGATAACTTATATGTAAATAAGAACTTCATATGAGTATAAATTTTCAAATTATTGTTTCTAAAAGAAAATTACATTGTGAAAAGGTCAAAGCAGTTGTAAATTGCCTAGCGATTGAACGTTCACTGAATAAACTGTCTCAGAGAAAACGAACCTACTTCACGAAAAAAGGGGTTCTGCATTATTAGACCAACCATGAGACCTAACTAGATCAACGTAAACGAAGAAAAAACTTGAAAAGATGACCTCAACAACACTAATATGAAACTGAAATTTCATAAACTGACAGAGGGACGCGCTCATGTTAACATCCAACTCCCCAAAATCTAAAGACCAATCACCTCGTAAGGAAAAATGTTTCCATATAGTCAAGGATCTTTGAGCTGTGACATTCACTCAGGCAACAATAAAATAAAAATAAAAATAAAAGTGTTCACCAAGAAAGAAAATTCACATGCCAAATCAGAACCTCCCCCCCCCCCCAAAAAAAAAAAAAAAAAACAAAAACAAAACACCATAGATAGATGGGTAAACGGTATCAATAACCACAATTTTAGTTTGATATTTCACATTCATGAATCATGAAGCTTATTTGATTGCAATTAAGTATACTAACAAATTACCAACGAAAATTCAGTAGTGTTAGATTGAAGAGCAAAAATTAATTCTGCATTGCTTTTTCAATTGACGGAGAGTATTTTGGTGGTTGAATGTATTTCTTGTGACGCTAAAAATATGGTTAAAACTATCATAAGCCTTCAATTTCTCAAGTGCCATTTGGTTTGTATTTCTATTTTTGTTTTCTATTTTTTATTTTATGTGATTTATGTTTTGAAAATCTCAAAACAAGAAAACAGAAAACACATTTGGTTTGATATTTTTTGCTTCCGTGTTTTGAGATTTTATTTGTTTTGGGTTGAAAACGCTTAAAACGATTTTTTGTCATTTTGCATTTCATGTGTAAACTCATTTTCTGTTTTCTAAAACAGATTTTAAAAACACAAGTGAACAACTGCATTTTGAACTATTTTCCTTATTTTCAAAATTGCAAAATGGATAATGGGATCAAAATAGGTAAACCAAATGGCACCTCACTTGTCAAAATATCTGGTTCGCCTATGCTTTTTTAATCGTGAATATAGCGTATATTCTTTATAATTTTCAGAGTAAAGAAGTGTTAGTTGAAAATTGATATTGAGTTATAAAATCCTTTTCGAGCCTTAACTCTGCAACATGCAAGTTTGGTTTATTTTAAGATTTATAGCGCGGGCTTTGAGAAGCTATTGTAATTGGGAAACCTAAACAAAACGTATAAACATACAACAAAACGTATAAACATACCCAGTCATCATCTGGGCCAGCACCAGGTACCAGCACATTGATTTCACTTGACTTAGCTGTTGTTATAGAAGACTCCATAGAATCTTTGCTTAGATATAATTGGCAACCTCCTGTATTATCCACTGAAATTGTTGGAGCTGAACCCTAGAATAGCCACAGAAAATTGATGAACTTACATTATTGTAATTTGGCAGAAATTAAGTAGCTTCTTATGCCAACTAAATTCTAAATCTCTATGGACCATAAGACATTACTGGGGAAGAGAATATAAAATAATTTACAAACTTTCAGATAGACCTAATAATCAAAATCTAGAACTTTTACAAGAAGCACCTAAATGTAGATAGAAAGAAAATGGATACCTGGCATTGCACCTCTATACCATTGCAATTTACGATCTCACAAGCAGCCACAACATCCTGTTAACAAGGTGCATTAATTGAGCAACATCACTTACTATGCCTTGTCTCCATAATTCTAAAAACCTATCTTTTTCACATAGTTTTCTTACTGACCACGAATACAACCCCCATCTTGGTGCATTTATCAACTGTTATGTTGTTAACTTTCCCTGCACATTTTTAGAGTAAACATAAGCTCATCCTGAACAGGAAGCCAATTTAAACCCAATATTTAATGATCGGTAGAAAATGTAATACTAAAATATTAATAAGCTAATAATAAACAATGTGCATGTAACATAACAATCTCACCTTGGACCTGCAAAATGGAATCTTTACATCCAAAAACATATACCGATTGCTTTGCATCACAATCATCAATCACTATGTTCTTCGCTCCAATTTGATTCTCAACTACCCACCTGCCCAACATACAATGTAGTAATGACAAGTGATTCATTATCAGACTCTTGTATGATTCATGAAGCACACTATAAGCATGAATATTTACTCACTTACGACCCATTTGAAGCTCGAACTTTGGAGGTCCAGTTTTAAATGAAGAGGGAGGATTCACACGAATTTCTTTTTCACTGGCACCAACAGCACCAGTCCTATCCGCACGGTTCTTGGTTTTCATATCATCTGTGACCTTTCTCAAACCTAGGAGGCAAGAAAATCAACTACACATTGAAACCAGGGAAAAGAAAGAGAAAAAAGAACTACCTGCAGTCACTGGCTTCCCGGAACTAATTTCTTGAAAAACAGCAGCCATCCCTTCTTTTGGGCGGCATGATGAAGACTGAGGAGATTCTGGTCTAAAGAGTGGTGCAGATGGAGCTGGTGGAGGGGCAGGGCCACAGCCACTTGATGTAGGAGCTTTTGATGGAGCTGAAACAACTGCTTTTCCTGTGGTACTCCATACAGGGCCCAAAGGATAGTGACTCTTCACATAATCCCTCAAACCTGGTATATAGAGCTCCTTCAAAGCTTTTACCCATTCCACATGATTTGGGTCTTCATTTTTGTATTTAACAAGGATCTGCATACCACAAAAAGAATCAGCTTTGACCAATTGATAACAATTTGTCTCCTAAATTATTATCTACAAAGTAGTATCATGAACAAGATGCAGACAGAAAAGCACCTCTGTAACACTAAGAAAGTTTTCTTACAATACATTGTCACAGAACGATGGAAGCATGAAAAACAAAAAAATAAAAATAACTACAATAAAATCAGCATATCAACGTTATACAGTCAGAAGTTGTAAGGTTCTCTAGTCCAAATCTATTCATGAAAGGAAAAGAACACATACATATACGTAAGCAGATTAGCAAACAGGACTGCAAAGTTAAAAGTAGCTACAATTGCCCTTGCTTACCAAAATTCTGCAAATCAAGAGAAAATTAATTCACTTTTCTAATTGGGAATTACAATTTTCCATGAAATATGGCAGACGTCACCAACATCCTTTGCCTG
Organism: Vitellaria paradoxa; assembly: GCA_019916065.1. Classification (NCBI taxonomy): domain Eukaryota; kingdom Viridiplantae; phylum Streptophyta; class Magnoliopsida; order Ericales; family Sapotaceae; genus Vitellaria; species Vitellaria paradoxa. Next base: position 2,332,629 of record CM034238.1, on the reverse strand, counting down.
ATGCATGTAAGTTCAAAAGTATAGTTTATTTCCTTTGTAAGATATTGCTAGTCCATTTTAAAAACAAATCTCCTTAAGGAGGTAACTTAAGGCATTCACACCAACCAGAATAGGAGGACAGAACCTTAAAACTACTCCCATATTAATTCTGACAAACGAAATGGGAACCATTTTAGTAAAATGACAATTATTCCATGAGTGATCCTTTAAAATGGACATGTTACGAAACATTGCAAAAAGGGAATAAGGATCATTTCCAAGAAAATAAGATGGAATACTGTAGGAATCTCAAGGATTCACTGCTTTTTCCACCATCATAAACAATTTCTTTTCTCTAAACACAGTTCTGACATGGAACATTAAAAAAAGGAGAGTGAAAAAAGTGTAACACCCAATGGACAACCATAAATAATTGTAACAGAGAATTTTCTCTTCTACACTGTTTCTATACAAATAAACAGATTCTAGTTTTCATAAGTGGTGTATTCTAATGAGAGTAGCTAGCTTGCAGCAAAAAGCTGAAGTACCTTGTTGCTGTAGAATTCAGCCATTTGCCAACTTTCTTCAATGTGAGCAATAGGCATGCTCATACCTTGAAAAGGGACGCAGATTAAGGAACCGTTGTGTAATGAAAATTTCAATTTCCAGTGTTTTGAGAAAACAATCGAAAATTCATCTCACCAGATTCTTTGCCTGTATAAGCAATCCAAGCTAAAGCTGTGAGACTGTCAGCAGCAGTTTTCAAGTGGTTAAAGAAATCAGATCGCCTTCCTTCCGTCATCACATTGGCTTTCATTATCACTTCATTTAATGGTTTGAGAAATTCAGCCATCCCTGCCATGCCAGGTTTCTGCACAAATAAAAGAGAAGCAATCAACATCACATTAGAGGCACCTCATAATACATGAATAAACATAAATTATATCAGAAGACAAATATGATGAAATTTGAACCCCTGAAGAGCATTTTAACTCAACACTAGTGTCAAGATTCCATCTAATCTATTGTCCATTTGTCCTTGGCCTTATCTTCTTGCTCACAGAAATCACACTTTCAACCGTTATCAGCAAAAATAGTTTTCTGCCAAGAATTTTTTTTTTTAATTCAAATAATAATAATAATAACGGTTTAGAAAACTTTTGCAATCAAATCTAGGAAGCATGACAGCCCTTGTGAAGGAGATTAAAGATACTGATCACCAGTCAAAAGATTGCACTTTAACTCTACGCGACCAAAAATGACCAATTGAAATCAAGACTTAAACCTAGTTTGTACAAGGGAATGGACTTTCATTCCATTACCTTGTTTGGTACACTGACATGCTTGTTTTATGGGATGTGGGTTAGAGAGGAGATATCATCCCACTTCTAATTTTTATCTTGCACTTAGCTATAATTTTTTTTTTTTTTAATCAAGATAACATATCTAATAGAATTTAGATAACATTCTATGGTAGATGTTATCCCAAGAAAATATATGAAATTAAATGTGAGATAAAAATTAAAAGTAGGATGCTATCTCCTATCCAACACCATATCCAACAAAACAAACATAAGCCTATTTCATTCCTTTACCTTGGAATGGTTATTCCATTTCATTCACCCATCATTCCTCTTCTAAACGAGGGAATGCCCATTGCTTTTTTTTTTGTTGGGGGAGGGGGGGGGGAGGGGTTTATTTAAACCCCAAAAAAAAGGTCTTTTTTATGAAAGATATGTAAAAATAAATAAATAAATGTTTAAATGTTAAAATAACAATGAAATGGTAAATGTTTATACAGAAAATAAAATTTAAAACATAAAGAAAATAAATTTTATTTTGTAGGTTTAAAAGCATTTTTTTTTTTTTGACATTTTATTTCAATACATGATATTTAAAATACGTAACTAAATTACAGCAATTAGAATGCTAACTATAATCTCATGAACTTTATGGTAGTAACAAAACAAATGAATAGAATGATCATTCCATTCCAAGTAACAACTAGCCTTACAGTAATCATATAAGCAATATACATACTACAAAACAAAATATGAGCGCCTGCGATTGTTAACCGCATACGATTAACCTCAGAACTTCAATCCATCATACGATTATACATTTAAAAAACGAAAATCTCAAGGAAAACCAACCTGAGTTTGCTTGATCTTAAGAAGAAGCTCCCTCTGAGCAGAGAACGCCTCCGCAATAACATTCGTCACGTCCAAAACCTGTCCCCCAATCGTCTCCGCAGCGGCCGAAACCCTACCGACACACTGCGCCATCAGATCGTCGTAGGCGACGATTGAAGGATCGACCGGCCCACCATCTTCCCCGCTCTCCGGCGATACCCCAGGACGAAAGCCGGCGGACAGCGCTTCCAGCCGCGCCACCGCCGATTCCAATCTCCCAATCAGCTTCTCCTCCATCGCTCGATTTCGGATCAGAACTGGCACTCGATTGTTCCTGTAATGTATTATTTGATTTGATTTCCTTTCTCGGAAACACCAAAGAGGCGAAAAAGCAAATATTTGGGTGTGGTTGTGGAATGGGCGGGAGTGGGCTTAAGCGTTCGTTTGCGGGTGACACGTGTCAGCAGGACGGTGAATTTTTGGCGGTTTAATGCGTTGTGCAACACCTGTATGCGTGTGTTAGAATCGACAACGGTTAAGTATTCGGGTAATGCTAACCTGTGGTTGGGAGCAAGTTCCTGCGGTGATCCGGAACTACAGCCGCTCGATCAAATATTGGGATTCTGTAATGTTTTAATTTTTCCTCGATTTTGCTGGATCAGTAGGAGCAGTCTGGTGGATCAATAAAAAGTGTGCTTTATGAGGGACTAGCCCTAAAGCACAACTTCCGTCTGCTTTCTTTCTTTTCTTTTTTTTTTTTAAATTAATAATAAAAACGTATTTAGTAGATGTGTTTTTAATTTTGTTATGTAAAATAAAAAATTGTCTAAACATTTACGCTAAAAAGTAAATAATAAAATCATATTTTCATAATCGTTTTTTTTTCCTTTCATACAAAATTTGTAAATTTTTTACCCTAAATAGAATATTTTGTCAATTAATATTATATTTTATTAAAATGATCTATTTTATTAAAATTAAAGTAAATTAATATAAAATTATTATTTTCTCAAATTAAAATTATTATTAAAATAACTCTTAATATATAATAATTACATATTAGAACGATTTATATAATTAAAATATTTTATTATATTAATTTTTAATAAATTAAAATTTATTATTAGATTATTTTTATTAATATACTTTATTAAAATTTATCATTATTATAAATAATAATTTATAAAATTAATATGTTTTATAAAATTAAATTAACTAAGTTAATTTTATCTTATTAAAGATAAATATTTTATTAAGATAACTTAATTACTCTCCTAACTAATGTTTTCTTTTCTTTTCTTTTTTTTCCTCTCCTAAACTCGCAAAAGAAGAAAATTTGATGAAAAGAAATTACCATCACATATGTGGGGGATGTTTGGTAATATTTATATTTTTCTATTTACGTTTAACGATTTTTTATTTTTTACTTTTAGTTTGTTCCCCTCTAAAATAAAAGTAAAAAACACATTTAGTTATCTTAATAAAAGAAATGATAATATTTTAAAATATGTACATTATTATTTTACTATTAAATCTTTTGAGGTGTTGGAAGAATATTTGTAATTTTTCTTGTTATTCTTTATTTGGTTGGCAAATATGTCATTTTAAAAAATTTTATTTAATTCATTTCCGCCCACTTTTGAAAAAAAATGAAATTTTTAAAATCGTAACAGTCAATTTTCTTTTCATTTTTTTCCTCTTTCCTAAAAAAAACTCACAAACAATTGATAAATTTTAAAATTTTTTATTTTTTCTTCTTTTCTTCCCATTTCACTCATCCAAAACCAACCGTGAAAATATAAAATATATATATATATATAAACAAAAAAAATAAAAAAAAAACAATTCCCTTACATTATATTTGGGTGGGTAGATAAGATGAGAGTGAAATCAATACCGGGATTTCATTGTTTTACTTGATTGCAATTTTTAAGAACGAAATACTTGCTTGAAATACTAGATTATTCCATCTGTTATTCTTTCGATTTGAGAAAAAAAAAATATTCTCTACCAAAATTTTAGGAATGACTTATTCATATAGGGAGAATGAGTATTAGTAAGACAACTAAAAAATTACCCTCATTTTTATTACTTCATTTTTATTATTTACTAGAATGCTTGATTTTTTATATAATGATAATATCCATATTTGTGTTCCATTCTACCGTTAATCTACCCTTCCAAACATATATATATATATATATATACATATGTATATTACTCACTCTCCATCTCATTCTCCATACGTATTAAATATATGATTATTCTGACCCCTCTTACACACTCCGTTCGCACCCTCAAATTCATCACTCCCATCATTCCCACCATTAAGCCAAATGCGTGCACCCTTGCATGTGACGCATTTTCTCATTTGCATATGCAGTCTCATTATTACTAGAGCATAATGCAAACAAATACATGTCAATGCACAGGGCCCAGATTTGTTCTCAATATCATCTAAGCGAGCACAGTCCTTACCATGTCGATATTTTGCAGATCAGCCAGGATCACTGAAGCACAGCAAGATTTCAAATAATAATAATTCAGAGCTCATTGGACACAGAGACAATCGTCATCAGCTCCTTTGTTGCTCACCATTCACAAACACGTGTGGATTAAATGAACTTATAAAACGTCGTGGAAATCAGAATTCATATACAAGGCAAAGTAGAAGTTTTTGTATCAATTTAACTATATTACAAAAAATGTGTTCAAGGACATAAAACAAGGTAACAATGCGATTCCTAGCAGTAGATTGATGCCAAAAAGATATACACACTGCAAAATATTTTACCTTGTCGTGCACTGTGTATTCAGAAAATGATCATATCCACGTTGACCTTTACGCATCACCACCAATCATATCCTTGGATGCACGTGGAATGTTATTACTAACAGCTGTGGGGTCTCTTTGGCTGTTCAGAGTTCCTGAAGAATATATAAAGCAATTTTAACTGAATGGGATAGCCAAAATGGAAAGACAACATGAATTGAAGGCATAACCTTCTAATCTTAAATTGAAAAAAAAAAATATATATATATATATATAAGAAGCCACTATTTTATTGTCCTGGACAATTCCAATCAAATTTCATAAAACATAAACTGATATTTGAGTGCTCATTCTAAAGTAAACAAGGAGAAAGAAGTCATGCCAGCATGGAATTGCTCTTTCACCAACCTTATTAGCCTTCTCTGTTGACTAGCCATCCAATTTTCTTCCAGGGATCAATTGCATTGTTGAATCTGGAATATCAAGTGTTAGCCCATACCAAATAAACTTTTTCAACTGCTCTGCTATGGAGATGTAAACCGACACTACAAATTTTCAGTATTTCAAGCTTCAAAATTGAACCCATTTAAGTATATTAATAACTACGCTATGACACGTCAAAATCATCACAAAAAAAAAAAAAAATAGTGCTTGGATCAAAATTTGAACACATCTAACAAGATGGCTGTTGGTAGACAGCACATGTAACTATTTGCTTCCTAAAAACACTATAAGGAGTACTGATGTATGTCAAACTAGTGCAGACAATCAGACCAGTAAGATTATTCCTTTTTAGATAAATAAAGATTATTTCCAAATAGTTCAGTGTAACGTTAGAAACAACTTCTTAGAGAAATTCATAATGAGGAATAGGAAACAGGGCTTACGGCTCGAAAAGGAAACTCATCTGCCTCTAGCATATGTACAATTTGCCCCATCTTTGGCCGCTTTTTAACATCCGAATCTATGCAGCGAAGGCAAACTAACAATACCCTCTTCAAAGCTCTTGGAGAGGGCTGGACTTGAACCAAGGGGTCTATAACCTCTTCCCCACGCCGGCTTGCTACCATTCCTCTAAACCAATCAACCAAGTTCATCTGAAGCCATCCAGTGGAAACAGATTTATTACAATGATGTTAGCATCAATGCCCAAAAATACAAAATGGCAGAGGAACCAAAGAAACAAAACTTGTTTTCACCTCTCCAGGAGGTCTTGAATAATCAACTGGGGTCCTTCCTGTGATTATTTCCATGAGTAGAACTCCAAAACTATACACATCACTCCCCTCATTGAGCATACCTGTACTTGCATACTCTGGAGAGACGTAACTGCAGCAGCAAAATGAGAAATATCATAGAGCATAGTGAAATGTTTTGTTCACCTTTAAACTTCAAGCTACTCTTTAATTGACCGAGTATGAAGGAATTCCAGAGAAAACAAACCCAAACGTTCCCATCACACGCGTAGTTACATGGCTTTTCTCAGGTCCCAAGAGTTTGGCCAGCCCAAAATCTGATACTTTTGGATTCCATTTTCTATCCAGAAGAATATTACTAGATTTTACATCACGATGCACAACTTTGGGTTCCAATCCTTCATGCAAATAGGCAAGTCTGTGGCAAAAACCGCATATAACAGCTCAGGCAAGAGATGAAAGTAGAAGACAAGATAAAAAAAAAAAAATGTTTTATGTGATTGGAGACAGCTAAGAGTTTGAGCAGGTGAATAAATTAGAATACAAAGATTAAATTACTTCAGAACAACATAAAATCCACTTCAACAGGGTGATCCTAAAAACAAGACAGCTAAAGTTTTAAGGACATTTTTGGTAATCCTATGTTAATTGAATGGTTCTTTCATATTCCTAACCCCCCCCCCCCCCCAAAAAAAAAATACTAAAGGTAGAAAACTGACAAAATAGCAACAGCTTCAAGAACAAGAACCAAAATGAAACAGTGGATGGCATGAAATAGAGTTCCACTTCAGCTCTTGATAAAATCAAATGAATTTCTCTTGTTGATCTTCAACAAAATTTTAAGGCAAAAAATCAACATTAGGAGCTACAAGAAGACAGATGCTAAATGCCACAAGGCCATGATCAAATAAGTCAACCTTAATAAATTTTCTAGTGAATCTCTCAACTGTTTGAGCATTTTCTTTCATTGACAGATATAGTTATTTATTTCGGCCAGTATATTTGCGTTGAATATATGTCGCATCGATAAAATCATGTTTCCCAAACTAGCATAAGATGCTAATGTGCCTATCTACTCATTACCAATTAGTTTTCAGTTAGATACTTTAACAGTTTGAAATAAAAAAGAATCAATCTTATCCCTAACTGAGTACTACTTTAAGCACTTGCCAGTAATGCATGGTTTTCATCCTTATCTTCACAGGGTAGGGTCTCAATTGTTATCAATAAGCGTCAGGCATCCTACATTTGTTCTCATCATTAAGGGTACATTTGGATGGCAGTGGATATTAGGCAAGCATGAGGTGAGCTTGAGGGTGGAAATGGAGTAAGTGCTAGGGTGAGAATAACTATGTTGGTATGCATGGAGAACGAGCTTGAGGGTGGAAATAATATATGTTTGGTAGGGTAGAATGAAATAAGAATATGAATGAGAAAAGCAATCATTCTAGTAAGCAATAAAAATGAGAATGATTATGTAAATGTTCCACTGATTGCTACCAATAACATTCCCATGCATTTTCCTCCCATTGGGAGAATAAAGGATGGAATAAGCATGGCATAACCTCCAAAAATGCAACCAAACAAGATAATGGAAAGTTCATACTCATTCCACCCTTATTCCAACTAAACGTAGCCTAACTTCCAGAATACCAAACGGTTAAAGAAAGATAACAACTGATAGATGACACAATCAGTAAAATTATAATGTAATCATCCTTTCAAAGAGTAAATTCGAATATGCATCTGAAAATTCCTTCAGTTATTCTTCAATCAGGTTGTTATGTTATCCCCATATATTGTTACAATGTATGACCACTGAAAAAATTTAAATTTCAGTTTCAAATAAGCATTCTTAGGTAACATCAGTTTGGACACCCATGAAGTGAAAAATGAAGCAGGAATATCTCACCCTTTTGCTGTCCCAACAGCAATCCTCATTCGAATTTCCCAAGTTAGAGGACTGACAGGCCCGACATCACCGTGTAACCATTGCTCCAAATTGCCATTGTCCACATACTCATACACAAGCAGCCTGATTGGCAGCAAAACTCGCTAGTCATTTTGGGATAGAAATAGGAATTTTTTCATGAATTTTCTGCAGGACAGTATGACAAGAAACCAATAGAATTATGCAAATTACCTTCTAGCACCTTCTACACAGTACCCAATTAGACCCACCAGGTTCTTATGCCTTACTTTTCCAATTGCTTCTACTTCAACCTTGAACTCTTTCTCTGCCTGACCCCTTCATACAAGATGATCATAAAATGTGAACAAAAATCATATATATAACACACTATTTAGGACATTCATACATCAATTCTCCTAACAGCACATTAACATCACATAAAATTTATAACATAATGTTGGGCATAATAATACTAAAGCTGTACTCTTGCCGAACATATTTAGTCCGGTGCCACGTGGCGCGGTGCCGAGCAAATTCACATAAGCCACTCAGTCACTTGCCGAGCACGTTCCGTTTGGACACGTGGCATCTCTCCGAACAACTGATTATTGGCACGAGGGTTCCACGTGAGTGATATACGTGAACACACGATTCAGAGTTAGTGTTCCAAAGAGTACCCTGAACCTCGACATCAATAAACAGTGTATTGCCACGCGGCTATAGCCGAGGATCTTGGAAGCTAGTTTGCTCGGCCTATCTGTTGACGGCTAGTAAATGTCGAACCTGGGACCCACAGCCTTTAAAGAGGGCTCGTGACCATAAATGCACCTTAGTTAAGATTGAACTGGGTACTTGTCTCTGGGGATGTAACTAAATCGGTCTATCTCGTCACGATTTGGTGGCTGATGTGACAGGAAGACAGTCTGACCCTGGAATTCCGGTTGTAATGCCGTGTTAAGCCGCCAGAAGCATTAAATGAAAGGCATGGTGTATTAATGAGGGGTCTGAGGCATTAAATGAAGGGGAAGAGTATTTAAAGCAAGGGTAGAAAAGAGGGACACGGCAGTGTCGTAACGTCAAGTCGCAGGTATGCCTTAATCATCACTCAGACCACTATATATAGGATATTCTGCTGAACCACAAGGGTAAGCTGACTAATGCCAACTTAAACTTTGACTCTTTTATTTCCATAAAAACTTCTTTGGAGCGACTTGCTGACTTAATCATCGGAGGGTTTTCCGGCCTGAGACCTCCTCTCCGGCCGTCACCTTTCTTTCTGTCTTTGTTCGGCAGGTCGGCGATTGCATTTCCGGTTGGCGTGGTCAGCAGTTCCGGCGGTAATTTCTGCTGCCGAACACATAATTTAAAAAGTAGAGATAAAAAGTATAATTTTAAAAATCACACCGCTATTTTGTGTAGTGTCATCAAATCTTGGGTAGATAATGTAATTTATCCAAAGATTAATGGAGATAACAAGAAAAGATAAAAAAAAAAAGGAATAAATTAATAAATAAAGTAATGACCCTCTACTTTTTCTCCCGATGACACCCTAGTAAAGAGGACAACTTCAGTTACGCACTCCGACAGCACGTTCCAGATCTAAAGCGGCTATTTTGAAGGCTTTTTCAAGCATTCGAATATAACCAAAATAATCAAAATGTAAGATAAAAGAAAAGCAGACTACAAACAAAAACAATGGAGCTACAATTGAAGGTGACTTACTTGTTGTTGAGAAGATCTTTCATGGCTACCACAGAACCGTCCTGTAAAACTCCTCTGTACACGACGCCGTAACCGCCTTCACCGATCACATTCTCCTCAGCGAATCCACCCGTCGCCATCTTCAGTTCGTTCAAGCTGTACCACCGGCCCCACCCGATGTTAGGAACGTCCGATGACACCGCCGACGACGATGTCTCGCTTTGGCTTGGGCTTCCAACGGACAGGTTGCTTGTGGAACTCACTTTCCTGCCCTTAACCCCAATCCCAGTTACTTTCCCCAACTCCACATTGCCAATTGATTCGTTTTCCTTCTGGAATTCGCCTATTGTATTGTTCTCCGCGCGATCCGAGCCCTTGGTTTCGACGACCTCTTCGCAGGGTAGAGGTAACAAGCCCGAACTGTGCTTCACGCGCATTCCTCGCCGTTTCGAGTTTCGTTTGGAGCGAAGACAGAGAACAATCAGAACAGAAACTATGAGTAGACATATAGAGCATATTCCGATAAGGACGTAGAGTTTTAGCCCCAAAATCGGCGTTTTCGCAGTGAGTCTGTGGGCGATGGAACTTTTGGAGGTTTGGTCTTCGACGGTGGATTTGCCGGAAACCGCCATTGCTTCCGGCGATATGAGACACTGATTGAGACAAGGAGCTTTCGCACGCTATAAAATCACCATTGTTCAGCAACGGAGAACGTGCGACTGATGTTGGAGAAACCGAATGCAATTTGGAAAAGCGAAGCGTTGGAGGCTTTTGCCAGGGAGGGGGCTGTCAACGGATCCAAAAAAATAAGAGCTGGAGATGAGTGGGAAGACAAAGTAAAACAGAGTGAGAGGTGGAATGTTTAACGGGTCCAAATTTCAAATATATTACGGCAGGGCCACTGTGCGGACCCGCACTGAGAAAGAGTTCAGAATAACGGAGATTGGGAGATGGCCCAGATGGGCCGTCTGGGACTAGCTGGCCAAATGACTGAATCGCCCCCGGATTCGTAGCTCACTGTTTTATAATCTTGCTTAGAATGCCCATGCCACGCATTTTTTTTAAAGGGTAAAAATGAATATCTATATTAAGGTTCTGTTTGATATCATCAAAATTCATCAACTTTAAATACTTTTTGTACTTTCTTCCAATTAAAATTTTTCACATTTCATTTTTATGCCACGTCTTTCTACGTTTATTATACTTTTTGTTTCTTTTTTATCAACCAAACACCCTCTAAAAAGATAAAAAATATATATAAAATTTTGGACTTAATACCGAGTGACTGACAGGACACTGAGAAGCAATTCCAAAACCAATTCATCTGATTAAGGACTAAAAATTAATACCCACGGCCACGTTTGCAGGAGCAATATTAGCCAAAAATGAAAAAAAATGAAAATATTAATTTTTGGTATTTTAGGAGTTTGATAAAATATCAAAATTTAGTGTTTTGCTAGCATGTTACTAACACACCAATTTTTATCTACTTTAGCGAATAATATAATATTATTTTATTTTAATTTCACTTAAAATATATCAAAACTTTATTAAGTATATAAAAAGTTATCAAAAATTACTAAAAATTTTTTAAAATTATAAATAAAGTTTATTAAACACCTAAAATTTGTCAAAAGTTAATAAAAATTTCTATTTATTTTACTAAATATACTAAAAATTTCGTTTATCAAGATTTATTAAAAATTGTTAGAAGTTGTGACTTTCAAATGGGACTAAAAATTCGTACTTGTTTTACTTAATACACTAAAAATTTCACTTATCAAGAGTTATTAAAAATTGTTAGAAGTTGTGACTTTCAAATGGGACCGTAATTAATACATTTTTAATTTTAATACAACAATAATTCAATTTAAAGGGAAAAGGTATTTTGCAGCTAATAATTTCGGGTCCCACTCCTTAACACTCAATTGAATTATTAATGTGGAAGACCAGAAAAAGATTTAGTTTTTAGGTATTAAAATAAAAAATATCTCATCAAATCTAAATAATGATTAACAATTATTAAAAAAACAAGTATTACATATTTTAAATTAAATAATATTCTAAATTAACCATTTACTTTTATATAACAAAGACAAATAATATTAATTATAATATAGATAAGCATGTATACAAAATTTGATAAGATGAACATTGTCATTCTCGTTTATTCAAATGCTCAAATCGCTTTGCCATTCAATTTTATTTAATTTTATCATATTATTTTCGATGCTTGAAAAACATAAACTCTAAACTACTTATAACGTTTATTTAATTCTAAAAAATAATAAAAATAATAATAATGAAATCTCTTATAATGTCTATTAAATTGAAGGGTTTGCAATCATTAAAAAAAATAATAAATAACACAATAGTAAAAATTTATTACCAGATAATTCTTTATAATACATATTCAACTAAGATTTCGTTTAGAGCTTTGAAAATTATTAAAAAATATTAAAAATTTTTAAAATTTATTTATTTTTTATTTCATTAAATTAAGAGAATTCTCGGTTTTTATTAAATTTTATTTTTTTTGTCACTTTAAATATTTTTTAATGGGTTTGAAATAAATTAATAAAAAAAGGACAGTTCTGGTGAGCATCTCGAAAGCATTAATGATTAATTTAGAAAATTCATGAGGATTTAAATATGAGTTTGTTGGGAGGATTGATTGAAGACTGATGCAACATTGAAGACAAATTCCAGGTCTTATTCATGAAGTAAGGAATGCCAGCTGAGCTCCAAGCACAAAGAGGCAAACGCCACGCCAACCTGGGGCCACTTCAAACTTCAATCGAAAAATCGTCATCATAACCGTTGGGAAAACGGGATATCCGCCCGAACGGAAAAACGACGAGTACAGTTAGTTAGACTGCAAGACATTCATGCTCACGTGTTTGACATTTGCAACAATTTAAGATGTGTTGGCTACCATCGAATCAAACCGCTGATATACGTGTAGTTTATTACGGGACTTTGGTTGACGTTCCGTTTGAGATTACGAAAAATTTTAAAGAATGATAAAAAATTTTAAAAAATTTTAAAATTATTTATTTTTTTATCTCATTACACGAATTACAAATCACAACTTATTTCACTTTATCTCGTTTTATCTAATTTTTTATTATTCCGAACATACCCTTAATTTGAGTATGAAAATTTTAATTTTTTTATTTTTTTGTATTCAAATTTTGTAGGAGTTAAAATTTAAGGCATATTAATTGCATTTATAAAAAAAATTTATGTTTATTTAAGTAAAAATAGTAACGAAATAATTAATTTTTTTATTTTTTTAATTTTTATCCGAACTGGCACGATTTTCTCAATTTTGTTCGAATGTGATTAATACGTTTAAAAATTATAAATTTTAAAAAATATATATATTAAATTTGGTAAAAAAAGTCAAATACTAAAGAAAATAAAATTAATTTTGGAGCCAAACACAGCCTTCCATGTGTTAACTAAGATAAGTCAACACGCTCATTGTATTAATATGCAAATGGGAGTATTCTATACGCTTCCAGTTGTGCATAAATCGGATTCATTTCCTTGCTGTCAGAACTGAATTTTCAAGTCTATTTGATACTCCATGCACCCCTACCAGGCTTGTACTTGATTGCAAATTTCTAAGTATAAATTATGTTCGATTATTATCAACTTTTCGTTTATCCTGTTTGGGTAGCGTTTGATGGATAAATTTTGAATATAAAACAATTAACTTATATTTATTGGGTGTTTAACGAAATATCAATTTTTGTTATTTTTTTATTCAGTTATAATAACTTATCAACTTAAAAGTTATCAACATTTTTATCAAACATACAAAAAATTATCAAAAATTATTAAAATTACTAAAAATTTTATCAAATATTTAAAAGTTATCAAAAATTACTACTTATTTTATCAAATATACCAAAAATTTTAAGTATCAATTTTTGATAAAAACATATTAAAATTTATTAAAAATTAGACTTTTAAACAGTCATTTACAAGTATTGACATGGATAAACAATAGAAGCAATGATAACTAAAATTAGGTTAAATTATATTTAGATTTCCTAAATATTTAAATAATTACATATAAAGCCCTTCAATATTTATAAATTATATACACACCCTTATTTTGAAAAGTTAATAAGACTTAAACTCTTTTATTAGTTTTGACTCTAACTCTCTTAAATATTTATCGTAAAAGACAAAACTACTATCATTTTAATTAACTAATTACAAATAAAACATTCTTCCCCTTCCGTTCTTTCTCTCTCTCTTTACTGTAAAATTATATAAATATAGGCAGTTCTATAATTACACAACAATGGTTTTTCTCGATGCAGCAATTGTGGAATTGAATCACCGAAACTTTTTTCAAAATCTTGAATCAACCAACCCCACTGAGTCTTTTGTAAATTTGGAGAATGACGAGGTTAACCCAGTGACGATTCTGTTAGTTGCGCCACGAATAGGCTGCTATGGACTGCCAGAGCGAACGGAGGAGGGTAACTTGCTGACGGGATTTTTTTCGCAGTTGTGGGCAGCAGGTTTTTTTCCCTCCCCTCCTCCTTCTCTACGCTTTTTTTTCTTACTCAAAACCCAGTTGCACCTTGTTCTAGCCGCCACCCCTTCCTTTGTCTCAAAGGCCAACAAGGCCATTCATTCAATTTATTATTTTACAAAGTATTCCCCACAATAGGAAAATTCTGTGAACACTGTGAGCGAATTGAAAAATTAAAAAATCAAATTATCACATTGATGGAGTCATGCACGTTTCGAAAACAGCACTTCATATTTCACGGAGATAAAACAAAGTACCACACGCAGGGCCTTTTGTCAAAAATCCACCCAGGCTTCATTTATTATGATGCAATTACATACATACATACATGTAGATATATATTGATATCTCTTAAAACAACCACACAGAGTCAATCATATGTAATCTCAAATCAAAACATCATCCATAGACCCAAGATTTAACATTAAGCTGACATCGAACTATATAGCACCGATCTACAATTCAAAATTTTACAAACAACATCCTTCTCGCTACAATCGTCCACCGGAGCTTCATCGGAGAGCCTCCACTAAAGAGCATAGAGGTGTTGAGATCCTATGGATTCAGGTGCCCAGCAGATCGAACCTCTTCCTTTATCGCTCAGCTAACGAATTGTCAGGTCCGGCCCTTGACTTAAGAATGACTATTCACATGCTGATTGACTGAAGCGGGAAGAACTCCCAGATGACCGACGAAGGGAGTTAGCCGAATCGGGTCCCATCCTTATCCCTAAAGGCCTTAAATAAGTGCTGGGTTTGTCCTAAATGCACGGTATAGAAAGAATCTCGCTTACACAGTTCTCAAAATCACTTTTGATATTCAAAACCCTAAAACCAGTTCGCTGACCGTCGTTGTCGCCATCGTCCCTTTTCGATCCTCCACCATTCTCATCGATTTCGACCTCTTTACACCCACTTCCGCCCCACAATCCCTCAAAGTCTGTCTCAAAAAAATTTTTGAACTCCGATTCGAAAGAAGATGAGGGGAGAAAGAGAAGATAAAGGAAGAGACAAGTTGATGGTTGATCGTTGTAGGTGGGCTAAAGGTAAACCTGGTATATTAAAAAAAAAAAAAATGGCTGATGCCATATTTTAATGAAAATTTTAACAGCATACTTTAAAAAAAAAATCTACGTAAATATTTAAGGTATCTATGTTTAATTTACCCTTAAAATTATATATATCATATAATTAATTTTATAAATATATATACCGTGTGTAGTTAAAATGTAATAAGATATAAAATAAAATAAAAAATTAATTATTAAATTAAAAAATATTATTAAAACTCTCCAAATTTTGCCGTCCCATCTCTCTCAAATAAAAGAGCAGTGATCGCAATGGATTAATAATCGATTGTATTTTTTTAATAAGAAAGATGAACCATGAAGGTTTTGCGTTAACGCTGAAGAACGAAGAGAGTGATTGATTGGCCTAAGCTTTTGTTTTTCCAAGCCGCGAAAGGTTTTTTTAAGCCGCCAACGGCACCTTATTTGGAATGAGGTCGTTATCTTAGCCAATTAACCACTTGGCTTAATTCAGTTGGCGACGGTCCATGAGATCACACCTTTGAAAATTTTCAGGCGCATTAAAGTTAAGAACGGAATTGATTCATTTGTTGAACGATAATAAATTTCCAAGTATGGGACCAAACTTTTACCATGTAAGTTAGCAAATTCTTATAATATACATTTAGGGGGTTCAAGGGAGCTGTAATAAAAAAAATTTACTGGATGATTGTAATGGTGAAACGAACGGCTAAGATTTCTTTACATTTTAATGATACGTTTGACATTCCGTATTAATTGTGTTCCAATCAAAGTTTACAAACTTTTATTTTTATTTTGAAAATAAATTTAATTAAAATAAATTGAAATTATTGGATTAAGTGTAAAGAAATCTCAACCCTCCATTTTCCACTGCAACTCCCTTAAACCCATTGAGAGGGCTTAATGTATGCTGTACTAATTAAATGAATTTTTCTATTAAGATTAATCTGAAAACGATTTTCTCCTAAATTAATTGGCATTTTAATTAATTATACCAAAAGTAACAACTTATTTCTTTTTAATCCTTTTGAGTATCTAAATTTCATGTCAAAAAAATATGATTAGATGACTGATTGAAAAGTGATAATTTATATTTATACTATTATAATAAAAGAAGAGAAAAGATATCTAGTAAAACTTAAAATTTGATGAAACTTTAATTTGGTGTGCTTTAATAAATTTAAAACTCTTTGGGTCTTGAATTATTTAATTTATTTATTAGTCTTTGCATAGCTTTTACTTGTTAATGAATGGTAAGAATTAACTTGCTTTACAAAAAAAAAAAAAAAGTATATTATTTATTTTGGTTAAATATGAGCAAATATGTTTCTAAATTATTTTTAATTTTGGATTGTTCTTTTAATGATTTTAATTTTATATATTTTATGCATTCTTTGTGTATTAAAAAATAATAATTTTAGTTTAAATATGATACAAGTTTCTAGCAATACAATTTTATTTGATAAATTATTAGAATATTATATTTTCTATTTTTCTTATAATTATTAATTTATTTCATTTAAATATGCAAACTATTATTATTTTTTTAATTTAAACATATTTTATTTAATTTATATACTTCAAGAAGTATATAATATGAAAATTTCTTACATTGTACGGGAGTAATAATTTGTGGACTCAAAGAGGCCCAAATACGGGGCCACCTGTTGAAAGGTCTAAAATCAAGTTCGCAACAATTTTTTAATGGGTATAAAATTATGCGTACATATTTAAAAAATATTTATAATGTATATATATACACGTACCAAAATGATACTTTTTAATATACTTAACGTCACAATGATATTGTATTTTATATATACATACATACATATATATATATATATATATATATTTAATTGATAGAGTCCAAATTAATTTGTGTGCACCTCGACTAATTCTTGAAATTTTAAAGTTAAACGATCAGCAATCCTTCAAGAGCTCTTGTGCTCTTGTATATCACAATATCATTGAAAGGGATAAAAAGAGGTAAAATTTTATTTATTTTTCCTTTTTTAATCTCACACCAAACATATTATTAGATGGTCCTATAAATATTATCTCTTTTTTTTTTCTTTTTTTTTAACCTATGAACATTATAAATTCTTATCATATAATTCTCTATTTGTTATTGCATATTTTGTTAATAAATTAATTTATCTGTAATAGAAAATCTTACTTTCCAACCTACTAACAAAAATTCTTAACTTTCCTAGAGAAATACTAAATACAAAGAATTTTAAAATCACATCATAATCCAAATCAACCCTTTATTTTATCCATATATAGTTTTTTTTTTTTTGTTAACAAAAATAAAAATAAAAAACAAAAAAGTTGACAATTCAATATTTCAAGGCATGTTAATTAATGCAAATAAATTCTTGCAATGTTTTAAGATTATAACTTTTATTAATTAAAATTAAAACTAAAGTTACAAATTGAAGGAAAGATAAATAAAGTTTGAAATGTTATTTCATGTGTAATATTACACTCTATATAAAATTTTAATTTTTTTTTTATTGATTTGAATTTTGCATTGCATTTTGTGAGCGGTGTCATTCAACATGACCTCGACATAGAACTTTGTTGTCTTAAATTTTAATTAGCTTTGTTAATCCACGTCATTTACTTTCAGGTTGAAGATAGGTTTTGACATTAACTACAAAAGACACTCGTAAATCTAATACAGACCAAATAATTGTTGGAGATTCAATCAAACTTAATTTAAAATACCTTTTGATAATCACCACTTGTTTGAAAAGTTGGACTTATAAAATAACAAGCACCAACTTTTAAAACTTAATAATTTTTACCTAATTGCCTGTAGCTAAGTGAACGTAACTTTACCTTAAAACCTATAACTAAGTGAACAAAACTTGCATATCAAACCAACGATGCACATACAAAGTACAACAATTGAAACATGAACTAATTTGATAAAACATATATCTATGATAGTCAACAATGTCGAATAATACATTTATACTAAGTCAAACGATATAATCCAATGCAATATCTACACGGTGAGCGATGTAAATATGACTTAGTTTCTATCGTAAATTTATAAATTTGTACTTTTATGGTTTTGATCGAATTTGTCGCACATATAATTTTTCCATTAATTTTCACTAAAAGTTTGCTTTACATATATTGAATTATTGCCTATCTTTTCATTTATGTCAATAGTAGGGCATCTCATTATAAAAAAAGTTCAATTTATTCTTATTTAAATCCCATCTTTGTACACGATAATCCTAAATATCTATGATAATACTTCAATCTATTTACTAATAAAACTCGTGCATTAGGTTAATATAATAACTTGGGGGTAATTGCAATATATTTAAATCATATCAATTCCAATGAAAATAATAAAATAAATAACAATATCATTAAATTTCTAATCCAAGTGTTTTAATTAGTGACATACTATATCATATGACTACTAAAAATGAATAAATAATTAAAATAATTAAATTACAAAAATATATCATTAAAACTCAACCAACTCTGTATTATCCAAATTAAAAAATTTTCACAAACTCTAAATTTTTCATATATATATATATATACACACACACATAGAGAGTTAAAAAAACAAATTATCCAATGGTAATCACTTTACCTTAAAAAAGAATACAATAAATCCAAACCCGAAATAAGAATGAATAACATCCTAATTTCCAAATTTTTCTTCATTCTTCTCTTATTTATCTTCAGCCTTCTTCCCATCCGAGTGCTCCTTACTCTCCAATCAAGGCGTGAAGCGGTGGCCGGTTGAGCGGGTTTGGTTCATGGGTCGCAAGACACCGGTTGGATCCTGGGTCAAAGAAAACCCACGGCTCACTTTTCCTCAATTTACAAATTCACCCCCAACAAACTTTCTTAATTATCAAAATAATCCAATTATCAAAATTTAAATTCGCTAGTACCACTTAATTACCTAGTCAATTAATTACAGTTTTATAATCACTATTTTATCTGCATTTTAGATATTTTTTTTGTTACGTTTGTTTTACTGGAAAGTAAGGTTTGAGGTAAAACAATTTTCTAAAAAAACATTTTCGAGAAAAGAATCTCAAAATAATAAGTTGTTTGGTAAATTTTGTTTAAAGTGTATCTAAAATTATTTTTCATGAAATTCACTGCCTATTTAGTAGACAAAAAATGAAAGAAAAATATAATTAAAAATAAAAAGATGTGACATAAATGTAATATGTGAAAATTTTTAATTAAAATAAAATACAAAAATTAGTTAAAATTTGTGACTTTTAGTGTGGCCAAACAGGTCCTATGGGTGTTGGTTACTATTTATTTTAAATAGATTATTAAATGATTTAATAAATATAAAAAAATCCACTCACTCGAGTTTAAAAGATTATTTACGGAAAACATTCAAGAATTTATTTTCTTATATGTCAAAAAATAAAAAGTATTTTCTTCCTACGTTGCATATCTGTCACTCACTTCTAATTTTCTATTAAAATAAATATGTATATATATATATATATATATATATATATTTTGTATAATATTTTTGAAAAGAAATGGATTATTTTATTTTTAATGATAGTTTTAAAATTTATTTTGAAAATTAAAGAAAAATAAATAAATACCGAAGAGGCTAAATGCTCATCCAAACAGGGTTTATATTACAGCTCATCAGTCTCTTATCTCTTTGAGAATCGTGATGATCCAAGCACCCGCCAAATCAGGAGACGATTTAATAAATTCTAACGTTATCCTAGCAAGGCACTCCTGATTTTGTTTCCATAAATAATCAGGGGGTCCTTTTCTGATCTAAAGATTGTAATGCGTTTAAAGTAACAAAAAGTGAGATAAAATAAAATAAAATGAGATAAATTATAAGTTCATAATTTTGTACAATGAAATAGAAAATAAATAATTTTAAAAATTTTTCAATATTTTTGATAATTTTTTAAAATTTTTTACCACTCTAAACAAAACCTTATTATACAATTGCCTTGCTCGAAAATAAATAAATAAATAAAAAGTTAAACTAAAAAATACTATTTAGGAGTGTTGAGAGTTGTAAATATTAATTTAAATTCATAAAAAAATACAATTATATAATTTGTGCAATAAAAAATTAATTTTATAAAAAATTGTATAATTTTATTTTATAAAAATTTGTAAAATTTTATGGAGTAGGATTTAGAATAATTTTGACATTTTAGAACTAGTTATATTGCTTAAAAATACTTCAGATTTGTTCTTATGAATTTATTTATTTTTTAAAATAAGTTATATTATTAGACAAAAAATTAACATTTAATATTTAAATTTAAAAATAAAATATACTTAGTGTATAATATCCGCTTTTATTACCCGATTACTCGTCTGTTCATGTATTTTTTTCATAATCGGTTCGTTATTGGATACGGTACAAGTAAAAGTAATACCGCTCATTTCTCTACTCGACCTATTAGTTGCCATGCCTAATGATATTTCACTCAATAAAAATATAATCAAATAAAAGAATATAATACTTATACACACGTACTCATTTTATTTTTGTATTATCGAACAAAGGTTCGTTTGATTTACTGTAAATATTTAAAATTTTTTAAAAATTTTGAAAATTATTTTTTTATTTTATTACACGAATTACAAATTTACAATTTATCTTATTTTATCTTACTTTTTATCACTCAAAAAACATTCTAAACGTAACTCTTTATTACCCAGATGATCATTTTTTTCAAAGTAGTGTAGATTTTGAAAAAAAAAATAAATTCTTTGACAAATTTAATGTTTAGGCTCAATTGAATTGGAAAAAAATGTTGGACAAATAGAAGTATTCATTTAGTTTATTTCTAAATTAATATTTTTCAATAAATATTTATTTTATTCTCATTTATCTAGCTCAATTATTTGTCTAATTGTATTTTATTTAAATATTTTATTCTTCAAAATTTAAAATTCAAACAAACAATCAATATTTAGAAGGAAAAATTACAAAAAATACTTTCAAACAAATTATTCCATCGTTTTATTTTTTTAAAATTAAAAATGTAAAATTATCATGAAAAATAGTTCAGTAAAATGTTTTTAATTTGCGTAGATGAACTCAAATTTTGGCTTCGATTTGGAGGTCCATGTTTCACCCAAAAAAAATAAAAAAGGAAGAAAAAACAGAAAGGGTTTCAAAAAATTATTTTATTTTATCTCATTACGTAAATTATGTGATTCTAATTTTTACCAATGTTTGTTAACTTTTTACCATTTTAAACAATGTTGTTAGATGTGGTATTTTTATAATTCTGTTAAAAGTAATTAAAAATTTTAAAAAATTATAAAAAATATTAAATATTTTAAATATTATTTAATTAATACATAAATTACGAATTTATATTCTACCCTATTTTATTTCATGTTATTTTACTTTTTGCTACTTTGATCGCACCGCGCATTGTCTTACCTTTGGTTATTTTTTTAAATTTAAATACTTGATGTGGGGCACGGCGCTCTCGATAATATCGCTTTTAATTTCGTAGCCACGTGTCCATTTCTCAAGACAGTTCTGGATTAGCCTCAAGGAACATTTGAATAAAAGCTCCGACAATCTCCTACTTAGATCTTCACATTTGCTTTTCTCTCTCTCTCTATCTGGTTCGATTCGATATTTATCGGTAATGATGGTGGGTGGCAGTGCCGGAGGTGGGGCGCCGAGGAAGAGACAGCGTGTAGGCAGCAGCAGCCGTGTTTCCTCCACCGCCGCCGTTATCGACTCCTCCCGTCCCGACGGAACCCTAACCGAGGCCTCGCGCAAACCCTCATGTATCCGCCGTACCAACTCTCACTCATTGCTTCCCATCTCGTCTTCCGCCTCCGCGGCCGCCGCTTCTAGCGGATTTAATGACCCCGCCACCGCTGATGTTGTTCTCCGCCTCTACCTCGAACAACCCTCCCCCTTCGACTCCGACGAATCCGAGTCCATCTCTGCCGTCGATTCCGTGGACCAAGCGGACGTGCAGGTGTACCTACACTCTGATGTCCTCCGCAGATCGAAATACTTCGCGGCGCTGTTGTCGGATCGATGGCCGAGAGAATATGACGATATAAGTTGCGAGATCTCTCAGAAACGTCATCGGTTCAATTTGGGGGTTGCGGCCACCTCTGGATCGATCCATAACCATTTGATTGTTCTGCAGCTTCTTTACACTAATGATTTCTCGAGCGCGATCGATAGCGTTTCGGCGGCTCTGTCGATCCTTCCCGTGGCTCTCGAACTACTTTTCGAGGATTGTGTTAGGTCTTGCGTTCGGTTCCTCGAGGCCGTGCCATGGAGCGAAGAGGAAGAGAAGAGAGTTTTGTGTTTGGTTCCTTTTCTCAGAGACGAAGAGTCTCGAGAGCTTCTCGCTAGGGTTTCGCCTTCGAAAAATGATTCATCTGAGGAAATGCTTCATGGGTTGATTATGGCGGCAATTCATAACCATCCAAATATGGCCTTCGCGAAGGCTTTCGTTGCGAAGCTCTTGAGAGACTTCTCATCAAGGGAATCGGCAAGGAGAGTTTTGGATCGAGCGTTTGAGAAAAGTCTGAAGATCGTGAAGGGGTCCTTGGAGGACTACTCAAGCCCTGATTTCAGAGGGGACCATAACGAGACAGAGGCAATACAGCGGTTGAATTTGCATACTGCGATGACGAATGGGAAGCATCTGCTGTGGTTGGTGGAAAGGATGATTGAGTTGAAAGTGGCAGATAAGGCGGTGAAGGAGTGGAGCGATCAGGCTTCGTTCACAGCCGATTTGCAGAGGGCATTTAGGGATGATGACGCCTGGAGGAATATTGTTCCAGGCCTTCCTGGTGTTGTGCTTCGGTGCACTTACAAGCTTGCAAATGCTGTCGCCGCTGGATCCATTCTGGCTGCTAGACAGGTTCTGCCTTTAAACTACTACTTATTGGCATGCATTATTATTTACTCTGGAAAAAGAATTTTCATGGGAATCGACGCTTGTTTTGCGAATTGAACATACTCTTCTTTCTATGTGCTTGCTGTAGTTTGGGTGCACAGATTAATCTGAATGATATCTGATTCTGTTTATCACTCTTCAATTCTAGGTTTACTTGCTGGTTCATCTTTTCCCCTTACTGGATGATTGATATCAGCTATATGAGTATTGAACCCTTTAATTCATTGGATGATTTCTGTGCTAGCTAATCTCTTTGATATTGTATCCCTTATTTATTTATTTATTATTATTATTTTTTCCTGTTGCTGTCTCTAATCATAACTTTCGAGGCCTTGACTATATTTGCTTGTCTGATTGTTTCAACTAATACAGCACATTAACTTGCAAAGTATCAATTTAGACAAAGTCTATGTTACTTGGACTTGGGTGCGTATTCAGAGGTCCGATTCGTCTTTCTCCCAAATGATAGGATATATACGAGACACGGTTACAAAGTGTCCAAAATTTGGGGACGTTGCAGGGATACGACTCTTGAAACAATATTGGAAAAATATTTATATCAACATATTACATTTGTTACTATTATTTTGAGAATGTAGCATTTTATTTTTTATTACTTTCTTGTGTAGAATTTCAATAAAAAATAAAACTTTTAAGTTGCGAAGCATTGGTCATATTGTCTTTTTTTTGGGGGGGTACCTGTCGTGTTTGGAATATGAATTTCTAGACACACCCCCCCCCAAAAAAAAAGGAGAGAACAGAAAATAAAATTATTAAAGTCTAATTATCAAAAAATAAAATTATCAAGAGAAAATAAATTTTTTAATTCTAATTATTTTTCATTTTCAACTAATAAAAATTAATTTCTGAACCTGTTACAATGTAAAATCTTGTTAAAGTAAAATATAAAAAAATAAGTGAGTTAAAAAAATAACAAAATTTAAAACAACTTCAATCAAATAACTATTAGATCGCAAATGATATTTTTATGATAGCTTTGTTTTATTCTTCAACTATTATATAAGTTATTTTATGAGATTTACTCTTTTTTTTAATTAAATAAGTTATTTTTCATTTTTAACTAAATAAAAATTAATTTCTTAACCTGTTACGATGTTAAATCTTGTTAAAATAAAATATAAAAAAAAAGTGAGTTAAAAACAAATAAGAAAATTTAAAACAACTTAAATCAAATAACTATTAGATCACAAATGATTTTTTTTTAGTAACTTTATTTTATTCTTTAACTATTATATAAGTTATTTTATGAGATTTACTTTATTTTGTTATTAAATCAATTATATTTATTTTTTGAAAACAATTATAGCTTTATTAAAATAATTAACAAATCATTCATACATTCTGAGGCAAAAAGAAAAAAAAAATTAACAAGTTTCAGCATGGGGGACCCACAATGACATCATAGACATCTATTATGGTTTTATGTCACAAGCTTTGAGGAGATCGACCACCTTATCATTCAAGGAGAGATGACAATTAGTATCATCATTGCTCAAGATCGATCATTGTCTCTCAACACAACGTTGACATCACATAACCAGCTCGATCTCTATTGCCAACAGTAGAACTGTAGTTGCACCAGAGGTGATCTTCTCCACCTCCATCGCCAGCAAGTTGTCGTAGCACCAGATTGAGTTCATCAGTGACTTGGACGATGTCTGATGACCCTTGTTGACAAAAGAACCTTGCTAGAAAATGAGCCACACCCCAAGTGAGATATATTTGTTTCAGATTTACTTGTGTGTGTGTAGCTTCCTTTTGCTAACAGAGCATGTGACCACAAGGCACCAGCCCTCATTTGAGCATATCTGTATATCCGAGGTAGAAAGCTCAGCGTCGAATGCAGATCCTGCACTAGTGTTGTGTCGTGTCGACACAGGTACTTCGCATCAAATTGATGAGTCTAGGTAACACAGGTCAAAGTTTCAATATCAACATTGATTTTGGGAATTGGGTAAATCCATCTACAACGCATGCTAAGATTTGTGTGGACTACTGGTGTGTTTGGTGTGAGATAAAATGTTGAAAATCTCAGAAAATCTTTGAAAATCTCTAAAAATTATTCACTTTTTATCTCACTGCACGATTTACAAACCTACAACTTATCTCACTTTACTCACTTTTTATCACTCCAAACACACCCATAATAAATTATGTAATTTTGGAAATAAGAACTATGTAGGTCTGCTTAGAACTAGTGGAGCTTAGCAAGATTGGAACTGGGGAAAGTGTTTGGGCTAAATGCGATGCAATTTGGATGTGGAAATGCACTGGTAATTGTGGGCAGTAAATGTTTGTAGTTGTTTTACACAGCAATTACTGGTATAATTTTGTCGATGCTCTCACTACAATAATTGTATGGATTAGTTGAAGTTGACTATATTGTGACTGCTATTTTAATTACTTGACTTACCTTTCGACATCAGGTAATTTGTTTTATTTGGGATGTCAAAGGTGCTGTAGGCTTTTGAACTAAGGAGTTTACTTCCATTTTTCCCTGGCTAAAATTGTTGTGCGAAAGATGTGTTTCCTTTTTTTCTTTTTTTTTTTAAGTGGTAATTCAGTTGTTTTCTCCCCCTTTGTTGACGGTTTTACTGATATATAATGTAATACTGAAATATGGAATGAAGCCCAGTCAAAAAGGAAGGAAGACCGTTTAATTTGGTAATGGTAAAATATCATTGCTTTGATTTTAAAATGATTATGCTTGTAAAATATATATATATGTCTATATTTTCCATGAATTGTTGCAGTTGTTTGCGCATAGGTTTTGAAAGACTTTGATGCCTTTTTGTTTCCCGAAGTTTTAGTATCTCATGTTGATAATTTCCTACTTAGGTTTGATGTATGTGCTGATTTGTTGAAGGATAACATCCAAATGGTCAAACTGTTGGCATTGATAGGTAATGATTGTTAACTGGAAAAGTTTGTGCTCCACAATACTAACATGTTGCTTGCTTATTTAATTGGCCTTATTTAAAGGATCACTTATATGTAACTTTGATGTCATTGAATTTGTGTTAACATATCAGACGATATTTGGCGAGGAACAAAATCCATGTTTTAATCATTCAATTGTGTATTTTACATACAATTAATTTCTTTATTGGGGCTGATAGCATCTCATTACTTGATCCTTTAAATAAAAACGTTTTTGTACTAACATGTAGCGCTACCCACCAAGTATGCAGTTTCTAGTTTTGGTTTTAATGAATTCTACTTATTTTAGCATATTGATGAGTTCAACTTCGGTGTTTTGATGAATACTTTTTTTGTTTTTGGGGGGGGGGGGGGTTGAAGGAAAAGACAAAATCTTAGTTAGCTATAGGATTGAAATTCCTGTAGTGTGTGACTTATTTAGCTTATTGAAATTTGTTTCCATCTTAATTGTTTAGCACTTGTGTAATGAGCGGCCATTTCTTCTGCAGTGTGCTGTTTAAATGGCTTACATTGTTTGCTGTTCTCTGCCACAGGTCAGGATGAAGCTGGTAAAAGATTGGCTTCCCGTGCTAATTGCATGCAAAGACAAATTAGTCTCGCCCTTGCAACCACATAAAATGCCGTACTTGGAGCTCGAAGAAACATTCCTGAGAATTATCTCTACGCTGCCTATGTCAGATGCTCAGGAGTTGTTGCAGCAGTGCCTCAGCTTCTCAACTCGAAACGTTGAAGAATGTCCTCATTTGGTAACTGCATTCAATACCTGGTTTCGTCGGGCACATCGACCCCCGCAAGCTGAAAACCTTGGCAGTTAAAACATTTGCACTGTTTGTTCTGCCAAATTTGTATACCTTTTCTGTCCATATATTGTGCATATTGGTCCAATGTTTAGGGTGTAAAACTGACTCTGTACATAAACCTTGATAGCTTAGCTTATGTGATGAAAATAAATTTTTTTAGACTCATCATGTTTTTGGAATATATAACATTTCTTGGGAATAATAATCCGTTTTAAGCCTTTCTTATTTCAGAGAGTGGAAATATGTTTGAAGTTGTTTGCCTACCCTAGATATCTGCTTTTGAAGGCAGACGTTCCATTTGATGCGAAGTTGGAGACATTCAAAGGATCATACTTCCTGTCACAGAGTTGAGGAGAAATTTTGTACATGAGAATATCTATGTACAGTTTTTGGCTTCTTCCCTTGAGCTTGACAAACCTGTTGGGTGGTTCTGTTCTTTCTCTCTGTTTCACAGCTCCCTTCAATATAATGACTCGGAGAAATTGCATTGCCACAATTATGGGCGGACTCGCGGCCTGTTTGAAAGTCAAAAAAGTGTAATTTTTAGTAACTTTTACTTTTATACGTTTGACAACACTTTAAAAATTATTAAAAATTTTTTAAAATCTTTTTAACTTTTTTACCAAATAACCAAAAATTCCTAAAAGTCCATTAAAATATCTGTAAATTTCTCATACTTTTAAGTAAACAATCAAATGGGTTCTCAACAAAACATTTGAAAAAAAGAGAAAAAAAAAAAAAAAAGTAGTACCACCAACGAATAAAGCAGCAGGAAGGGTTAATTTGTAATAACATTTATTAGCAATACAATGTCGACCCATTGAGGAGATATGTCTCGATTACAAAAAACTTATTTGCTATTGACAACATTACGGAACAGAACAAAAGGGAAATTTGAGTAACTGCTAAATACAATGGCTACACTAGAAGGAGAATCTCTCGTTGCAGCAACAAGCTACTTGGAAGAGCAAGCGCAGGAAACACCCGGGAATTAAAGTCCTGCATTTATTTTGGATTAAAATGTCAGCTGCCGCAAGCTATGTACCCAAGGAAAGCCAAAATTCATGCGTAACAACCTGGAGTGGGAGAAGATCAGAAACACATTAGATTTGGATTTAGGAAGCTTTTCGGAATATGATGGAGCAAAATAGATGATGATGATGGCCAGTTAGAAAAGCAAAAGGAGATAATATCAGATCATAGCAGGCGGCTTCTGAAGTTTCTGGTTGTTCCTTGGTAGCTTCGAACCAGCAAGCGTACTCCTATTCCAATTCCAACACAAATGCCGAGACCAATTCCAACGCCCACCCTGACACCAGCATTGAACCATGACAGTTCTCCATCTTCACCTTCCAAATATTCTGTCCCCATATAAAGATGGTTGTAATCTTGGTTTTCTGGTTTATAGTCCGAGTAATCTGATACCTGCACACCCAGATGGCAGATGAAAAGCAGAAATCGGTTGTATAAATGACACGACGACATCCCACGTTACCAATCCTACTACTATACTAAATACATTTAACTGCGGAGTTCTGATAGGATTTAGTAAACAAGCTAATGATTTATCGAAATGGCATTACAAATATTGTTGGATCGAGAATATGCCTCTCATCTAAAAACCAATTGGTGTCCAATAAGCAAAACATATTTTTTTTACTACATTCAGAGGCCGCGTCATGCGAGCTTGTTTTTAGAGCGATCACAAGAAACGACATTCCGTCGACACAAAAACCGTGCCAAGCACGTGTAGTTTACATCATATATGGTTCAACAATATGAGATACTATGGTAAATAAAAAAGATGTCACACAAAACAAAAAGGGGGTATTACTGTATTATACTCTCTACTTAGAAAGATGTGCCAGCTCCATACTCCACTGACCCTCCTAGGATAAGATTCCATACGTCTGTCTCAGGCTCACACCATCAAACACCTCTTGCAGTGAAGAGACTTACAACAGAATAAAGCAGAAACTAATAATGTGGAATAAACACGGGCAAGCTTAATGCTGTACCAAAGTTGCTAATAAACTATAACTTGGAAAAGCTTTTGCTCATTTAAAAAAAAAAAAAAAAAATGGTCCAACTTGTTAGATTCAATAAGCAAGTATATTGACCTGTAGAGAGAGTCCAGATTGAACATCCTTCTGGCTCTCAGCTGCCTCAGATTCTGGTATCGAATCCAACATGCCTTTCCTCATTTGCTTCTTGCGAAGACTAAGCTGCACAGTTTTAGTTAGGATAATTGGAGTTCCTGCAAAGCAGCCAGCAACATAAACCTCAATTTTCGGCGAAGCCAGCTCTAGACCCATGGACTGTTTTGCCTTCAAAAACCCATTGCCAGCAACCATGTCTGATTCACAATTCATGCTCCATCTCTGGCCATGATTCTCTGATTCGGTGATGAAAGCATTACCAGTGCAAGGCTCAAGTACTCCAGATAGCAAGAGAATATTCTTGTCGAAAACCTCAAACTTAACACTCCCGGTCATCCTTATGCTATCGGTACACACAAATGTGACCACTTCAGATTTCCTATCCAACCGATCCCTTCTAAGGAGAGAAGACACATCATCAGAGTGGATGCTACTTCTTGCACCGTTTACTTCAAGAAGGGTATCATGGTTTAGTGGAACATGGTTAAGTGTGAGGTACTCGGGAGTAGAATTATCTATCTCACATTTGGTGATTCTCACATAAAAGACTCGCAAGTCAAGCCAAGATAATGAGGCCTTCTTCCTCTGACGGTAAGAAGAGTGCCTCTTCATGTCATGGCCATTCTCGGCCAGTCCATTTCCATTCACTGATTGGTGAGAATTCTCCATGGGTAGTGAAGGAATCAATCCTATTTTTCGCTGAAATCCATCAGCATTGAGTGAAAAGGCATCATGGAAAAGCCTCAATTAAGTAGGACTCACATGAGTAAAGGGAACCTGTAAAAATGTGAACAGCCATGTCAAAGCAATTCACAAAAAATAAGTCAGACATCCAACCAAAACAAAGAAACCGCAAATCCAGTCACAATAGAGGGAGAGAGGGGGGGGGGAGAGAGAGAGAGAGAGAGAATTTAACCCAAAAGAGATGAGGCCCAACTGTTCTGAACAAACAAGAAAACACTGTTCTTGTGGAAACTAACATAAAAGAAACAGAGTTGAGAGAGAAAGGAACCCTTGACAGAAGGAGGTGGAAGAAACATAGATAGCTCAAGTATCAATGCAAAGGACTGGGTAGAAAGAACAAATAAAAATTAATTAACAACCATCACTGCAAAGAAAGAAATATGAGTCCAACCGTAGGGAAGCCCCACCAAACGAAAAGTAAAGAAATAGATAAATAAAGAATTGGACCATTTGGTCTCCGTCAAAAGCTGATTTATGCCCAATTCAATGCGAAAAGACACCTTGGAATAGAACACAAACTAACAATTCAGAAAAATAGGATCCCACAACAGTGTAACATAGCAACTGTGTTAGAGGCAGGCAAAAACTATAGAAATCTACCCTTATTTTTTTTTCCCTACAAACTTGTATGTGTTTGATTTTCAATTGAAACCCATAAAAATTTGAATTACAATCGTGATTAGTGATGGTAAGAAAGAGGAAAACAACATTAAACTCGCACAGATTCCAACAAAATTGATGACAGTAGACGACAAATCATGCAGGTCACAGAAACAAACAAAACACACTCCCTATTTACACTAAACCTACCGAAGTCATTCCTACTTCATAAATACTTCTACTCACCCTTACAGCCTATCGAATCTGGGCCTCCGGTGACCGATTGAATCGCTTTCGACGCACAGAAGAAACAGAACTTTGGATTTTTTTCACCAGCACAGATCGTAAAAACAGAGGAAGAGGGCGACCCAAATCGTCAAATTTCAAGGCCAAAAATGGGTTGTTTTCCGAAAGAAAAAAAAAAATGAAAATGAAAATTTTCCTAGCCTGCTTATTTGTTTGTACTTATTGAGTTATATTATATACACGTTCCGTATATAGATTTAGACACCACTGATAAGAAGTGGGGCCTCAGGATATCTGATATTCCTCAGATCTTATCCTCGAAAAGAGAGAGAGAGAGAGAGAGAGAGAGGAGCGTTCACAAGGCCGATGCATTTGAAAACGATGTGCAGAAAATAATTTACTAGTGTATACAAACTCAATATGTGTCTCCCTCTTTCACTCTCCCCCCAAAACAAAATTGCCATGCAAAGTGTCAAAAGATCTCACGTCACTCATTCACTGCCAGACAAGCATATTAACGGATTAAGATTTCCTTTGGAGTATTAAAAATTAAAAAAAAAAAAATTTTAAAATTTTAAAATTATCCACTATTTACCACACTATATTATTTTTTTATTTATTTTTGTAACTTTAAACACCCCTAAAATTTTGTTTGGATTAAGTAGTTAACAAGGTGTAAGGAAATGATTTTTTTTTTTTTTGTTGCGTTGAACAAATGAAAAAATGACATTTAAAAATAAAAACAATTAAGTTAAGAAATTAATATATTAATAAATATTTTTTAATTTATTCAAATAAATATATGTATATAAAATTTTATTTTTCTCTTATTTTTTTTTCTTTTTTCCCCAAAACTCCAAACACATTAATTTTAAATAAATAGAAACACAAATATACATAATCAAAGTGAACTGTAAATTCAAACAGGCATTATTTTCATTGCATGAGTCAGATGATGACTATGCTAGAGCCACTCATTGTCTTTGAAAATAGTAGAAAATAGAAAAAAAAATTATATTAAAAATGTTTAATTTATCTTTCCTATAGGAAAAGAATTATTATAATACAACCAAAAATAAGAAGACAAAATCAAATATTACTTTGAAGAAATCTCTATCTTTGGACAAGAGTAGTATCATACGAAACATTTCGTTTAGAAATGTTTATCTCTTAAAATTAATTTGATTTTAAAATAAATAAATAAATAATTTAATTTGATTTGATTAGATAAATAAAATTTTGTGTTTGGAACACATTAAATTTAAGAATTGAATCGATTTGATTTAAGAGAAATATCAAGTTTGGCATAGAAAATATAGTAAATATGATACATTAGAATAAATTTATCTGCTAAGAAAATAATGATTTAGTCAAATTCTATTGTTTTAAATTGAATTTCAAATAGTATAAAAATCTTAAAATTTAAGTTATGAAGTGAAATTAAATTTAACTTATAAAATTTTATTTTAATTCTAAATATAAGAATTTTTAAGAATCCTCAATTCCAAATAAAATGTAAAAGATTTTTCTATAAAATCAACTTGTTTAATTTAACATATTACTAGTAATATTAATAGTATCGAGTGGTTGGTTGGGAGGAACTAGAGGTCGATGCAAGGACAAAAGTTAAGGATATGGTGTAATGCTCACTCTTTTTATTTTTTTTTTCTAATTACTTGAAAGAGAGAGACAGAAAAAAATAATTCAACCTATGTAACTTTGAACTTTAATTATTAAGAAAAATCACCTTTTCATTTGAATTTGAATAGAAAACAAGATGAAAGATGTATTAAAATTTTAAAAATAAAAAAATAAGGATTTATTTTGCTTAAAAATACATTTTCATTTTCTTTCTTTTTTTTTTTTCATTTTCCATGTATTTTCTTCTTATTCTTAGGTATCATTTGACATCAAATGCTGCTTGCTTTTTCCTATTATATTAAGATTTTTGTCAAAATCATGAAGGGCAAACATGTTAATTATTAAACAAAAAGTAACAAAGCTACTTACAATTTATTTTTTTTTTTTTTGGGTTGGCATTCCAAACGGAATAATAGCCTCTCTCTTTTTTTTTTTTTTTTTCTTTGGCTTCTTACTTAAAATAAACCAATCATATTTCTTTCCAAACGAAGCGAAAATTCGCTATTAAAACACACCCTTACTGTTGATAGACAAAAATTCAAATCTGATACCAAAACTAAATAAAGGATTTTTTTTTTTTGTTTGAGCGGATTTATGTGTTTTCAATTTTTCCTTACTCTTAAAATTAATATGATTTTAAAGTAAAAAATAATTTAATTTGACAAATAAAATTTTTATACTTAAAACGCATGTTTGAATTCAAGAATTGAATTAAATTAATTTAAAAAAAATATTAAATTTGAACTTATTAGTGAGAAAAAATAAGATAATATACGGATAAATTTTTTCACTAAAGATAATAAATTCTTATAAAATTTTAATATTTTTTGGTTGAATTTCATATAATATCAAAAGGCAAAATTTTAAATGACGAAATAAAATTAAATTCAACTCATTAAAGTATCATTTTAATTTCAAATTATTAAAATTTATAAAAATTGTCATCAAATAAATTTAAATGTCACTAATTTTACTTTTCCATACACTCATACAGAGTATGGGGAATTGAATTGTCATAGACATATAGTCACGTTAATTCGTAAATTCCACCATCTTCCAAAGCCATTCCAGTTTTCAATTGCAAAACGAAGGGTATGTTTGGAGTTGTATAAAAGTGTATAAAATAAAATAAAATTGTAAAAGTAAATGTTTCATAATTCGTGCAGTGAGTGAAAATTTTAAATTTTATTGTCTCGTAATTCATGTTTGTAGAATTTTGTAAAATTTTATTTTATTTGATAGAATTCCAAACAGAACCGAAGAAGCGTCTCAAATTAATCCGCACCTACGCTTTCCCTTCCCTTTCCCTACCATACCATTTAGTGGAGTAGAGCTTGATTAAAGTTGGTAAAAATCTTCAACCACCCCCATTCCGAAATAAGTAAAATCTAACGAAATTGATTCAATGCATATTTAGTGTATTAAGGAGGTGTTTGGAGTGACAAAAAGTGAGATGAGATAATTCGAAATAATTCGTGAGTTCATAATTCATACAGTGAAATAAAAAGTGAATAACTTTAAAAATTTTTTAAAGATATTTAAAAGTTTTTCAATTTTTACTTCGCACCAAATAAACTCTAAATTTGATCAAGAATTTTTAAATTTTTTTAATTTTTTTAACATTTTCTAACATTTTCTTATTTTTCGAAAAGCACACTAAACACTAACAACACAAAATTGCTTACTTTTTTTTTTTAATTTTTTTGGGTCAAAATTCGACGCTCTAAACAAATACTAAAATTGAACAGAACAATTTGATAACCTTGGTTAATCTAAACAAATACTAAAATTGAACAGAACAATTTGATAACCTTGGTTAATCGATTCATTTTTTTTTCCAAAATATTTGATTCTTAGTTTTCCAGCCAATTTGAAAATTTTACGATTGAACTGACTGAAAAATTAAAATTTATACCCGCATTTATAAAAGATTAAAATCAAATAGTAAATATATATATATATATATATATATATCCATTCAGAATCAAATGAAAAATCCAAAGATGGAAGTGTAAAAAATGTAAAAAAGCAAATGTATTTTTTAAAGTCATTAATGGCCAAAATCATTATTGTTGACAAAATTTTGGACATTTTTACTTTAATTTGAAATACATGTGATATAAATGTAAGTTTTTAAATTAAGGAAATATTAGTGATTTTCATTTTTAGTACAAAAAAACAAAGGTAATTAATCCTTAAGGGTGCGTTTAGCGCATTAAAAAACACTGAAAAACTCTAAAAACTTTTAAAAGTTATTTACTTTTTATTTCACTGCATGAATTACAAACTCACAAATTATTTCACTTTATTACACTTTTTATCACTCCAAACGCCCACTAAATGTATTTATAATTTTTTTTTTTAGAATTTAGTGTTTGCTTTTGTTAAAAAAATGTTTGGTTTACAACCGAACGGACGAAAAGTGGAATCGGTTTTTTTTTTTTTTTTTCCTGATTTCGATTTTATTTGATTTTTCGGTTTGTTTGATCAATAATAAAATAACCAAAAAAATAATTTAATTCGGTTTGATCAAAAACCGAACTGACCAAATGCTCAGGCCTGACCGTACTCATGGCCCAGCTCAGGTTCAATCCGGCAAAACACATCTCCTCCCCCCTTAATCTATGATTATTTTGGTGGGTAACTAAAATTAAGAGTTCTAATCGAATTTTGAATAATACGTCATGAGGCTAATGAGCCATCCAACCTGTGAGCAAAGAGAAAGCACATAGAGAGCACATGGATATGGTTATCCACGATAGAAGCTTGAAACTATATAGCCAAAAGGTCTCAAAAAGTAGGAGAAATCGCACGTTATCAAAACGAAATAAATTCATGGTTCATCCTGGGTAATGAGCCATTGAAAGCATTACAAAGTGTAATTAGAAAGAGGAAGACCATCAAACTTCAGTGAATTCACACAGAAAGAAACTTCAGATCCAATTAAAAAAAAAAAACTAGGGTGACTAGGTTATATGAACCTTGACTCCAATAACCGCAAGGAGGCTCGAAGTGGCACTATAGAAGAGCAAACCCAAGATTCTAGATCAAGTGCCTATGTAATTACATCACTAGCATTCAAGCCTTCAAAGAAATCAAAATTTCAGAAGATTTCACAACCTCAAGGACCAAGTTTGTTGTTATTAATTTATCACGTAGACAACATGAAAACCAATAATTTTTAGCCTTGTCTAATATCTTCATATTTCTAAAGCACCAGGAAACTACTAATACCAATCAATTGAAAATATACAAAGGATTTCTACCTTCTAAAATCAGAAGGTGTAATAACAACAATCTTAGTGGCATATCTGTTACTGACTGGGCACACAAATCAATAGCGTGAATGAAAAGAAATAGTTGAGTGGAGGATGCAAGACGAAGTAGAAGAGTCCGCTCAAATGCAAGCTGATTTGGTTTGAAATGATGGAATCCGGTCTGGAGTCTCTGTCACCGAGGAACTGCAAAGTCTTGGGAATGCCAACAAAGAAATATAGAAAAATTATCAGAGGAAGAACCACTTCACTAAATGAGTATGATAAAATTGTTGAGTGATTAGAACATGAAGGACATTGTTTTAAACGCTAAAAGACTAGAAAGATCTATCACTTAAACTCACGGGAAGACAGAAAAAGAGAAATAAATGCACAATTTTTATGGAAGGCACTGAAAAATACCATCAACAGACTTGTGGGAACTTGGCACAGTGGATCCAATAAGATGCCTTAAAAAGTCTGATTAAAGATGAGTTCAAGTCTCACTAAATGTTGTTCTTACCACAGAAAAATAAAAAACCCATTTCTCTGATGAGATAGGGAAATTATATTGTCTTTGGCCTAAGAACAATAAGATTACTGATATGTCAACCCTGTCCCCCAAAGTGGAACAAGACAGATGGGAAGAAAAATAAAAATCCTATTTCTCTGATGAGAACAGGGAAATTGTTCTGTCCCGGGCCTAAGAACAAGAAGATTACTGATAGATGTCAACCCTGTCCCAAAGTGGACCTAGCTGACAGATGGAAAGATCCCAAATAAGGCTCAAATGTGCATGAGTGTACGCTTTTATATAATTGCCAGACGATCTCCATTGCCAAGATTGAGGGGAATGGCCTCTATGGATGCTAATCACATTATTGTCTATATATATACTATCTATATCAAGGGAGAGCCCCTTTTTGGCATCTCCTTTATCTGTGAAGCTGGCTCATGTTTTTAGATTCCATAAATACACCTTTAATTACCCATTCTTTCTTGAAAATAACTGCTGATAAGAATTAAGGAAAGGGATACGGAAGGTAAAACAAGGAAAAAAAAATAACAAAGGAGATGAATCACAACATGGAGGAAAAATAGCAAAGAAGAGAAAGAGATTAAGAAGGTGGAGGAGAAGAAGACACATACGTTACGTGTGCCTCCAAAGCTGGTGCATAAATAAAGGATTCAACTAATATTGAGAAATTGGCTAATTGCACAAGCTTTTTATTTTATAATTTCATCACAAATGGTAGTTCCTATATTGTGAGCAACGTTTACTTGCATGCCAGTGCGTTTGGCGCGTTATAATTCTCTGAAAATCTCTAAAAGCCTCTGAAACCCTCTAAAAGTTATTCATTTTTATCTCACTGCACGAATTACGAACCAACAACTTTTATCAAATTATCTCACTTTGTCTCACTTTTTATCACTCCAAACGCCCTCTAAATTTTCAACATTCTACCAAACTGTAGTTATTTCTCATTTTTCTACTTAAACAAAACTTTATTCAACAATAAATTATTGACAGAAAGTCAGAACTGAGATAAGCAGACCTGGTCAAGAGCACACAGAAAATCTAACAGTTCAAATTAGAACCTAAGAAATTGGTCTAATAAGGAAACTTTCAAATAAATAAATAACACCAAACAAGAAGGATAAAAGACCACATTGCTGCTTGACCAGGACCAACAAACTAGTTAAAATTTTGGATTGATGTTCATAGGAAAAAACTAGTAAATTTGAAAAAATAAAAATAAAGCCACAAAGTGGTAGTTAACTTTTTATAATCCGAGTAAACCATAATGGCATGTAAAAACGATAGATGCCATTACACATCATGTAATTCTGCCAGTCAGCTACAAAGCATCAACTAAAATGGAAGTCCTAAAACCATAAATAAATAAAATTTGTGCCAAAATAACAACTAACAATTCGAGTAAATGAAATTACAAAATAACTTGAGCACACAAGTTTACACAAGCTGCAGAATTTAAACTCCAGAATTTATAAACTTGAAGGGCTTTTCCCTTCTCAAACAATATGGAAACAATTCCCACTTATTGACCCCATACAAATCCAGCAAACCTTGTCACAATGGTGTAGCATATCCTATATCAACAAGTAGAAGAACTAGTCAGAACACTCTTTGAACAAGAGAACAAGATCCACCCACCATTATCTGCTAGCATAGTGAATTATACCACAAGATTGACTTCTAAGCACTACAGTGCAATTAACTACTCAAAATTCAAATGTAGCAGACTAACAAATCAACACTCAATCACAGGTAGAGTTTGGATTGACTTCAGTCAAACTACTTAACATATAAAATGACTGAAATGTAAGATATAAGTACCTTGAGAAAGCCAGCTCCAGCAGGTAGAATCAATGCCGATGCTGGACTTCAGACGAGCCGAAGCAATGGCGCTGTGAAGTGGCATCATCGACTCCACGCTTCCCAGCACCGGAGCAATCCTAAAATCCAATTCAAGTACTTGCATAAAAACAAATACAAATACATAAACACATATATAAGGGGTTTTCGGGAGGAAATTGGGGATTTTACCTTGAAGCAGGACGGGGAATAGCCCTGGTGTAAGGAGAGAAGGGACAAGAAGAAGGTATGGGTTTTGGTGATAGTAGGGTTTTGGATCGAGCTGTCACAGACCTCGCTCCCGCCATTACAGCTGATCTGCACATGGAAGCCATCTCTCCTTTTCTTCGGTATATGGAGAGGAGAGAAGGAAAAAAGGAGAGCAGATAACTGCTTCAAGCTGTTAAACCCTAAACCCTGGTGTCTTTTTCCATTTTTTCTTTTCCGCCAATTTTGTATTTAGGGGCCGTTTGGTTTGCTGAAAAATTTTAAAAAATTCTATAAATCTCTATTAATTTTATGAGTTTATTTGGAGTAAGAAAAAATAAGATAAATTGAGATAAATTGAGATAAATTGTGGTTTAGGAAGAGTTTGTAATGCGTGCAGTAAGAGAAAAAAGTTGATGTGATATAAAGTTAACAGAGATTTATAGAGATTTTCAGATATTTTCAGCACGCCAAACGCAGCCTATATCACATTAACTTTTTCTCTCACTGCACGTATTACGAACTCTCCTCAAACTACAATTTATCTTACTTTTTCTTACTCCAAACAACCCCTTAACGAGAGAAGACAAATAATCTGCCCATATCATTTCTTTCTTTTTCGTAATAAAATAAAAACAACCATGGATAATTGTTTATTGTTTTGATGAATAAAATAATAATAATAATAATAATCATACTTTAATCCTTCAAATGTTGGTCTAAAAATATATGATACTTCCTTAATTAAAAATTTCATGTATAATTCTTTCGTATTTTAATCTAAATTGCAAAACTAAATGAGTTTAAACAAATAAATCTAAACAAAGACTAAATGAATAAAAGTGTATTTAGTGCACTGAAAAATGTTAAAAAAATCTAAAATTTTTTAAAAATTATTCATTTTTTATCTTATTGTATAAATTACAAATTCATAAATTATCTTAAATTATCTCACTTTCTTGTCGCTAAAACACTCTCTAGATTTGAGGCTAAATGGTATGGCATTTCTTTAGTGTTCGCTTGGGAAAAAAATCTGATAGTTGAGATATCAGTTGCTAGTTTTTTGACTTTTTTATTATTAAATTTATCCTATCACATTTTAAGATTTTTTTTAATTTTGAAAAGCAAAAATAATAAATTAACAACAAGATAAGAAGTTAGTTACTAAAAAAAATTAATTTTTTTATCCTAAACAAAAAAAAAAAGTTAATTTTTTTCTCTTAAACTCAGCCTTAGTTTTGCTCTATCTATTAAGGTTGCATTTGGAGCTCCAATTTTTTTAAAAAATTTCAAAAGACTTCAAAATTTCTTTAATTTCTTTTCAATTAAATTTTGTCGCGTGAAATTTTTTTACACTAATTTTTAATTTTTTTAACTCTTTTGATTCTCCAAACGTGACCTAAATGAATAAATCTAAACGAATTTAAAATTTCAGATTCGCTTATTAAAATTAACAAGTTTAGCTTCGTCTGAATTTATCTATGAATTGCTTTAATAAGGTCACTGCCCATGTTTGGCTGGCTTCGGTAGGGGTCTAACATTTGGACCAAACTCATCCCATCTGGGCCGGATATGGGCGAAAGACAAGCTCACTCAGCCCAACAAATGCTCCAACGCTGCTTCTCTGCCGGTCAGCGGCTTTTTGGAGAAGAATACAAAACCCTAGTCCCAAGGGGGAGAAGCGAGAGGATTGGCACTCTGCAAGATTGAAGGATGGCGGAGGAAGCCGTACTGGGCTTCCTTGAGAAGAATGCGGAGATCGCAGACTCAGGTCAGTTCGCTACCGAGCGCGGTATTGATCACCAAGAGCTAACCAACGTCATCAAAAGTCTTCATGGTTTCAGACTCGTCGATGCCCAGGTCCTGATTTCTTTCCCATACATATCAGCAGCGGTAATTGGTATTCTGGGGTGATAAAAAAACTCGTAGGTGATTGATTTCTTGTCACTTGGTTGGTTATAGTTGTGGGACAATGGGGGTACTTTAATGGGTTTATTATATTATTGAAAAGTGCATAGCTGACTACATTTCATGTACGTTGTTGAATTTTGTAATTTTAGCTTCACTTGGTATTGTTGATATTTCCAAATCTAACTGTCCGAATTGGCTGAACTGCATTCCATTGTGTGCCTCCCGATACGCACGTATATATTTTTTTTATCCAAATTTGACCTATCCTCTGTTCTTAATCCAGTTAAATGTGTTGGTGAATAGAAGTTGCGGTTTTATTTTTATTCATCAAGAAAAAGCAAACGATTGATAAATAAATCAATTGTGTGATTTGGAAGCCAATAATATAGTGTAAAGTCTCAGCCTGCACTCTCTCTCTCTCTTAATTTTCATTTTTATTTCAACTGTTTTTTGCTTTTATTGGCTGTATGGAATGTTGTTCCTGGTGATTGGGATGAGACTTGGTGATTTTATTTAGGAGTGGGAAATGGTTCGCTTTCATGCTCGAGTTTCTTTTGCTTTGCACTTACGTATTAATTTCTGCAAATATTAAAAGCTTAGAAAGGAGAAATGGAACACATTCCTTTCACGGGCTGCATTGTTTTGTACACTGTCATGCCACATCAGCATTCATCAATTAATTTAACCCAGTAAGAAAAAAGAGACCAAATATATGCCTGTGTGTGTGTTGAGTTCGCTATGGCCCTCAGTACACCAGATTAACATGCAACTGTCAACAACGTTGGGTCGTAGGTAATAATTGGCAACCAATAGAATACTCATAGCAGAGCAAATAAATAGTGAGAATATCAAATTAAATTGGAAGGTGAAAGAAAGGCTTGGCGTATTACTCTTTTTGTTTA
This sequence comes from Vitellaria paradoxa, assembly GCA_019916065.1. Taxonomy (NCBI): domain Eukaryota; kingdom Viridiplantae; phylum Streptophyta; class Magnoliopsida; order Ericales; family Sapotaceae; genus Vitellaria; species Vitellaria paradoxa. The sequence goes on along the minus strand of CM034238.1, from coordinate 2,291,594 downwards.
TGTTGGATTCTTTGGGGAGTGAGGAATAGAAGACCGTTTTGGGATACAAAAATTTCATTGAATTAGTTAAAGAGTTTGTTTATGAATCTTTTGTATAGTTGGATTTCTGAGGCAAAGATGGATCTAAGTTTTTTGAATTTCATTGAGCTCATGCAAGCTTCTTGAGCTTCATATCTATATCCAGGCTCGTCTGGTTTTTGTGTTAGGGTGGCATTCACTTGATGCCTTTTTAATATAATTTAATTCTTATTTATTTAAAAAAAAATTGGAGGGTGAAAAAAAGGGGAAAAAATTCTAGTTGCCGTATTAAAAAAGGACCCACAACACTAGTGGTTTACCTCCTAACTTCTTTGAGGTTCATCTTTATTGTGATTACTAAGAAATAAAGTACTGTCATCTGCATAGTCATCTGGTGTCCTATAGGCATTAATCCATTATGGGATATTAAGTTCAATTGCAAGCTAATTCTTTGTAATGGACGGGTAGGGAGAACTTTATTTACACAGCCTTCTAGCCTTCATATAATTGTAGATATTATTTCTTTTGGATCACATATGCTTCATGGAAATTGTGCAGGATATTAAGAGGGAGAAATGGGTACTTACCGAGGAAGGGAGAAATTATGCTTCTGCTGGATCACCTGAAATGCAAGTGTTCTTGGCCATACCACCGGAGGGTGTCTCACCAGAAGAATTGCAGGTTATGCTTCCTTTTCGTTTTCCTCTTGAATTTTGGTTTATGCTCATAGAAGACTTATTTATGAGTGATAGCTAGTTTATATGTAGATGTTTTGATTTTCTCTTTGTACATGCAGAGAAAAATGGACCCATCGATTTTCAAAATAGGCCGCTCACAAGCAATAAAAAATCAATGGGTGGAGATGGGAAAGCAACTTGTAATAAGAAAGGTAAACCTGATGAAAAAAAATCGGTTTGTATAGATCTGCAAGAGCTACTATGTTATACTAGGGATCCTCAAATACATTTTTAAAATTGTAAATTGAATAGAATGAAAAACTAATCTACTTGGGAATAATATGTTGCAGCTATGACCTTATTTAGTTGTAATTTCAAGTTCACATGTTAAGTGAGGTTTGTGTATCAGATATTACGTGAATTAGTTTTCTACATCTCTATTCCTTTTTTCCTTGCTGATTTATCATATAATTTATCCATTCTTCTGATTGCTCCTTGCTTTTAGAATCTGAATTGCGCTTCACCCGATCATTATTTGCTGTGAATAGATTGTAACATAAGTTCTGTTGGCTTTATTTTTTGGTGTACAACTTGTTTTTTTGAAGATTTAGTTCTTTTTAATTCTTCAGTGCAGTTACTTTTTTTTTTGGTAATTAATTCAGTGCAGTTACTTAATGCTTCATACGTAAATGAACATCTTGTTGGGATTCATGTGTTTTTGTGGCATATATATCCTAAGAAGCTCGGCACTTATAGAGAGGTGATGTAACGGCGTGTCGATATTGGAATTTGATACTCATCAGACGCTCTTAACGCGTGTCAGATATTTATCTAAATGTATCATTATTATTTTTTATTTGTTTTATAATTGAACACTTTTTGGACACTTGAGATACATGTGTCTGTCACTTAAACACAATAAAACAAATTATAATTTTGAAAAAATAAATTGGAATTAAATAATCATATAAAATTAATATGAATTCATATTCATTAATTTGTTATCCCTTAAATTTTTTTAATTAGATTTAATACTTAGAACTTCTAATTTGTTTGTAAATAGTTTTTTCTAAAAGAGGTATAAATAAAAGATAAACGTATTTTAAATATAAAAGTAAATAAATAGTTGTATTTTCGTGTATATATGTAAAAATACATATTTATTCATTAACATATCTTTGACATGTCCTGTCCTGATATTTTTAAAAATTAATGTATTTTTATGTCCGTATCACGTTGTATTTGTACTTCATGTCCGCATGTGTGCCTCTTGGTATATATCGTCTATTGTACCAATCTATCATGTATTGTTATTTATTCCTGATTCTTTTTATTTGCTGTAGGTTCACGATGTAGAAGACAAAGTTAAAGAGTTGCTTATACGGGTACAAGATGGAGAGGTGAGTGTATCAATAAGTGATTTTGTTTTCATCATTTCAGTTCGTTAAACTTTTGATATTTATTTATTTTTTTTTCTCTTACTTCAGCTTTGCGTTTGAGGATACCTAAAATTTTTCCAACTTCTCTTTACAAAACAAAGTTTTAGTTTTTCTCTTTATTTAAGTTAACTTTATTTATTACCTTATAAGAAACCTTTAGAATTAATGATGTTTTACTCTTAATTATTTTACCCATCTAGTTTTCCGGGGGGAAAACATTTTTATATGACAGATTAATTATGTGAGATGGTCTATCGCAATTGGCAACTGCTATGTACATGAGAACCATCTTGAAGCATTTTATATCAAGTGCTTTACGTTTGTTATTCCTGTAATAGTTCACTAAATTTACTTACAAAGAGAGAAAAAAAACTCTGTATATGAGCATGACTCATAAAATGTAAGCAACCGTGTTCGGGTACTGTTGCCAATTTTATCTAATGTTTGTTTGATTCCCTCCCCAGACCCCACATAGGTGGAGCCTCATGCACTTGGTTGGAACCTTTTTTTTTCTTGTTTGCTTCCCTCCTGTTTATTGTAATTTATTCTGATTTTGCAGCTCATTGAACCAAAAGAAATTGATGCTCTCAAACGGCGAAAGCTCATCACTCCCGAGTAATTATCTTCTAATTCTTCAATTTATTTGTATCTATTTCTTGTGACATTTTCTTCCTGTTGTATTTGGTAGCAAGCTGAAATATTTCTGGGTAAATCAGTGTTCTTTTCACTGGGATTATTCCTTGTGAAGCTAGATGTAATTTCATGTGTTAAAATTTTCTTTTACATGACTTATATTATGTTGATAATTATTTATTTAATTTTCTTCCCAGGGTATGGAAGGGCTACTCAGTAATAAAAGGTCCTAACTATGCTCCGAAAAGGAAAAAATTTGCGACTGATTTGACTCGAGAAAATCTGCAAAGGTAATCCAGATATACGTTTATTGGGGATATATTTTATTTAACTCTGTTGAAGACTCGAAACAATTGGGTGGCATAATTTTTGGTGGATTTAGGACAATGCTTACTCTATATCTCATCAATAGAATCTTTGATGTTTTGCTTTTCATCCTTCCCCCACTTCCGTCGCCTATTGGGATATTCTTATTTTGTTAATGCTAGCTGAAAACTTTGATATTTGTTTTTATTTTTGTGTGCCTTCTTGGAAGTTTTAATTTTAAATTGACTTTTCATAGAAACATTGAACCATTGAACTAGTAACTCTTGGTGTGTGTACAAAAATAAAAAGTGGAGCCTAGATGTTATTTGCTTATCTTCTATGGCCTTGGTAGCATTTGTTTTAACATTAATGGAATCTATTGTTTGTCGAGCTGATAGTTGTTTCTGTCTTCTTTTTTGTTTTTTTATCAAAGGGGTGATTGGAAGGATCTAGAATTCAAGGAATATAACTTCAGTGCTAAAGGCCAGCCTGTTGAAGGTGGTCATCTCCATCCATTGCTCAAGGCAAGGACATATTTTCTTCTCTCTCTCTCTCTCTCTCTCTCTCTCTCTCTCTCTCTTCTCGTTATTTATTTATTTCTTTATTTTTTTTACATTAAGTTAAAATAAATGTATACCAAAAACAGGCAAGAAAGGAAATTTCTCCATGGCTAAACCACAAAATTATAGAGGACAAGATATTTGAAATGTCTGAAATAAAAAATAAAAATTTGTTTGAAGTGAACTTAGAGCTTGTTTGGTACCAACTTTTAAAAGCTAACTTCTATTCAGATTTTGTACACAGGTTGTTTGATTCTGGCTAAAATATAAAATGACACAAAAAATAACTGTACGTGCCTTTGTAATTGATTGAATGATATTCTATTTTATTTGAAAACTAGTAAGCATTAAACTAAAATTTTTAATGATAATATTAGAAACTTGGTGACAAATAATTTATTAACAATTTTATAATGTATTAAATATTTTTTTAAATATAATTTTGTAATTGGCAATGATTAATTTATTAAAAATATATTTATTAAATATGTTTGTTTAAATACAGTTTTGTAATTTTATTTTATTAAACAAATGTGAGTAAATTTGGTTTTTAGATTTTTATATGTAAGGTATTTTGGGGATTATGGAGATTGGGTGAGTATTTTTGGAGAGTCAACAAAAATCTTATATCTTCCATGTCCACGAAATGTTGAAAAAGCTCTAGGTTATCAGTTTTTTTTTTTTTTTTTGGCTATTAAGCTTTTTTGACCCAAAAGCTAGGTAACCAAACACCACCTTTTTTAAAGCAGAAAAGCTTGCTTAAAAGCTAGTACCAAGCGGGGCCTTAACAAGCATAAGTCCAATTTTTTTGGGTCGGCTATGCATAGGTCCTCTTGACTAGCTGCATAGAAAACCATATCCTCAGTTGAGTCCAAGGAAAAATATTGGGATTTTCATTTGACAAATTAAGACACTTTGGGATTTATCTTTGATCTTCTTGTATACAGACTGCAGTCTTTTTCATCCTCATGACTTGTCTGATAGAACATTAATTTTGTGGTGAAAAAGATATTCCTTTTCTCACTTATATACGAGTATAATCAATGAAGGTTTTGAATCTTTAATATATCTCAACATTGAACTTTTTTCTTTCTTAAGGAGGTCCGAAAATATATATGACTAAAAAACCAAAACAGCACATCCTTACAAGGGGCATACCCCCTACAGAACATCGTACAAAACCTACACGGCATGGATGGAGATAAATGCCATCCATGATGTAGCATGATATAGTGAATCCTTTGTTATACCTCCAATTCGCCTGTGCTAATACTATGAGTTGCGGCATGAGTCATGACCGGTACTTAGTGGAGAACTTCATTGTGTTGGGAGAAAAAGGCAATAAGTTTATAAGATTATTGCTTCTAATAATCTCTTCATTTCAGGTACGACAACAATTCAAGATGATTTTTCTGCAGATGGGGTAAGACTTGATCATTGCTTTGTCATGCATATGTAAATATGATATGCGGTTGACACCTTCTATTATCACTCTGTTCATGCATTTGTCTGTGTGCATCACTATGTTTTTGTGGTTGACGTCTTTCTTTATTGGTGGTTTAATTTTCAGATTTGAGGAGATGCCCACAAACAATTTTGTCGAAAGCAGGTAGCTTTGAAAATATTGTATTTAAAAGCTAAATCAATTATTTTGCTTGTACAAGAAACGGGTCGGGTTTGCAACAAATGCTTGGTGCTATCCCTAAATAATCGCACATTATTGACAACAATGAGATAAGTTTGTCAATAATTTATTATTATTTATAAATTGTATGCAATAGGAAACTTATATTATATTGACTTATGTAGGTAAAGTTTTCATTCTAATGTCTTGCCAATGTATTAGTTGCCTCCAAATACCTCCCCAGTTGTTATGTTCAAACGGAAATGATTGGCTGTGTGATACACTTGGAGCTCCTATGATGTCATATGCCCTTTCTTTGTTTTGACAAAATATAATTTCAGCATGCATATTTTTGCAAATGCATATAATTCCCAATATTGTTGCAACAAATGCCAGTCAATACTAAATATTGTTTCATTTATGTCTTGCTTCGCAGCTTCTGGAATTTTGATGCACTTTTCCAGCCGCAGCAACACCCTGCTCGTGATTCTCATGATACATTCTTCCTGCAAGGTCTGGTTGATTTTTGTTCAAAGTCAATTTCTCCTGTCAATGGTTTTCTTCTAATGCTCCTTTGATGATTGCATTATAGTTCCTTCTACTACAAAGACACTGCCTGAAGATTATGTTGACCGGGTGAAGTGTATTCATGAGTCTGGTGGCTATGGGTCCAAGGGGTATGGAACTATCTTTCCCCCTTTCTTCCTTCTCTAATATTTTTTCTTTGATAGTGGGTGAGATGAGATCTCTTTTCCTGCAGCTATGAATATGATTGGAAGAGAGAGGAGGCGAATAAAAACCTTCTGCGAACTCATACAACTGCCGTTTCTTCAAGGATGCTGTACTTGCTTGCACAGGTTTTATGCATTATGGTGTTTAATTATACATGCCTTTCACTCTAGGCTAGATTCATATGCATTTTTTCCCCATGTAGGATGTCACATTCTGCTGTGTGTTTGTATATTGTCCCTTTTTGGTTGGGGTGGAGGTTTAGGTAATTTGGGGAGTTTTTGAAGGAGGTAGATGCTTCATTGATATTATAACAATTTGATGTGGGATCTTTGGCATGTTGGCATGTTTAGGCATCAGGTGGAATGAACTTATATTTGGTGGATTCATGAATTTTAACGTTGTTGTGTATCTTTTGCTTGGCTTGGTTCATTATATTATAAATGGTAAATGTGGTAATCTCATGATTTGCTTTGCCGTTCAACCTCAGTTTTTCCAAAGAACTTTTGAAAAATCAAATTTCGATGCACAATGCCCTGTATTGTATGGCCTTAATGTTAAAAACTTAGTATATATGAGTATTTTGAGCCCCTTTTCTTAAAATATTAGTATTTCTTATGTATCTTTACTTGTCTATGGAAAATATGGTAGTTCTTTTTATGATCATGGTACAGCACCGACACTATTTCCTCTTCTCCTCATCTGGTAATTATATGCTTTCTTTCTATTAATTAAGGGACTTCTATTCCCAGCAAGGTTTTGCTCCCAAAAAGTACTTCTCTATAGATCGTGTATTCAGAAATGAAGCTGTGGATCGAACTCATCTTGCAGAATTCCATCAGATAGAAGGTATGTAACAATGAACATGGTAGATGCCTACCATCTTCCTTGACTGCTCACTGGGGCTACAATTCCATTTATGCTAGGTTCATTTTGGCATTAGATCTTGCATTGAATGAGGGACAAATCATGTATAATATGTTTCTTGTGCTCACCGGGGCTACAATATTCATCTTGGTATCAAATCTTGCTTTGAATTTGTTACAGAAACAATATGGCAAGGATAATTTTTCTTTCCTTCAATGGCTAGATAGGGAGTGGATTTGTATTTCAAAATGCTATATATGGATGAGTTTTTAACTTTATAGCGGAGGCCTGTATTTAATTTCATATCTAACCTTCAAGCTCCTTGGGTTTCTGTTTTTGGCTCAAGGGCTGGTGTGTGATCGAGGGCTTACTCTTGGTGACTTGATTGGAGTTTTTTATGACTTCTTTACTCGCCTTGGTATGTTCTCTCTCTCTCTCTCTCTCTCTCTCTCTCTCTCTCGGGGTTTTGGATGAAGTAGATCAAACCTTTCCTTTCCCCAAATAAATGAAGATTGCCAATTTTATTGAGCATATTTTTTTTAATACTAGTATCTGATATATTTAAAAAATTAAAGAATGATAGATATTGTGTTTTGAAGGTAGGAAACAGCCATGTATGGTAAACAGACCTCTGTACTTACATTTGTTATGGTCAGGTATGTCCAAGCTGAAATTCAAGCCTGCTTACAATCCATACACTGAGCCCAGCATGGAAATTTTTGGGTAATAGATCGTATCTTTATTTGATCTGGCTGTTGCATGTGGTGAAGCATTGGTACAAGAAATGGGAATGGAATGGAATGGAATGACCATTCCGACACTTTCATTCTATTATCTTGTTTGGTACACTTTTTTGAAATATTACTTTATGCTTACCATTTGAAATGCTATTTTATTTGAGGGAATGGAATGAAATTACAGCATGTGAATGGCCATTCTATTCTCTTGTATTAAAAGTGTTTATTTTATTTTGGTTCTTTATTTTTGGTTTTATCTCTTCAACTAGATTAATTTCTCCTGCATTTGGTTAGTTATCATGAAGGCCTTAATAAATGGGTGGAAATTGGCAACTCTGGCATGTTTAGACCTGAGATGCTCCTTCCAATGGGGCTTCCGGAAGATGTTCGTGTTATTGCATGGGGTCTTTCCCTAGAAAGGTAAGATAGATTAACAACTATTATTGTTATTATTGATATTCTTATTGTTGCTAGTTTTGCTATTTATTGTTATTATTGTTCTTTCATATTCAACGCAATATGTTTAAAGTGCCTTGGGGATATGCAAATCAAAGTCTGCAGTGGTTGGAGTACATTTTGAAACATACTGAAGATTTTTTGGTTTATTTTGTGGATCAGACCTACGATGATATTGTACGGGATTGATAACATCCGGGATCTCTTTGGTCACAAGGTAAATATAGACTCTCGTGTCTACACAAATGCAACGGAAACAGCTCTCTCTTTGTTTAAACTGGGTGTTGTTATGGTAGTAATCGTTGTTATTGGTATTTGCAGGTCGATCTTAGTCTCATCAAGAGAAACCCTCTATGTCGCCTTGGAATAGAGTAGAGTGCGGATCATTATCTCATTTTCATACCGGAAGCTCACTTAGATATCACCTCTCCCTTTTTGAAATGAAATTGATGTTTTTGCCAGATAAAAGTTGGTATAATCTGGTTCAGTGATTAATGACAAGGAAACCTGAGTTTTATCGTGTGGACAATTGATGTTGATACTTCAGATTAGATTCATGCGTGCCTGTTGAAATTTTTTTCCCCCTAGTTTCTTTTTAAAAATTGTGGATTTGGAATGGACGAAGGACCGGGGATATAGCTGACAACTGTGTAAATTGACATGGCTATTTTGTTTTGGCTGTGCAATTTCAATCTTATTATAGGCCATTTCTCAAATGCTCTTGTCTGGTAAAATATTTGTGTGGAAATCCGTCAAGATTCTGAGATGAAGGTGTAGTTAAATCTAAATACTGAGATGGAGAAAAGTGTAGTTACTCTAAATAGATTGTTCAAGTACTAATAATAGCTAATGTTGAGCATTTGTGTTTAAAAGAGAAATTCTTTAAGATTTTTTTTTTTGGTAACCTGGGTGGGCAAATTTTACTAGAACCATCCCATTTTGCCAAATCGGGTGAGGGAGGCTAGCCCCAAAAGCACCGTCAAGTTAGTCGTGAGTCTGATTTCAGCGCAATTCGAACCTGCGACGTCCGTGTGTGCGCTCTCAAGTAGTAATAGCTTCTGATAAATTCTTAAGATGTCTGTGTGTGTGCTCTTTTCTGAAAATTGTCAATTCTTCTTTTGTTTTTTAGAATAGTAGTTACCTGGGACTTTTCAATTGAACAAGTAGGGCGGCGTCCACTAATTGTTATAGACTTTTGAAATATACTTATTTTTGTAACATATTCAAGTTTATATTAAATAAAAAATGATTCTGCGTAAGATGTTACATTCTTTTGTTTTGTTTCGCTTTGGGTTGCCGACATGCTGTCGAGTTTACCATGGGAGTAGAGATTGGGAACGAGCAAGATACTTGTCACATTGCTTATTATTAATTTAGAGTATCTTGTCACATTGCTTATTATTAATTTTGTCCTCTAAATTCGGTCAAAAGCACAACCTACGTTAGGGCCAAATCAAATATAGTAGTGTGGTAATAATATTATTTTTAGGCGGTATTAATTTTACGTCTTTACAGCTCACAAAATTAGAATGGCCATAATAATTAATAATAAAAACATTTAAATAAAAATGAAATCAGTCCCAATTATTCTACCGTCATTTATAAGGGGTACTTGGAGTAATAAAAAATTAATAAAAATTGATAAAATTTATAATCTAATAATTCATGTCACCAGAAAAAAAAAAAGTAACTTTTAGAAAATTTTGATACTTTTTTATAAAACTTAGAGTTTCAAATGGGTTCATAATGATAGTACAATCATCTAAAAGAATGTAAAAAAAAATAATATTACATATCAAGTTTCGGTCTAAGTTATCAACAAGTTGAGTATGAATAAATAATATTACAAGTTAGACAAAACTAATTAAACTTTGAAACCGTTGCCAATTTATTTTACAAGTTAAACCAAGTTGATTAAATTTTGATACCATCACCAGCACCACTGGTCGGATCATTTAAAAATAACATAAGTTACAATCATTTTTAAGTTATAATTATTTTACAATCATCTATAATTTAGTACGATATCATCCAACAGAATGTGAAAAAAATAATATTACATATCAAGTCTCATTTAAGTTAATCACATGTCGAACATGAATAAATGATACCGCAAGTTAGATAAAGTTAACTGAACTTTGGCATTGTCACCGGTAGTAGGATTATCTAAAAATTTGTTTAGATTAAAGTGAATTACTTAATTCAAGAATCAAAATCGCCAAGTGACTATATGCCATGAGTATAGGAGTATAAAGGAAGTGGTATGTAATTAATTAATTATATATATTGTGTACAATATACATTTATCTACAATTCAAAATAAAACAATTTGCTAGAAAAAGAATAGCATCTGTACATATGTAACTTTTTTGAATAGAAAGAGTTTATGTTAGATTAGAATTAAATAATCAAAAAATATTACCTATCGATAATATGGTAGAAAAATATTTTGTTTGTGAATAATAGAGTCAATTAGTTCTCTTCGTTCTGAACATGGGACAAATTTTTTTAACTTTTAGGTTTTAATATTAAGCCTTAGCTATTTACATGCAGTGGATTTTTTTTTTTTTATGAGATAACTTTATAAATTTATGTGAAAATTAGAAGGTTAAGTTATAAATTATTAAGGGTAAATTTCAAGATTTTGCAAACTCAGGAGGGGCAGTTGGACTTGTCCTTACATGACTCAAGTATTTATAAAAATATAGGGCTTGTTTGGCATGCAATTATTTGCTGAAAATCTCTGAAAATCTCTATAAATCTCTGTTAACTTTATATCACATCAACTTTTTTCTCTCACTGCACACATTACGAACTCTTCCAAATCACAATTTATCTCAATTTATCTCATTTTTTTTATTATCTCATTTATCTTATAATGTCTTACTTTTTAAACAAGACACATGACATGAATTGAATAATTATTGAAACATTTTTATTCCTTTTTTATGGGCATTGAATGTACAAAAATATGTCTTATTATTTTTTAAAATATAAATGTAATATCTATCAAATACTTTATTTTATATTGAATACTTATTGGAACCCGTCTTATTCTTTTTTATGAACATTAGATATATAAAAATATGTTTTATTATTTTTTAAAATGGAAACGTGATGTGTTAGATATTTTATTTTTTAAAATGAACACATGACACCTACTCCATGCCAATGTTTTAAAAATCAAACCGGACAGGCCGGTTCAACCGATTGAACCGAAAATCGATTTAAGTAACGGTCCGGTCAACCAGTAAAATTTGTTTGAAAATTGAATCGCTATAAAATTAGTGACCCACCGGTTCAACCGGTGAAACCGGTTTCGATTTTAAAGAACCTCTAATTTAGAATTTTATTTTCTACACAGACAAGGGGGTTGCAGTCGCCCCTGACTTCAGGGGCAGTCGCAGCAAAGCGCTGCCTTTTTGCTTCTTATTTCATTTCAAAAAATGCTGAAGGGCGAACTCGAACTCGCGTCGGGCGAAACGTAAAAGAGCCCCGTGACCAAATTGACCAGGCCGAAAGCCGACATCAATTTCACGTTGATTTTATATATAAAATGAAAGAAATTTCTAAGTTAAGTTAAATTAATTTTTGGTAATATTTTGTCTGAAATTTTATTTTTAAATTTATTTTAAAACACTTTTCAAATGATTACTTGATTTTTTTTCACATGTACAGCATTTAATATTATAAAATAATAAAATACATTTCATTGCATAAAATTAATGTGTAAAATTCATTTTGCATTGTAACTTATCTCAAAATTTTATTTCTTAGTTTTTTTTTTATTTTCCTTTCAACAATTAAGGATATTATCTTTTAATCTTCAAATTTTACATTTTCATTAAATGAAATTGAAATGCTATTTTATAATTAACTAAAAACTCGTAACTTTTAACAAATTTAAATCTTAAAGTTTATAATTAATTAAAAATTCATAAAATTTTCAAATAATTACTTAAATTTTTTTCACACTTAAAGCATTGAATATTATAAAATAATAAAATACATTTAATTTTATAAAATTAATAGGTGAAATTCTTTATACTGTGAGCTTTTTTCAAAATTTTATTTCAGATTAAAACCCTAATTTATAATTAACTAAAAATTCATATCTTTTAATAAATTTAAATCATAAAGTTTATAATTAATTAAAATTTCATAAAATTTTCAAAAATTACTTGATTTTTTTAAATTACTTGATTTTTTCAAAATATTACTTAATTTTTCAAAAAAGTTCATAGTGTAAAGTGGATTTCATAAAATTTTCAAATAATTACTTAAATTTTTTTCACACATAAAGCGTTGAATATTATAAAATAATAAAATATATTTAATTTTATAAAATTAATGGGTGAAATCCACTTTACACTATGAACTTGTTTGAAAAATTAAGTAATTTTTTGAAAAAATCAAGTAATTTAAAAAATCAAGTAATTTTTTGAAAATTTTATGAAATTTTAATTAATTATAAACTTTATGATTTAAATTTATTAAAAGATATGAATTTTTAGTTAATTATAAATTAGGGTTTTAATCCGAAATAAAATTTCGAAAAAAGCTCACAGTGTAAAGAATTTCACCTATTAATTTTATAAAATTAAATGTATTTTATTTTTTTTATAATATTCAATGCGTTAAGTGGGAAAAAAATTTAAGTAATTATTTGAAAATTTTATGAATTTTTAATTAATTATAACTTTAAGATTTAAATTTGTTAAAAGTTATGAGTTTTTAGTTAATTATAAAATAGCATTTCAATTTCATTTAATGAAAATGTAAAACTTGAAGATTAAAAGATAATATCCTTAATTGTTAAAAGAGAAAAATAAACTAAACTCTGAAATAAAATTTCGAGGAAAGTTACAGTGTAAAGTGAATTTTACCTCATTAATTTTATATAATGAAATATATTTTATTATTTTATAATATTAAATGCTGTACATGTTAAAAAAAATCAAGTAATCATTTGAAAAGTGTTTTAAAAGAAATTTAAACATTAAAAATGAAATTTCAAACAAAATATTATCCAAAATTAATTTAACTTAACTTAAAAGTTTTTTTCATTTTATATATAAATCAACGTGGGGTTGATTTGGGCTTCAGCCCTGGGCAATGTGGCCACGGGCTCTTTTGCGTTTCGTCCGGTTCGAGTCCGGCCTTCAGCATTTTTTGGAACGAAATAAGAAACAAAACGGCAGCGTTTTACTGCAACTGCTGCCACTGAAGTCAGGGGCGACTGTAGGCCCCGCCCCTGTCCTTTCTACACTGCCAGACGCTCTCAACTTCAATTTCCCTGTGTCTGCTTAGCATATATCATCTCTTTCTCTTCGAACAAGAGTCGTGTCTTTCTCACTCCCTCTCTCATCGTTCCGAACGGGCACTGACTGAGACGAAATCGCTTAGATCTGAGACCACAGAACTCGAAAACCCTAGCCCCAAGTACGATCTCGGTAAGCATTCTCTGCGATTCCGCTTTTCGTTCTTTATTCTTACAGAAAAATATGGATTATTTGCTCTTATTTCGCGTGGATCCATTTCGGAGTTTAAGTGGTTTTGATTTGAGATCCGAGTGTTTTGAAGTTCTCGCATCGCTTGATTGTGCTGAATGTAGGGTTTAAGGCTGTCGATTGGTACACATTTGTGTGATAGCGAAGGTTTTGGGTGGTTTTTTGCCTCTTCATTTCTCGAAAATTTACGGTTGTAATCCTTTCATAGAAATGAATTGCTTGTGTGTATCATTGACCCTACTTGCCTGTGATTAATGGTTGTTTTATTGTTAATGAAAGCGGAATCTTGCACTTGGTGGTATTGCTTGTTAATTTAGTGGGCTTGGATACAAATGATTGTGTCTGCCGGGTAAACTATTTTTTTAATATATATACATATATATATTTTTAAAAATTTTTAATAAACAGGGTATACCCTTTATACAATCATACCACTCCTAGATTGCTTCGGATTCTTGCGACGTTGACAAGAAAAAAAAAATTAAGATCTGAAACCCACTAAAACCTTTTTGAATGATCTACCACCTAAAACCCATCAAGCACAAAACAGAACTAGATATATACACAGAGGGGAGGGAGAGTGGGGCAATGTTACCGGCAAGGGAGGGAGAGCCAAGTGAGGTTGTGATTGGCAAACCAATCGTAGAGAACCGGAACGATATTCATGTCAATTTCAGACTGAAGAGGTTTCTGGGATTGTTGTATTCATGTCAATTTGTTGAATTGCTTGAACATTTGATTAATTATCATTCATATAGATATAATTTCCTGAGAATGATATATAGTGGCAGTGTTATTTGAAAAATTGACATGATTTGGTTAAACTTTATTATTATTATTTTATTTTAAAGGTTGGGATGCAAACATTGTGTTTTATTATAATTACATATATTTTAAGACACTTTTTATTAGTAAAATAAAAAATAGTAGAATAATATGTGAAAAAATAAAAGTTCTTAAAGTTATTATATAATTTTAGTATATATTTTGATATTTTATTTATATATTTAAATATATTTATGACGTCACGGTTCAGTTCCGATTCGATTATGGTTGAACCGACAGTTGAACCACTGACCTGTGATCCGATTACTTTTCCGGTTTGATGAACAGTTCGGTTTTTAAAACATTGCTCCATGCTATTAAAATATGTCTTACTATTTTTATGGACTCTGCCATGTATTTGTTGAATAATTTTTTTTTAACAAATCTTAAACATTTACGAAATGTGAGAGTTAATTAAGATATGATTAGGAGAGTTAATTAAGATATGATTAGGGGTGGATGTGAATCTAAGATTTTTTGCAACTACTCAAATTCGATTAGTAGAATATTTTAGTCAAATTTGAACTTCCATTTTAGCTTCGTGGCGTATCAAAGTCTAGCTTGAGGCTAAGGAGGGTTAAGGCTCACGAGTAGCTCCTGAATGGGAAATTTTTAACTTTTTATTATACGACGTCGTTTGAGTGCCCTAGACTGCAGCACATAAACAACCCTTCTCATCTCTGTTTTCCACCTTTGTCATTGAAACTTTAGGGACAGAATTGAATCACAAATTCAACCTTTTCGCCGCCTTGAGAAGCCTTCCCTACCATTGGTGTCATCTTGCATTCCTTTGTAATCTACTTTGAAGGTGAGCACTATTGTTTATTTCATAACTTTGAATTTACTTTTTTTCTTTGATCTTTACTTGACCTATGCCAATTTCAATATATATATATATATATATACTTTTTGTCGGTTAGATTTTTTCGATCTTGTTGATGATTGGGGTTATTGGAACTTATGTGTGGAGAAGATGATTTTTTTTCTCTTCTGCTATTGCTTTTTAACTGCTGATTTTCGTATAGGGTTTCATTTTCTTCTTAGTAGGACAGGGTATTGAACACCCAAAAGAGAACAATGACCGTGTGTGTATACATAGGGAGAGATAGAGAGGGACATGAAGCGAGGGTTCTTTGTTGCTTCTTATAGCATCTGTATGTTTTCAGATGTTATCAAAAAGTCTCAACCACACTACCAAGAAAAAAAAAATTAACGGAAGGAATGAGGAAGTTGGATGATTTATTTTATTGGTATAACAAGAGTTTCATTTTTATGCACAGAGAGAGATTGAAGGGCGGCTGCATGAGAAGAAAAACTGCTACCGCAGCAGTAAGTCGTTTTGCCAAAAATGGCAAAGTTCCAATCAGTCACAAAAAAGGGGACTGGTCACTACTCTTCTCTTCGTTTCACACATCCACGTTCCAATTTTCTCTTATCAATGGCGAATCTCAGCAACGCTGTGGCCGTCACACCACCAGTCTTTATCGACACTGGACACTCTGCGCTCGGTTCTCACCTACAAAAGCGTGATCCGCCACTTCCAAACCTCCCTTCTTGCAGCCTCTGCATCCATCCAATCCCCAATTCGCCAGAGCCGCCAGACAAGTCCCACCTCTTCCCTCCTCCTCATCCCCTCTTGGTCCCACTCTCCTTCCCTCTCCTACGTCGGCGTCAAGCTCGTAACTTACCACCCCGACAACTCCTCCCTCAACCTTCCCGGAATTCACGCCAGTTACGTCCTCTTCAACTCCCTTACCGGCCAAACCCTAGCCTCCATGGACGGCATTGAACTCACCTATACTGCACCTCCTGTGTCTCCGGCTTAGCTTCACTCTACCTGTCCCGAGAAGACTCTCAATTTCTCCTAATGATCGGCGCTGGTTCATTGGCTCCGCACTTGATCAAGGCCCATCTTGCGGTGAGGCCGAATATCAAGAGGGTGATAATTTGGAATCGGAGTGGAGAGAAGGCAAGAGCGCTTGCTGGGAAGATGAGGAACGAGGGTGAGTACAATGGGGTTTGTTTCAAGAGCAGTGAGCGTTTGGAGGCTGCGGTGGGGGTGGCGGATATAGTGAGCTGCGCCACCAATTACGAGACGCCGCTGGTGATGGGAGCTGCGTTGAAGGGCGGAGCGCATTTGGACTTGGTGGGATCGTTCAAGCATTCGATGAGGGAGTGCGATGATGAGGCGATAAGAAGGGGTGAGTGTTTGTTGACGATGACGTCGCGACGGTGGAGGCCGGAGAGCTGGTGGGTGCGTTCAAGAGAGGGGTTATGAGCAAGGAGGAGATTGTTGGGAACTTGGTGGAGCTCATTAATGGTGATAGGGTTGGGAAAAGGGATGCAAAGGAGATCACTGTGTTCAAATCGGTCGGTTCTGCTGTAGTTGATCTTCTAAGTGCACAATTGGTGTACGAGACTTTCGTGAAGGATCAGTATCTTAAGTAATTTAGGACGGTTAAGCTCTTGTGCTAATCGCTATGCTTGAATTGCTTTATGTATTGAATAAAACATCACTCTCACTTGAGTCTTGAATTAAAAAGACCAAATGTTTTAATTTTGATCTTCAAACGGACGATTCGCACTCTTGCACTTACAACCAAGGGTGCTTTTTATTTATTCCCATGGTGTTGTTTTCAAATGTTAGCACAAGTGTTATATAAATGAATAAATATATACATAAATATGATTATGATGTGAAATATTTATAAGCATCTATTTTGAGATAATTAACTCATAAAATTACATTTTTATTGCAACATTATCATTACTATTTTGATCCGGCCGTGGGTGATATTTTATCTTTTGAATTTTCAAGGGTCACTGAAGGTGCACTAAACACCACACTATATGTAATATTCTTTCAGGAACTAGATTTTACCTTCGGCTAACAGACCTTCTAATTTTTTCAAAATTCGGTTAACAGACCTTCTAATTTTTTCAAAAAATGTTAAAAACTCTTAAAATTTTTAACTTCTTATAATTAAATTTTATGCCATTTCATTTTCACATTAATTTAATTTTTTTAAAATTGTTTTAGAACTCCAAATACCACTTAGATCGTTGCTATCATATATAGATCATGCTGGGGTGGGATAATAGAACGAAAATTTAGATAATGAGTTGGATAGATTATGGGGTATTTATATATTATTTGTTACTTCAATATATCATTTGTGTACTATTATAATATAAAAATATGTAAGATATCTTATCATGGGGGTGTTTGGAGTGTTAAATAAAAAAAACAAAAGTTAGTATTGATGTGATATAAAAGTGACACGTGACAAAATTTGATTGGAGGAATTTAAAAATTTTTTAAATTTTTTGGAATTTTTTTGAAAAAATTTAGGGCACCAAATGACCCCCATATAATCGGCACAAATTTAAATTAGAATTACCAACATCTTAATTTGTGATAATTTTGTTGAGTTTCTGTTATTTTTCTATATTTTCTTCAAATTTAATTATTTAAATTTATATATTAAAGGTGAGGTGAAACAGGTAATGCAATTATCGAGTTAAATTATTATTCTTTGAATGAGGCCTCACCCAGGAATTGTCAGCCTAAAAGCTTGGCTGGGCAGCTAATTGGCTGAATGGAGCGGGTTTATTTATTTATTTATTTTATTAATTTTTCACAGGGTCGCCTCACTTCCAGCTGAGCTCGGGGTCAACCGGGCCCGAGTTCCCCCTTTTTTCTAATTTATTGAAACTGTGTCGTTTTTGACTAAACGGAGTCATTTTGCCTTACTGCTGTGGCAACAGTTTTTCTCCTACTACAGCCCCCCTCCCTGTGAGAGAGATTGGGGAGGGGTGAGGCAAAGAATATGTCTTTGGGGGATGATAAGATAGAGAGAATTAAAAAAGATGTATTTCATCCCTGCATTTGTATTTAGGAATTGCCAAAAAAATTCCCAACCCACTAAAAATTTGTACTAGTTTTGGGGAGTGAAATCCAAAAAAGGATTGGACTATTTGAACTTCCTAATACTTCTGCCACTAGCAATGTCCAAGAACATACATCTACAAGATTTTATTGTCAGGTCAACACGTGCCTTTTAAAAAAAAAATGAAAACGAAAAAAAGAGAGAGACATCAATTAATGGAATCTCTACCCAAATCCATATTTACAGCCACTGGAATCTCTTCTTTCTCTGCCCAAGCCCCCATGTTAGGCTATTAGTGTCTGTGTGCTAGGGTGAGATGGGAGAGGATGAGATGAACACTATATTAGGGCTTTTAATGTAATTATATGAATCAAAGTTCACTATTTGATGTTATTTTATTTTATTTTAATTCATTGTTTTGCAGTTCTAGAGATCAACCTACTGAATTAAGGGACGTGTGGTGTTGTGAAGGATGCCATGAAGTAAATGTGATGCTAGCTGTTTTTGTTGATCTATTTTTAAGTTTAATTTGATGACGTATTGTGCATTTTTCTAGATTTCATTTGTAGTTTTAACACATGGCTTGCTGGATTTGATCTGTAGCTTTAGGATTTCATTTCTGTTGATTTTCTTTTATTGAGATTGTCTTGGGCTTAGAGCCTCAACCTATACTCACTTAAACACATTAACACCTTGTTGAATTGCTAAGTCAGCCTGACTTTCATTAGGAAGTTAAGAACACCAAAGATAAGTGAACTAAAGAAGTAAAACACTTTAAGGGGATAACACAAGAGAGTAATTGGATAATTTGGGGAATTTTTTATTTTTATTTTTGGATGGTTTACAAATGAAGGGGTCAGCCCTATTTATAATCCTCCACCTCCACAATGGACGGTGGGATTTAATTTAAACCAACAGTGAGGATTTAGTTTCTAGAATCCTTCACCAAAATATCTAGAATATTTGCAAGACAAAGTTTATCAAGAAAGCCTCCTACACTTTCTAGAATACTCCATAATTCTCTACAATATGTACAAGACTACTTTGTACTTTCCAAAATCAATCTAGAATACTCTAGAGGAACCTAGCATGTACTGGAATATTCCAGAGTACCCAAGAACATTCTAGAATCTTTTGGAACCCTCTAGAACATTCTAGAATTCTTTAGAATGCTCCATAACTCTCGAAAATAGTCTAAAGGATACCATAACCTTGCCCTTTTGTCACTACCATGTTAGCGTCCATGTGGTGCCATGTAGGTGTCAACATGGTGAGACGTGACAGAAACAAACGTAATTTATGAACAGTTTAAGAACATTAGTGGTGACGCCAATTGAAAGGTTTTGAGCTTAATTTGAGAAGGAAAAGAACTGTTGGTTATGTGTTGTTTAATTCCATTATTTGTTGATTTTAACTAAGGTGTTTGTAATGCGAGTGTGGTTCATGCTTTGATTTTGTTTGATCTGTGGGTTGAATCTCTAACCCTTAGCTCATGGATATTTAGATACTTCAACCATGACATTATAAGCACTCTCACATGAAATTATTTAAATTTTGTTGGGTATGAAGTCATTTAATTGTATGCAAATATATGCTATTCTAGACCAAATTAGAATGTACAATTTTGATTGATCAGAAATATGAAAGTCATAATACGGTTCTAGTTGATCATGTTGAATCATTGACCCATTGCCCTGGATGTAATGTAAAATGGTTAGCACTGGACTATGTGGATTGGAACAATTGAATTTGGATACCCAAGGGCATATTGGTACTTTTTCCATAGGTGTCCAGTTTGTATGCATAGTGTGGATGCTTTTTTTTTTTTTTTTGAGTAGAAGCCATTTTCATTACCTGTGATCGTGACGCAGGCCTTCATGCAACAGAATGCCATCATATGGGGTCCCAAATTGATAGAATGCCATCGTTTGGCAATTGTCGTTAGGTAGAATTCAGAATTGACATTCATTGACCTTCCCTTTGGGGTCAATTCTATGTTGATTTACTTTTCTTTCTCTTTGAGATTCTGTAATCGTCCCATATTTGCCAAATTGGGTAAACTTCGGTTGTATTTGCCATTTCCTGGTTTATCTGTTAGTGTTTTGATTATTCAAGCAACATGTAGACTATGGGCAGATCTCTTTTGGATTGAATGATAAACTCTCTTTGAGAATTCATTCTCCATCTTTCTGGTGGATTCCAAGATCCCCTTGGGTTAAGGTTTCTCTTTTGGCTAGTACAGTAACTGTATCCTTTGGGCTAGCTTGAACCATATCTAGCCCACTTTCGTGTTTTGTTATGCATCAAGATGTTCAGAAGCATGCTTACATGAAATTGGTCATTTCATTTGAAAGAGAAACTGTCTATAATTGACCAAATTATAAGGATGCCGTCTGGTATCAAGTTTTACAAAGCACTGCCTATATTGGGACTAAACATTTGATATCTAGAACTGTCTGCTTTACTTTGGCAAGTTATCTTGTTTATATCAATTTAATGTGGACGCTTTGTGGCTTTTTTTGATTGTTTTCTAACTATCAATCGTCTCATTACAAAAGCAAGAATGGGTTGGGTTCCCTTTTTAAAAAAATAGACTGGCAGTTTGATAAGAAAAGAGGGTCATTTCTGATTCACTGCTGGATTGGTTGGTTAATAGCTTGAGTTGTGTTAATAGTGGAACAAACTAAAACTCAGAAAATTATATGTTTTAGAACTTCAAGGGATACAAGTAAAATATAATTGCATTATTGAATACAAAAATTATATAAAAAGGTTGTCAGAGAATTAAAATATTATTGAAATAAAAGGTTATGAGAAGACTGACTCTTCATAAATTTCATGTTTAGCTTCATCTCTATAGCTGTGGCTGAACAATGGGAATAGGTTCTTTGGTTTCCTCTGGATTCCAGAATTTTGATTTCTTAAATATATTCCCATTGGAGGTTCAATCATTTTGTTGCTTTGGTATTTCTTTCAGGTTCAAACTCCTTACTCAGAGAAATTACAGGATGAATTTTGTTACTGGATTTTGTAGAAGATTGAATCTCAACGAGCTGGTTAAGAGTGTTCCTGTCTATGGCACTGCCAGTGGTAAAGTGTTCCTGTTAATTGAACATCTGATGTTTTGTTGGCTTGTTGGCGTAACAATGTTTCTGTCACAATTTTAGATGTAACTGGCGGAGGATTGAGTTTGGTGTTTAAGCGCTGGGCTACTAAAAAGACAGCTGGATCCACAAAGAATGGACGGGACTCAAAACCAAAGTATCTTGGGGTGAAGAAGTTTGGCGGAGAGGTGAGTTTATGTCATCGCTTCATATGTGATCAAGGCTGGAAAATTTTTAGGTGAAAAAGATGCGTAGTTATCATATTTTGCATACCAAACTCTTTTTCGTAACTCAAAGTATATATTCTCTTATTGCACAGAGAGTGATACCGGGGAATATCATTGTTCGCCAAAGGGGAACGCGATTCCATCCTGGGGACTACGTGGGAATGGGAAAGGATCACACACTTTATGCTTTGAAAGAAGGATGTGTCAAATTTGAACGCCACAAGCTGAGCGGTCGCAAGTGGGTGCATGTGGAGCCCAAGGATGGCCATGTTCTTCACCCAGTGTACTCGACTGCTGGAGTTTTCGAGCTCAAGACAACTACTTAAGTTTCTCTCTGTTTTCATCTGATGTTCAAGTGGCCATGAGTTCAACTTTATACTACTCAACCTGCTTTTGAAATTTTGTAGGCAAATTGTGGTGCATTCATCCAAGCACTTCAGTGCTTGTATTTTTTTTTTTTTTAAATTATGTTTCAAGTAGCAGATATCTTCTTACTGCATTTGTAGTTTTTTTTTTTTTTTTTTTTCAAGGCAAGTGAGAAGTTAATTTAAGTTGTACTTTTGGCCACTATTTGGTGCTTGCATCAGAAGAATGGGAAATTACACAGGTTTATCCTAATACTGTGGAAGACAAATAATATGACATCGGCGGATGCTTTGGTAGCAACTATTATGACATCACGGATGATAAGATTGGCATATCTGAAGCTCTCTGTCTCGTGTGTTTTCATTGGTTAGCCAAATATTTACAGTGAATGCTTTTGATTCTTGATGTAAGCTGGGAAGTCATTTTGGAAGGGAACTAAAGGTTATGTACGACCACATAAACTATCAGTTTATAATAATAATGTATCTTTTCTCTCAATAAATTAATGTGCATGTGAGGCAAGGAGGAAAATATATATATATATATATATATATATATATATATTTTTTTTTTTTTTTGGTACAAAAGGCTCATAGATAAATTTTCCTAAACAAAAAATCATGTTTTAAGATTTTAGTAGACAAAAATATCTATACCTTGGCTTACATTTGGTTGGAGGAATTGAATAATAAAAATAAACAGTGTTATGGTATATAATAGAGGGAATGAATATAACGAAAATAATTTTTATGTAATTTTTTTTTTTAATATTTGGTTGTTGGAATGTGAAATGAGATAAGAGGCATAATTTAATTGGGGATAATTTAAAATATTTATGGGTCATTTGGTTCATTTTTTTTCTATTTTCTATTTTTATTTTTTATTTTCTGTTTGGAGTTATTTTTTATTTTATACTTTTGAAAATAAAGAAAATAATTCAAAATTTATTTAGTTACTTGTGTTTTCAAAATTTATTTTCGAAAACTAAAAATGAGTTTACACATGAAATGAAAAATGATAAAAAGTTGTTTTGAGAGTTTTTAACAAAAAAAACAAAGAAAATTTCAAAATAAGGGAAATAAAATATTTTTTGTTTCTTTATTTTAAGTTTTTAACACATAAAACGAAAATAAAAAATAAAAAAATAAAATTAAATACCACCTTAAATATTTAAAAAAAATTAATCTAAATATAAGAGAAACATTCCTATAATAAAATATAACAGTTGAGTTGACATTTGTATACGTGTCGGAACCAAAGAGAGACGTGAGAGGGGCGCAGGATTGAGAGGAGTGAGAGGGAGAGAGTGGGGTATTGTGGGGTGACGGGACAAGTGAGGGGGAGAGAGAGAGAGAAAGATAGAGGGGGGATTGGCAGGTGACGGGAGAAGGGGAGAGAGAGAGAGACAGATAGAAGGGGGTGGCTGATATTTTTTTTTCTTTTTTTTTTTTTCTTTCACAAAAGAGGTTCTGGCGAAAACGTTCACAAATTTTAAATAAGAAGGTGTTTAATTGATTATTTATATAATAAAACATAATTTATTTTAAAAATATTTTTCTCACAAAATATAATCAACAGTTGATATTCAATTTTAATTAAAAATTTTTAAAATATATTAAAAATGAAGACTCGGCTTAAAAATTTTGGGTTGAAAGTGTGCAATGGTGATTTTTATTTTTTTTTTATTTTAGGTTGGGGGATGTTTTCAATTGTTGAGATGGAAGTGTCTAATGGTGATCTTTTAAAATTTCGATTTTTTTTTAATTTTGAAATTTAAAATTTAAAATTCAAATCTTATTACATTGTTTATATTTAAAATAAATAGAAAATTAATTATTTTTTGACATTTTATCATACGCCATCAAAGTTTTGCCAGTTAAAAGGGGTGCTGGATGGAAAAATTTACAAAAGAGTTTTTGGGAGGACTCCATTTTTTGACAGATTTTTTATTTAATTAAGTTTAAAATAAAATAAAATGATATTTTTTTGATAACTATTAAGTGTGTAGTAAAATAAATAGAAATAAATAAATAAACTTTTATAAATAATTAATTTTAAATACATACACTTTTATACTATTTGTGTCGTCTATGTAATAAGGAGGCTAAAAAACTTGAATTTGGCATATTTTTTTATTATTTTCGTTTCTTCTTTACTTTAGTTGTCGTTTCGATCACTTTACATGAAAATTCACTCTGTTACTCTTCTCATATTTTGTTAAATATTTTAAATTTTTTTAAATGTAAATATTTATAATAAATAACCAATTTTTTAATTTGACATTTATTCTAGCTATCAATAAAGTTTCGCCATGTCAATACTTATTATCTATATAATAAAACACATCTTTTGAATTTGAAATTTAAAATTCAATCAAAACACATATTTTGCTCGGCAAAGTTAACTAAATTATTTTATTTAAAAAATATATTTAGATTTTAAGTTTTTAAAAATTTTATAAAAAAATAAACATTTAAATTAAAATTTTAATTTTAATTTATTTAAAACTTAAAATTTAAATACATACACTTTTACACTTTGTGCCATTTATATAATAAAAAATTTTAAAATTTTTTAGATATTCTCAACTGTTGAATTTACTAAATGGTTAGGATTATTTTTTTTCCCATTCTTTCCATATTTTTTTGAATACTTTTGTATAAAAGATTTTAAATTAATATTTTAAAAATGTGATAATATTTGTAATAAATAATAAAATTCCATACCTTAATCTCTTTTGATTAATAATTTTTATTTTTATAGGTTATTTTTACAATTTTTTATGTAAATTTACTTTATAAATTTAAATTTGAGTTATTTACACGTCAAATTATATTTCTGTATCTTCAGGTACAGATAATTACTAGTAGTATTATATAATAGATTGCATTACATATATATATGTATCTTATTTTTATAAATTTTCTTTGGGAAGTATATGTCATAATATGATCAAACAAGTGCAATTAGAGAAACAAAATCGGCTCTTTTCTGGAATTTTCCCTTTAGCTACATTTTTAACTTAAATTTGTTTTTTGTTTTAACAATATGTATGCCTTCCATCATTTTGAGAAAGTGGACAGCCCCCTTTTTTTTTTGAGCCTTATTTTTAATTTTGTAATTTCTCTCTTAATATTTTATATTTTTTATTTCGAAGAAATTGAAAAAGAAGATATGAGTATAAGAGAAGTTAAGAAAAATAAAAAAAAAGGTTAAAAGTTTTTTGTCAAATTTAATTTTTTTGCAAGACTTCACAAATTAAAAATGTTCTTTTTTTGTATTTTATTATAATTGTACAAAAATTAAAAAGTTAATCTTAACCTGTTAAAAGATATCTATTATACAAGGGAGCTCACTTGATTTGACATTTACATGCATGTTAACATGAAAGAGGGAGAGGGGGCATGTAAAGTGAGAGCTGGGGAAGAGGGAGAGGGGGTGGGCCCGAGGGTGCAGGGGAGAGAGAGAGTGAGTGAGAGAGGGAGATGGGGGAAAGGAGAGAGGGTGGGGCTAGGGGTGTAGGGGAAAGAGAGAAAGAGATGTGTAGAGTGGGAGATGGGGTGAAGAAGAGGGGGTGGGTCCAGGGGAGAGAGAGAGAGTGAGAGAGAGAGAGATACGAGTTGGGTGGGTAAGTAGGAGAGAGAAAAATGGGGCGGTGGGGTTTCGAGGCACAAAAATAAGAGATTTTTAATACACAAAAATAATAAATTTTTATTTAAAATAATATTTTATTTTTAATTTTAATTTTAAATAAATGTACAAAACTATAATTTGACCTACAACTAACTCAAATGTAAATTTATTTTTTAAATTTATATGAAAAATTATAAAAATAAAAATCACTAACCAAAAAAATGTAAAATTTTATTATTCATTACAAATATTATTACATTGATATAAAAAATGTGATAATATTTTTTATAAAAAATTTTAATTTAATATTTTTCAAAATGCGATATCTTTTCATTAATAATTTTTATTTTTACGAGTTATTTATACAATTATTTTTATTTACATTTACTTTATAAATTTATATTTGTTTGCAGGTGTGAGGTGGGGGTTTAAGGCAGAGAAAATAATATATTTTTTAATATTTTTATTTAAAATAATATTTTAATTTTGATTTTAAGTTTTAAATAAAGGCACAAAAATATAATTTTTTTTAAATTAATATTTTAAAAAATATGATAATATTGAACAATAGATGGATACCTAATAGACGAAGTCAATTAATTTTTTTTATTGTATATTTAGATTTTAATACTCTTTAAAATTTTATTAAAATTAAATTTTATTTATGTTTATAAATTTTTATAAACTGACAATAAAAAAATATTTATTAAATCTATTTATATTATTTTGTTTTCAAAAAAATGTAAACTTAAATAGAAAAATGTAATAAAAATATCTTTTTACTCTATATTTTCTTTTGCAAATATTTTGTCAATTTTAACACTTTGTCTATTTTTATTGTATCATATTATAGTGAATTATTTATTTTTATTGTACCATATTACAGTTAATATGTATCATATTCATTAATTTATTTATTTTTACTAAATAATTAAATTAAATTAAATTAAATAGTTTCTAAATAAAATAATTAATTAATTAATTAATTTAATATGAAATTAATTAATTCATCTTAAGTTAAAATGAAATATATATTATTTAAATTTTCAATAAATATTAAAATTATATTAAATAATTTAAATTAGTTAATATATTTAATAATTTAATTTAATTTAATTTGTTTAATATCAAATATATTTTATTAAATTATTTTTAATAAATATCATAATTAATTTAATTTAATAAACAATATAATTAAATTAAATTAACATGAAATATATTTATTAAATCCTATTAATTTTTTAAAAACTAATTGTAGACAATATTCATTTCCAAAAGCAGTTTCAGCTTTCATTTCAAAAAAAATACCGCAAAACATAAAAACAGAAAATAGATAGTGTTACTAAACGGATATTAAACAATATATGAATACCTATTAGACAAAGTCAACTAATTTTTCAATTAAAAATAAATACTTAAACTTCAGCTTTCTTGAAAATTTTCTTAAAAAATAAACATTTAAATTGAAATTTTGGATTTCCTTAATGGCTGGAATTAATTTTTCTCTTTCTCTCAAATTTTCTATTTTTATGAATACTTTTTATATAAAATATATTTGGTATTAAACTTTTAAAATTGTGATAATAGTGATAATAAATAATAAAATTTTATATCTTAATCTCTTTTGATTAGTGATTTTTTATTTTTATAGATTATTTTTATACTTTTTCATATTAGTTTATTTTATGAATTCAAAATGGAGTTATTTACACGCTAAATAACTTATGATTTGATATTTGTCCCAATCATTACTAAAATTTGTCACATTATTACTGCTATCTTTTTGAAATTTATATAATAAAATATATCAGTTGATGTGATAGTTATATACGTAACGTGAAAAAGAAATGCTATATTAAGTGATTCGTGCTTTGCACAGGCTTTACACATTAAATTATATTTATGTACATTTAAGTACAGGCAAAAGAATTTGAATTTGGCATTTTTTAATTAATAAATTTTTTTAATGGTTTGATTTTGTTTTTCTTTTTCTTTCTACTTTAATTGTCATTTCAATCACCTTATATGAAAATTTTTTATAATGTGATTACAAAATTATTTTAAAATATTAGGGTTAATATGTATCATATTCATTAATTAATTTAATTTTTACTAAATAATTAAATTAAATTAAATAGTTTTTAAATTAAATAATTATTTATTTATTTATTTTAATATGAAATTAATTAATTAATTAATTAATATGAAATTAATTATGTCATCTTAAATTAAAATGAAATATATATTATTGGATTTTTCAATAAATATTAAAATTATATTAAATAATTTAAATTAGTTAATATATTTAATAATTTAATTTGTTTAATATCAAATATATTTTATTAAATTATTTTTAATAAATATCATAATTAATTTAATAAACAATATAATTAAATTAAATTAACATGAAATATATATATTAAATCCAATTAATTTTTTAAAAACTAATTGTAGACAATATTTCATTTTCAAAAGTAGTTTCAGTTTTCATTTCAGAAAAAAATACTACAAAAAATAAAAACAAAAAATAGATAGCGTTACTAAACGGATATTAAACAATGTATAGATACCTATTAGACAAAATCAACTAATTTTTTTATTTAAAATAAATACTTAAACTTCAGTTTTCTTGAAAATTTTGTTAGAAAATAAACATTTAAAGTGAAATTTTGGATTTCCTTAATGGTTAGAATTAATTTTTCTCTTTCTCTCAAATTTTCTATTTTTTAAATTTTTTTATATAAAATGTATTTGGTATTAAACTTTTTAAAATGTGATAATAGTGATAATAAATAATAAATTTTTATACCTTAATCTCTTTTGATTAGTAATTTTTTATTTTTATAGGTTATTTTTATATTTTTTCATAATATTTTGTTTTATGAATTTAAATTTGAGTTATTTACATGCTAAATAACTTATGATTTGATATTTGTCCCAATCATCGCTAAAATTTTATCACGTTATTACTGCTATCTTTTTCAAATTTATATAATAAAGTATATCAGTTGATGTGACAATTACATACGTAACGTGAAAAGGAAATGCTATACTAAGCAATTCGTACTTTGCACGGGCTTTACACATTAAATTATGTTTTTGTACATTTAAGCACAGACAAAAGAATTCGAATTTGGCATTTTTTAATTAATAAATTTAGTTAATGGTTTGAATTATTTTTTTTCTTTTTCTTCCCACTTTAATTGTTTTTTCAATCATTTTATATGAAAATTTTTTAAAACATGATTACAAAATTATTTTTATTTTTTTAATTTTTTAAAAATTAAAAATTTTTTTGAATGTGATTAATATACTTCAAAACTGCAGCATGCCCATTTGACACGAATATAAACGTCACATCTAAATATTCTTAAAATTTAAATTTTAAATACATACATTTTTACACTTTGTGTCATTTATATAATAAGGAAGTTTAAAATTTTTTGCTATTGAATTTGCCAAATAGTTAGAATTATTTTTCTTTTTCTCTTACTCTTCCCATATTTTTTTAATACTTTTTATATAAAAAATGCCATTTATATAATAAAAAAGTTTAAAGTTTTGAAATTGAGGTATTTTCAACTGTTGAATTTGTTAAATGGTCCGAATTATTTTTTTCTCTCCCTCTCCTCATATTTTTTTAATATTTTTTATATAAAAGATTTTAAATTAATATTTTAAAAAATGTGATAATGTTTGTAATAAATAGTAAAATTTTATACTTTAGAGTCCGTTTGGCAATTCAAAAATTAGCAAAAAAATACCAAAAGTTACTTTTTGTGTGTTTGGTAAAATCACAAATTTTTTCACTTTTTTGATTTGTTACAGTAAAAAGTACCACTCCATAATAAAACCTTTTTTGATTTGTTACAGTAAAAAACATACCAAACACCTAAATGTTATCACTTTTTTATTTTGCTACAGTAAAAAATTTACCAAACATCCAAAAGTTACTAAAAATTTCACTTAGTTCAACCAAACACACAAAGAAGTGCAAAAAAAAAAAAAAACCCTAAAAAATTACCAAAACTTAAGTTTTTTTGAACTTCCAAACACCTCCTTAATCCCTTTTGATTAATGATTTTTATAATTTATTTGTACACTTTTTTTAACATAAGTTTGTTTTATAAATTTAAATTTAAATTATTTAGATGTTAAATTAAATTTTTGCATCACTAGGTATGGGTAATGACTAGTCAAATTTGTTTTAGCGCTTTCAAGTTTCAAATTCAAGAAACATAAGAGGACAAATCGGTAATTTATAGGTCAAGCCAAACATTTATTTTATTTTATTTCCAGTTTTTACAAAAACATCCAACAGAATTGACTGTTGTCGGTTCGGCGGAACAAATGATCCTCCCTAATTTCCCCCAAAATCTTCTATCAAATCTTTCTCTTTGCTCGCTCGCTCGATCGCTTCTTTTCCTAGCTCAACGCTTGCTTCTTTTCGTGAATGGAAGCAATCAAGAAACAAGCCTCAAGGCTGAGAGAAGAGGTCGCTCGGCAATAGCAGGTTCTCTCTCTTTGTATGTATACTTTTTTAGGTATTTATGTGCGATATGTACTCAAGAATATGCACCATTGAACCCTAATTTGATTGACAATTTCATATCAATGCTCATTTGTGTACATATATTTAAAAGTTTTTGTAATTATGTTTTACGGTCCTTGAATATGTTTTTCAGTTTCTTTAATTGTCGATTGATGCGGTCCTGCGATACGCATATGCGATATGTACTCAAGAACTGTTGTATGCGCTTGATTGACGATTTCATATCAATGCTTATTTGTATGCATATATTTAGAAGTTTTTGTAATTATGTTTTACGGTCCTTGAATATGTTTTTCAGTTTCCTTAATTGTCAATGATACGGTCCTGCGATGCCTAGATTTAAGTAATATTGACGAATGAACTCTTTTTGATAGTGATTTGGCCGCATTTTTTTTGAAGCTTGCATGGTTTACTTGTACATCTCAATTTCTTCTTGGTTTGATTGGGCCATACTGCACATTAACCTCTAATCTAGTTTGAAAACCTACCCAAAAGTCCTGGACAATAAAAGATAAAAAAAATAGTTATGTTTCATATTTATAGAATTGAACAAAAGGATTTGCAAATAAAAGACATAAAGAACTGGATACTTGTAATGATGTTGAATTTGGAATTGCGTGACTTTTCTATGGGATTTTGGAATTGGAATTGCAATGGGTCGCAAAGTTGTCGCTGGCATGCTGGATGAAACTACTAGTGTTGCCAATGTCGAGGTACTGTGATGATCAAAGTCGCGAGGTGGTTGCTAGTTCAGTGGTTAAGATTTTTTTGATCATTAGGAATTTGCTATGATACCAAATTTGATATAGGTTAGGAAGTTGAAAGTAATAAAGAGAACGATTAAGTAAGAGAAAAAGAAGAATAAAGCTAGAGAAAGAAGAATCAAGCAAAGAAAAACTGAGAGGAGAGAGAAATTAGGCAGACGCAACCATTCAATAATAATATTCAATATCTAAGCTTGTAAACCCTAATAATCTCAAACCTTTAAATAGGCTAATAAATTCCTAAAATAGCTGAAGATAAAACAAAATCAAAGATTACAATCGTGGAAATCCTATTCAAAATAAACTACCTAAAATAATAATAAAAAAAGAAAATAAATCTCTAATAAAATCCTATTCAAAATAAATTCTAAAATTAAATTCTTAATAATGAAATAAATAATATAATAAAATAATCTTTTTGAATTTGCATAGAAAATTATTGGCTAAAAATCACATAACTAAAATTACTAGAAAATAAAACATTGATCACAAAAAATCTACTTTCCTTACAAATTTTGGGTTATCACGTCCTTCCCCTTTCTTTTCCAATCTACACTCGTAAAGCATGCAGTTTAATATTGACGACGTTAATTTTAGGTTGTCCATAAGCAATTTGCGGCTGGGGCATATGGGGTTCAAATAATGTTGTGTTACGAACCCAGATTAGTTAGTTAGGTTCAATTTCTTAGTTAATTTTATTGTTTTAATAAAATCTATAAGCATGGAATATTATAAGAAAAAAAATATTATGGAAAAGAATTATTTATTTTGGGGTTAATTTCTCATTTGGGAGAGGGTTTCTCTTGAATCAAACTCATTTTGTTTTCATTTTCTCTTTTATTTTCTAACATACCAATCAGGAAGTGGGTTCACTTCAATTGGTATTAGAACAGTTGATTCTGCAGTAACACACTTCAAGATTCAACAATGGATGAAAAGTACATGACTGAAGAAGAGTTTCAACAAGATTAGAAAATTAATTCACAATTATAACAAATGATGAAGATGATGGAAGCTATGAACGATCGATTAGATGGCTTATATCAACAAGTTCAATCCAATACTGCAGCAATCCAAAAGAACCAAGTGAAGGAATTTCAAGAACTTAAGAACTACCTAAGGGAAGGAGAAAAACAAGAAAATCAGAAAAATGAATTGGTTCAGGTGAAGGAATTCCAGAATTTAAGAATCCAACCCAATTCAAATCAATTTTGAACGAAATCCAATTCCATAAAGAAGACAAATAATCGAGAAATTCCTAGATCAACAACAATATGGCCCACGAAATAAGGCTTGGTTTGGGAAAATTAGCATGTGCTAATTTCTTGGGAATGCAAAATTTCTAATATATTGACATTTATACCCTCATGTGCTAAACGTTTGCTAATAGCTTAGGAAAATTAGTAAGGGTAATTTGGTAATTTTTGTATTAGCTAGTAGCTTGCTACAAATTAGCTAGTGCTAATTTTGGGTTCCCAAACGGACCCTAAAGCTCAAAGGCAACGTGGCCTTTGTCGCCAGAAATCACACCAACGTGATCTGCCAATTCACGGAGGGAATCAACCTTGCACCGAACAACCACGTCCTCTACTCCAATCGATTTGCCACTTATGCTTCCCTCAAACAATACACTGATGCCTTGTCTGATGCCAAGAAGACCATTGACCTGCAGCCCAACTGGTCCTAGGGCTATTCCTGCCTCATTGCTGCCAACTCAGCACTCTATCATTATGACAATGCCATTTTTGCCTACAAAAAGGGCTTTAAAATTGACGCACAGATTGATGTCCCCAAATTTGGCCTCACGGATGCTGAATCTGTTGCCGCTTAATTGTATGCTTCGTAGCAACTCTCCTCCTCGCCCTCTGCGGCCGATCGATTGTACGCTTCACAGTAATGCTCCTCCTTGCCCTTTAGAAGCACATTTTTTAGGTCCGACTTGTGGGCCGAGCTCACCGTCGACCCAACCAAGAGGGCATATTTGCATCATCTAGATTTTGCGAAAAAGGATGTAGCAGATTCAAAAAAACTATAGCAGTTTGAATTTGTATTTTAAGGATGAGAGGGCATTGCAAGATTTGGGTGTGTTGCTGAATGGGAAGATACGGAAGCCAAACTTGGCCGTAGATTTGGATATTCCAGATAAACAGGCGGCACCTCCACCAGAGGGAAGAAACTAGTTGAGGTGGAGTTGCCGAAAGAGGAGCCACCGGAGCCATAGTTGGAGCCCGCTCTAGATTAGCGGAAAGAGGAATCGTTTGGAGTTGCGTGGAGAGCAGCAATGGCCATAGAAATAAATAAATACTAATAATACGAAGAAAATAAAAATAAATTCTCTTACATTGCAATACTACATTTAGTTGTATTTTGACCTTGAGGACAAGGTCAATTTTTAAGGGTGTAAGAGTTGTTATGAACCCATATTAGTTAGTTAGGATCAATTTGTTTGTTAGTTTTATTGTTATAATAAAGTTTATAA